>OZ025251.1:40901103-41186879 GCA_964019135.1 Arenicola marina | reverse complement strand
CAACAATATTCGAGCTTAACAGCTGATATTGTTGCTAAAACGGGACAAGTACCAAATTTATCTGGAAGTACGTAAAGTCGTTATCATGTGAATGTGCAGTAATATCATTTGTATTGTCAAAATGGCCACATATTTTATAACCCTATAGAATAATGTCTGTTGCCTGCACAGTGGCCAGTGCACAGTGACAGTCAGTGTACACTGTCACTGACACTGTACTACTGGCAAGTGACATCATCATGATTATGCCATTGGCATTGACACTGTTGACAGGTGCAGGCACAGGTGCTGCAGATCTGTGACCATGTATATATATGCTGTGTGGTGGGCCCTCATTGATTGCCCTAGACATTTGTACATAGGTGACATTTTGGATAATAGGGACAGCAGTTGTAATTTGTATGCAGGAAGGCCAGTTTCATAAGTGTAGCCTGTAGGCCCACTTTGACTGTGGTCCGTTTTGAATGCTGGATGATTTGACTTTGGAATTATGAAAGGGAACAGGGTATGGGCCACATATAAGGCTGGGGAATGGGACCCTATCTCACTACTCCAGGCAGGCAGCCAGCTCATCAGACCCTGGGATGCCCAACCCTGTATTCCAGCCGCTGGAGCTGATGTCGCTGAGCTGGTGTGGTTGACGCCACCACCCAGTGACGCCTTCTCCAATTGCTCACCCCAGCCACCATGTTTCGGCTGATTAATGATAACATCAAGCTATTTCAATCCCTCTTCATCTGTGCTTTGTACGGGTACCCACAGGCAGAGCCCGTTATTCTAGAGGCATAACAGTATCAGTGTTAAAATCCTGAGATTTTGTAGGGAATCAACTGTAGCTATTGTTATAATGTATACATATATAACTATAGTATTTACATATTCTATATACCTTATTCTATCTTCTGACATGAAGAAAGTGTGTCAATACTAAGTTGTTTGGGTTCTATTTTTATGAACAAATGTTGGAGCATGTGACTTTTCCCCAACTTTTTTTTTTTAAGGAAACATATCTTTAGATTATAATCTCTTACCTTACAATCGGAATTGGCTTCCCCTTTAAAGTTACCATATAACAATGAAAAAGGTTACACACATGTTTCCCTTTCTCTACTAGAAATTAATCTGATGAAGTAGCAATTGTCTAGTAACAAAAGTACATATACAATTTTTTACTGTGATTGTCTGAAATATAGAGTTAATTCATCTTATTATTTCAGGTGAAAAACAAACTGTCATTCATCATGTTGAAAAGCTGTTGGATGAAACAAGGGAATTAGTAAGTTTACACTTCTATGGTTTTCTGTGGTCCGTACGACTGTTGACTGAGTAGATATAATTACTCTATCGTTGCAGCAGATAAAGAGCTTGGTATAATTGCTTATGGGTGTATCATGGTATTAGTGTTCAAAAGGATGCAACAGCTGGGGTTAAATGTGTATTTGCCAACCAACTATATGCCTCGAAAGTGTAATTATTTACCAGTACATGAATTTTTTTTAATTTTAGCTTGAGCAGATGGAGCTTGAAGTACGAGAAATTCCTGTGAAGGAAAGACAAAAGTACCAAACACGATTGAAGAGCTACCAAGTGGAACTGAAACAGTTGGAAAAAGATCTGGTATGTTCCTTGCCATTGGTATATCCCTTGTTACTTGCTATTAAAAATCACTGCAATAAACTTGAAGCTGTATTAGCCAACTATTAGCTATGTTGAACATTGTGCCAAATTTAACAAATTAATACCGGTACCTGGAATTGGTTAACAAGGCTTCTTGCAACATTCTATAAATATGCAAAGTTATTCTGCCCAAACTTGCTTGAACATTGGTCTCAGGAACATGACAGAATGAATAGCATCATTCTCAAGGATAAATAAATGTTAAATATTTTGTTGAATGCAGTTATCTGTTCATCTCAGTAGTTTGTCGACCTGATGTAGGCCTCAATTGTTGCACTCGCTTATAGACGTCCTGCAAGACAATCTCATAGACGTCCTGCAAGACAATCTCATAGACGTCCTGCAAGACAATCTCATAGACGTCCTGCAAGACAATCTCATAGACGTCCTGCAAGACAATCTCATAGACGTCCTGCAAGACAATCTCATAGACGTCCTGCAAGATTATCTTCATAAACTGACAAGTGTTCGTAGATTGACGCTTGTCCTTTGCTTCTGCTGTTATAGAAGAAGTCCCGGATTGCCTTCAGTGACTTGGTGCACGCCCGAGAAGAGCTGCTGGGCGGGGACGAGGCTCATCAGTCCGAGGACCAGGTGAGGATGGTCAACAAGAGACTCCTCTACCATGTCCCGAAAAAATCCCTAATCCACCCCCCCTCGGTGACGCGGTGTACACTCATAATGGCCGAACGGCCAAACGGCCGAAGGATTTAAGGGGGGTGGGGGGGACGGGGTATGGGATGGGGGATGGGGTGGGGGGGCGAAGGGGGTCGGGAATGGGGTGGGGGGTGTAGCAAGCCAGCGGATTAGTCTGCGCGCCTCGACGAGTGGGTGTCGGCTGGCTGGGAGGGGGCGGGGGTGGGGGGTGGGTGATCGGGCTCGGCTTCCTGAGAGAGTATCACTTTTTGCACACGGCCAATTTTGGGGGGAATCCCAGGCAGCTATAAGTCAATTTCTTTCCAGGTTTATTCTAAAGAATATGATTACCATTTCACTAAACATGGCTATGGCAGATATACGTTAAATATTTGGAGGCGATAAAACGCAGAACTTTAGGAATATACAAGGAAAAATCTGTCTTCAAGACACTCGAAAGCTAAAAATAACGTTCTAAAATTAGCCATTCCGCTGTCAAAATGTGCAGTGCATAGAGTAACAACACACGGGTGCGTCATTAAACCACATGGTAAAGATAAAATAAGATCAGTTGGATGTTTTCGTATCACTTTTAGATCACGAAAAGACAAAGTTTCTTCATTTTTATAAGTTTTCCGTTTGAAGCGTTGCGCCCATGAGCGAACACGTGCTTCGTTTGTTTGTCCCAAAAATGAGTAAACCAGAAGTCTAAAGCAGCAACAAACGGTCCGTTTTTTTGCATGCGTCGTGCGTCGTTTGCGAACACACGTGTGCGTTTTTCATCGTGCGTCTTGTAGTCCGTCGCGTGACCTACATTTTCACTCGCAGGCGTTTGGCCTAGATGAGTTGTGACTGGTAGGCCGCGGAATATGGACACAAACAGCGACACAGACTTGGAGAATATCCTGGGTGTAAACTCGTGTGTTCGCTCCATTGAATTATAGTGGATCCCTTTCAGACGGACGACGCACGACATCTGGAAAATCTCTCTCCTGCGTAATTAATGGTCCGTCGCCTTCTCTCGCCTGCGTCAAATTCGGTCCCAGCTTGGGGCCCCGTAATGAGCATTGATAACGTGGATTTTAGTGGTAATGAGGGTGTAGAGCCTGGATTTTTGCGGATATTCACGCGGCCCGAATTTCATGCACTTTTGTTTATGGTTGCAATTCTCGTTTAATTTCTGGTTTTCACCCCTTTACTGGCGGATAACTGGCATATATGGCCAATTGAGAACAGCATTATAACAATCCACAACACAACGCCACATCCTTTGATGTCACTGTCTATCTGCCTAAAGATTTTTAGTACAGCAATCCAACCAATTGGTTGATTATGGATATCATGGATAAATTGGGTATAAAAGGAGTTGTTGGTCTATGTTAAAATAAATTTGTTGTTAAATCTCTATAAAGTTTCAGTTATCTTTCGCTGCCTATTGTTCCACACAATCGATCACACCAACCCAGACCGTTGTATACAATTCCGCAATAGCCTTGCGGTCACCCTGGCGAGACGGCCCGAACAACAACAGACAGTCCAATCACCGCAGGATAATCCCCTCGACCCCCCCCCCCCCCCTCAATCGCCGCAGACATGGCTTGCTTCACATGGCTTGCTGTTTTTGTTTCTATTGACGTATAGTGCAATCAATATTGCTTGTAAATTCTGTGTTACACTGTCTGCAGAGGGCCAGATTGCTGGATAACACTGAGCGGCTGGAGAGGACGGGACGCACACTGGATCACGGCTACAAGACGTGTATAGAAACAGGTAAACCTGATCGTCGAGATATACATAGAACTGATCTTCGAGACATACATATTAACTGATTATCGGGATTCTTAATAACGGAAGCTTCATAATATTTCCGTATTTTTCTTCCAGAGGAAATTGGTGGACAGATTTTACAGGACCTTCACCATCAAAGAAGCACGGTTCAGAAGTCTCGAGACCGGGTAAGCTGAGGGCCAGGGCAGCTGTTAACAAGTAGAGCCACCCTTCCTACTCCTGGCCACCGTAGTCTCTGTATATGTTAGCAATTTTGAATGCAGAGTGACGAGAAGGTGTCAATAGGCTAAATATATGTCTGCACTATCTTCCATAATGTTATGGACTAGTTAAGTTTTAACTTTTTAAATTTACATTTTCGCGCTGATGTATGATCACGTGACTACCGGTAATATCTTTCGTCGTACCGCGGTTGTTTGCTACGTGTCACATAGTGTGGATGTTTATAACCAAGGCCTGTGAATCGCGCATTTATTATATGTTTCTCTTTTTTATATTTCCATTAGTTACGAGAGACGAACGAGGCTCTGGGGAAGAGTTCCAGGGTGCTGTCAGGAATGATGAAACGGTAGGGGGCGAACGGTAGGCGGTGAACGGTAGGGGGCGAACGGTAGGCGGTGAACGGTAGGCAGTGAACGGTAGGCGGGCGGGGAACGGTAGGCAGTGAACGGTAGGCAGTGAACGATAGGCAGTGAATGGCAGGCGGTGAACGGTAGGCAGTGAACAGTAGGCAGTGAACGGTAGGGGGCGAACGGTAGGCAGTGAATGGCAGGCGGTGAACGGTAGGGGGCGAACGGTAGGCAGTGAACGGTAGGCAGTGAACGGTAGGGGGCGAACGGTAGGCAGTGAACGGTAGGCAGTGAACGGTAGGGGGCGAACGGTAGGCAGTGAATGGCAGGCGGTGAACTGTAGGCAGTGAACAGTAGGCAGTGAACGGTAGGCAGTGAATGGCAGGTGGTGAACGGTAGGCAGTGAATGGCAGACGGTGAACGGTAGGCAGTGAACAGTAGGCAGTGAACGGTAGGCAGTGAACAGTAGGCAGTGAATGGCAGGCGGTGAATGGCAGGCGGTGAACTGTAGGCAGTGAACAGTAGGCAGTGAACGGTAGGCGGTGAATGGCAGACGGTGAACGGTAGGCGGTGAACGGTAGGTGGTGAACGGTAGGCGGGAAACGGTAGGCGGTGAACGGTAGGCGGTGAATGGTAGGCGGTGAACGGTAGGCGGGAAACGGTAGGCGGTGAACGGTAGGCGGTGAATGGTAGGCGGTGAACGGTAGGCAGCGAACGGTAGACGGTGAACGGTAGGGGGCGAACGGTAGGCGGTGAACGGTAGGCGGTGAATGGTAGGGGGCGAACGGTAGGCGGTGAACGGTAGGGGGCGAACGGTAGGCGGTGAACGGTAGGCAGTGACCGGTAGGCGGTGAGCTGTAAGAAATAAACGGTAGGCGGTAAACTGTAGGCAATGAGCGGTTGGTGGTGAACGGTAGGCGGTGAACGGTAGGCAGTGAA
Source organism: Arenicola marina (assembly GCA_964019135.1). Taxonomy (NCBI): domain Eukaryota; kingdom Metazoa; phylum Annelida; class Polychaeta; family Arenicolidae; genus Arenicola; species Arenicola marina. Next base: position 41,181,270 of record OZ025251.1, on the reverse strand, counting down.
CGATAGGCAGTGAATGGCAGGCGGTGAACGGTAGGCAGTGAACGATAGGCGGTGAGCTGTAAGAAATAAACGGTAGGCGGTAAACTGTAGGCAATGAACGGTTGGTGGTGAACGAAAGGCGGTGAACGGTAGGCAGTGAACGGTAGGCGGTGAACTGCAGGCGGTGAACGGTAGGCGGTGAACGGTAGGCAGCAAACCGTAGGGGGTGAACGGTAGGCAGTGAACGGTAGGCAGTGAACAGTAGGCGGTGAACTGCAGGTGGTGAACGAAAGGCAGTGAACGGTAGGCAGTGAACGGTAGGCGGTGAACTGCAGGTGGTGAACGGTAGGCAGTGAGTGGCAGGCTGTGAACGGTAGGCGGTGAACGGTAGGCGGTGAACGGTAGGCGGTGAACGGTAGGCAGCAAACGGTAAGGGGTGAACGGTAGGCGGCAAACGGTAGGCAGTGAACGGTAGGCAGTGAACGAAAGGCGGTGAACGGTAGGCAGTGAACAGTAGGCGGTGAACTGCAGGTGGTGAACGGAAGGCAGTGAACGGTAGGTGGTGAACGGTAGGCAGTGAATGGCAGGCTGTGAACGGTAGGCGTTGAACGGTAGGCGGCAAACGGTAAGGGGTGAACGGTAGGCGATAAACGGTAGGCGGGAAACGATAGGGGGTGAACGGTAGGCGATGAACGGTAGGCGGGAAACGGTAGGCGGGAAACGGTAGGGGGTATGTTTAAGTATGTTCACTTAAGACCCCCTGAGAACGGAATTACACGCGCTATTAATACCAGAAATAATAATTTTGGGGTCTATAATTACATTAAAATTATATTGTATGGCCGAATTATTTATCAGAGTGTTTCATTTCACCACTTAAAACACGATATTTCGGTACGACCAGCGCGGATTTTTCACCATTCGCAAGCTCATGAATATCTCATGAATATACCGGAAATGACGTTTTGTACTGGACTCTCAAAATAAACAAACGTGTGAAATGGCCACGAGTGATTCGAGTTTGGGATGAGCTGGAGCGAGAAGTTTGTTCGAATGAGTTCAATAAATGTGACAACAAAGTGGAATTTGATGCTTTTGTTTTGAAAGACAGTTCAGGTAAAATTCTTCCTGATAGATTTGAGTGGAAGCGCGTAGATGGGGAAGAAAACTGAGTCGAAACTGAGCATGGCCGCGGAGCCGGCGAATGACAGATCGACAGATGACAGAACGCGGTCACTCACCTGCTCACTGTTCACTGACAGTTATCTTCTGCAGAACTTGAAAAGCATGTCAAATCCGTAGAATAATGTTCCTAATTGTTTAAGTCCAAAGTTTTATCCGAATATATATATAAGAAAACTAATTACAAACTAGACTATTAATAAATAAAAAAGTTAGATCCGTTGCAATTTATCTTGATCTGTTGATGGCATTGATTAAGCTTAATTGAGATTTTATATTTATGGGAGTTCTCTCATTTATTTTTAGTGATAAAGCTATGAAATGTCTGTATATATCCAGTATTAGAGCTATATATGTCACAAAATGTAAACTACTAATTACAATGAAAAAAATGAATCTTATTCTATTTTTAAATTTTATGTAGACTAAGCTTATTATTTTTTATAAACTTTGAAAACTTAGGCCTGTATAGTTTGACTGATCTATAAGTATAACTAAGCTGAGATTATTTTTGGGCTGTGGCAAGGGGTATTTACATTCCCCAGGATAAGCTTTTCATTTCACCATGAACTGGTAATAAGGAAAATATTTATTTGTCAAGTTGCATGCATCAACAATGGGGTATTAATTGGCCCTTCGTGATCAAGGATTTCCATATTAAGTAACCATAAATCAGGAAATCGCCATCTCATAACATGCAGCCAACCATCCTTTAGTTATCTTTTTTTAAATTGATCGTGACCTGGTAATAAAGAAAATTCTTCTTCGTGATCTGAGAACATGGTCAACCCTGCCGCTGCCATGTACTTATATGATATTTTGGTTGATTATCGAAAGTGTATTTCGAAAGTGAATGGAACATATGAATGATTATGTTTTATACCACCCGATTAATTAATTAGGTGGAATAAACGATTCACTTTTCACAGAAGAATGCCTTTTTTAATTTATTGGATGAAGAGCAAGATAGATTTACTTTTGTTAAATATCTTTTGATGGTATTTGGATCACATTTAAAATAAAGATTTTTTTTTAATCTAATATATTCCATTAACATGTAAAAGGAAATATATCATACAAAAATTTCATGCTAGGATACAACAGAAACTGTATTGATACTATTATATCTGATTCTATGGGTTGTTTTTGGTTTAAAAATAATGAAGCACAAACAGTATATATTCAGTTGTTTTCTTATTAAAATCTACAAATATTACCTGAAAGTGAAACCAATCAAACGTATGAAATGATTTTGTATACGGAGTGATAAATATATATACCTGTGCTAAACAAATCTTTTGCCAATTGATATAGAAGCTTTATTTGGTAACTGAATTTTGTCTAAAAAGACATAATGAAAAAAAATAGTTTTAATGCTCAAGCTACTAAATTCGCAATTTATATTCAGAATTACTGTACATATTTGTATGTATCACAAAAATGTGAAAGGAGAACTACCAGGTTTACCAAGAGAGAAATATTTATCAATTTCATTTAAATATGTATTTATTATTTTTCATACATATTTCTGGTAATTTTTATTTTTTAAATAGATTATCAAAAATGCCATACAACTTATATAAATAGAGAGATCTAGTATTTTGTACAATTAATTTAATTGTATTGTTCCTATATAAAGTTTTATTGTTTAATCCAAGTTTTAGCAAAATAATTGTTTGATCAATTAACACAACTTAGCTCTATAACTCGTTACATAAATTACATTATTCAGTAAATTCGTTTAATTATAATAAATATGAAAAGCAGACATTGTATATTGACTACATATATTTTACCATAAATTTAATATTAATTTTAATATCTAAATTCAAATTACATTCTTTAAATTGTAAGGACATTTTTATATTGACAATAAAACCTTGTTTAGATCTACAATATTTTCCCTCCAATCATTGTTTCATTTTTATACCTTCCCTCAACAGATCATTTGAAGCGAGATTAAAATTAATGATTGAAAGTGAATAATCCTGGGGGCCAAAAGTCTAGAACCTGAGTTTTCACTGCAATTATATCTTCTGGGTCATTCTCGATCCCTATATTATTTCCAATGTAAGCTTGTATATTCTTGGTTTGATAAGGACATTTAGAAAGTGTAAACAATATGTTCATTAGAGTCAATCAATTTTTGGCATGTATTCTTTTATCAGAGTGAAATAAAAGAGGGTAGGAGACAAGCTTCCAAGAATATATATGTATGGCCTGTCTCTATATTAATAACAAAGAAAATTAAACCAGTCAGTTAAACTGTTCTATAGGTTTGCAAACATATGAAAATCATATTTTCTCTTTCGCTTGGGCCGTTCAACGCTTTGACCCTCAGCCTCCGGCCGAACTAATTGTTGTGCAGACAATTACATTTGCGCTGTTACACGACGGACGTTCCTCGTTGTCTTTGAGTTGAGGGCGGGTGGACCATTGACTGAGCGTGAAATGTTAACTAGGCCTACATGGCCTTTACAGTTATAAATGGATATTTCCTTGGCCATTCCACTTCGTCCAAAAAGTTGCGGTCCGGTCGTTCACCGACACCGTTGCACAGTCTGCTCCGCGCTTGGCCAGTACGAACTGACACCGTCACCTGGTCACTTGGGTTTCTGTTAGCATTCAGCTGTACAACAAATATCAGGATGACCCATATTGTGACGGGAATGTCTTTGCAGATCTGCAAAGTAGTATAAACGCTCTCAGGGGGTCTTTAACTTAAACAGAATTAACCCCGCCTTTTCAAAATTAATTTGCAAAAGAATGTATGAGTGATATTGACATACATATAATATCTCGGCCTTTTGGGTTTCAGAATAATTCAGAACCGGTTGCTGTTGGTAGGACTGTGCGTGACGATAGCAGTGGTGATCGGAGTCGGGATATACTTCGCCACCCGGAAGCAGGCTTCTTAGCATCCCCCCCCCGCCCGTTCCCGACAGCCCATCAACAAGCCGAATGACCCCGGGCGCCACATCCTCGCAGGGCGAGAGACAGGGCCATCCGGATCATTGCTTAATGATTAACAAAACATATTTTATCAAGGGACTTTTATGTTTGCTTTAAACTCTCTCCTTTGTGCCGACAAGTATAATTTGCCACTAATCTCATTCCCGCTATTTAAAGTACTCGTTTTTCACTTTTGTTCCGTTTCTGTGATGGTTACATAAACATAACGCGGGAAGCCGTATAACACTAATTGATATCATGAACTTTAGGCTATATCGTGTATACGTGTATTTTGTTCACCGTTGGCGCTCTTACCTTTTCCTATCTGTAGGTCTCACAGGCTGGGCATAAATTGCTTATTGTCCTGGAACAGTGCACGGGGTACCTCGGTGGCCTCACGCACACATATCTCAACTCTTTTACGTTTTCTTGAGCGGCGCCCACGACCGCACATTGCATGTTGAGAGATGCAACTGTTGCGTCTTGTATCTGAAGGTTGCTACTATCGAGTCGCGAGTTGGTGTCGTATGTGAAAGGAAGTGTGTGTGAGATAAAGCGATATATTATGTTTGGGTGGAATACATTTAGTGGTTGCATCGGTGTAACGTTTTGATGGACTTCATTATAACACAGTTAAATGGTGACAAGAACTGTTCACTTACCTACGTTCCATTCTCCATTGTTGTGAAGTGTTTGAAAAAACTGAAAATGTGTGGTAACTGTTAATATATATTAACGTAATATACCGGTATGAGGCAAAAAGGGTATTTTATTTAATTATTTTGTTTTATACGTCAAATAGTAGCAGGCAGAAGGTAGACATTGGGCAGAAATAATATCAATAATCATTATGCCGCGGGATAAGGTGATAAGCACCCAGCGGTTGTGTTGACACATGCGGTAGCTTTGACACATCTAAGAGCGACGGCTGGATATTAATAGGTTCAAGGCGGCTGCTGAGGCTGTGCCAATGGGCTCTTGCATGCCGCGGCATAGTGGGACAGCTTTATTTTATTAGTATAGATAATATGTAAATGTGCCAACTCATTTCCCGTGTTGTGCTATGAATCCCAGAAATAATCGAGTAATTGATTACGTGAACTGCTTCTGAATGCAAGAATTTTAGTCCTGCCATCATGGTTTGTTACCCATAGTGGGTCGCTGCGGCTGTTCTATTGCTTTGTCTCCTGTCCAAGTGGTCTGATTCGGCGGGAGTTACTTTAAAGCACATTATGTCATTTTGCCTCATCAAATGAACATTACAAGGTACATATTTAATCAGGTTAAAACGTTAATCTAACCAAGTGCGGTCTGATGTTTTCACTGAGGCAGCAGGGAGTGTTAGTTACTGGCATGTGCGGGTTAAATATGGGGGCAAACATAACGACGTTTCTTGTGCACCAGACTGAGTCATAAATAGTGGGTAATAGATAATCGACAATTGTGAGCAAAAACAGCTATTTTTAAAAAGTCTGGCGGTGGATTTGATGTGTAATATATTGTTTAATGCAGGGCGTTGAATGAATTTACCATTTGTGTCCAGTGCCTCGTGTGAAGAAAATGTGTTATCATAACGCGCTCCGAATGAATGCGTTGTTTCTGTGTGTGTGCGAGCGTCCGCGTATCTGCAGTGCGTAATATTACATTATCGTTATCGTACTTCGTTCTGTAAAATAAAGTATCGTACCGCATGGCGTGTCACGTGTTTGTACGCTCCGATCCCTCTCTTTGCACGGTGGCCTACATTAACCGTGGTCCGTCTGAGGCGTCCGTACGATGGTTCTTTGGGGCCGGTGCGATAGCTCAGTGGGCTGGAGCGCTCGCATTGAGTGCTCTGGTCACCTGAGAGCCTAACGGCACGTGGGTCGATGGTTCGAGCCCTGCTGTGGCCATGTCTGTTTGGTCGCAGGATAAATATCCCATGTCTTTCTTCGTAAAGAGTAGCGGGATTCCCCCAGGGACATAGCTTCACTCTCCTTTCCTTCTCCCATTGACGCGATATGACCAAAAGTGGTTAAAGCGTCCTGAATAACCAACCAACATAGGATGGTTCTTGTCCTAGTGGACTACCGGCATTTTCTCAGTCTCATACACAAGGTCGTAGTTATGTGCTGTTGCTTCTCCTCGGTAGACCTGCGAACCTACAATGTCACCAATAATCGATGTTATAACCGATGTTGGATGACAAGGATTTTTGCACTTGTCACTTGTAATGTAAGTGTTGATAAACTGGTGTCGGTGTGCCGCCAATGTTGACTTTGTTGTGCACGTCAAACCCGTGTATTTAGCTATAACCCAGACCACAACCAGGCCTCTGCAACTAGAACGCCGACCACAACCAGGCCTCTTTAACTAGAACCCCGACCACAACCAGGCCTCTTTAACTAGAACCCTGACCACAACCAGGCCTCTTTAACTAGAACCCCGACCACAACCAGGCCTCTTTAACTAGAACCCTGACCACAACCAGGCCTCTTTAACTAGAACCCCGACCGGACCAGGTATCTTTAGCTATAACCCAGACCACAACCAGGCCTCTGCAACTAGAACCCCGACCACAACCAGGCCTCTTTAACTAGAACCCCGACCACAACCAGGCCTCTTTAACTAGAACCCCGACCCCGACCAGGTATCTTTAGCTATAACCCAGACCACAACCAGGCCTCTGCAACTAGAACGCCGACCACAACCAGGCCTCTTTAACTAGAACCCCGACCACAACCAGGCCTCTTTAACTAGAACCCCGACCCCGACCAGGTATCTTTAGCTATAACCCAGACCACAACCAGGCCTCTGCAACTAGAACCCCGACCACAACCAGGCCTCTCTAACTAGAACCCCGACCACAACCAGGCCTCTTTAACTAGAACCCAGACCACAACCAGGCCTCTTTAACTAGAACCCCGACCACAACCAGGTATCCTTAGCTATAACCCAGACCACAACCAGGCCTCTTTAGCTATAACCCAGACCACAACCAGGCCTCTTTAACTAGAACCCGACCCCGACCAGGTATCTTTAGCTATAACCCATACCACAACCAGGCCTCTTTAACTAGAACGCCGACCACAACCAGGCCTCTTTAACTAGAACGCCGATCACAACCAGGCCTCTTTAGATATAACCCCGACCACAACCAGGCCTCTTTAACTAGAACCCTGACCACAACAGGCATCTTCAACTAGAACGCCGACCACAACAAGGTCTCTTCAACTAGACCTCCGACCGAAACCAGGCCTCTTTAACTAGAACCCCGACCACAACCAGGCCTCTTTAACTAGAACGCCCACCCCAGCCAGGCCTCTTCAACTCGATCCCCGACCACAATCAGGCCTCTTTAGCTATAACCCCGACCACAACCAGGCCTTTTTGGCTATAACCCCGACCACAACCAGGCCTCTTCAACTAGACCTCCGACCACAACCACGCCTCTTTAACTAGAACGCCGACCACAACAGGCCTCTTCAACTAGACCTCCGACCACAACCAGGCCTCTTTAACTAGAACGCCGACCATAACCAAGCCTCTTAACTAGAACCCTGACCACAACAGGCCTCTTCAACTAGACCTCCGACCACAACCATGCCTCTTTAACTAGAACCCCGACCACAACCAGGCCTCTTTAACTATACCCCTGACCACAACCAGGCCTCTTTAACTAGAACGCCGACCACAACCACGCCTCTTTAACTAGAACGCCGACCACAACCAGGCCTCTTTAACTAATACCCCGGCCACAACCAGGCCTCTTGAACTAGAACCCCGACCACAACCAGGCCTCTTTAACTAGAACGCCGACCACAATCAGGCCTCTTTAACTAGAACCCCGACCCCGACCAGGTCTCTTTAGCTATAACCCCGACCAGATCTCTTTAGCTATAACCCCGACCACAACCAGGCCTCTGCAACTAGAAATGCCGACCACAACCAGGCCTCTTTAACTAGAACCCCGACCCCGACCAGGTCTCTTTAGCTATAACCCCGACCACAACCAGGCCTCTGCAACTAGACCTCCGACCACAACCAGGCCTCTTTAACTAGAACGCCGACCACAACCAAGCCTCTTAACTAGAACCCTGACCACAACAGGCCTTTTCAACTAGACCTCCGACCACAACCAGGCCTCTTTCACTAGAACGCCGACCACAACCAAGCCTCTCCACTAGAACCCTGACCACAACCAGGCCTCTTCAACTAGACCTCCGACCACAACCAGGCCTCTTTAACTAGAACCCCGACCACAACCAGGCCTCTTTAACTATACCCCTGACCACAACCAGGCCTCTTTAACTAGAACCCCGACCACAACCAGGCCTCTTTAACTAGAACGCCGACCACAACCAGGCCTCTTCAACTAGAACGCCGACCACAACCAGGCCTCTTTGGCTATAACCCCGACCACAACCAGGCCTCTTCCACTCGATCCCCGACCACAACCAGGCCTCTTCAACTCGATCTCCGACCACAACCAGGCCTCTTTAGCTGGAACACCGACCACAACCAGGCCTCTTCAACTAGAACGCCGACCACAACCAGGCCTCTTTAGCTATAACCCCGACCACAACTAGGCCTCTTTAACTAGAACGCCAACCACAACCAGGCCTCTTCAACTAGACCTCCGACCACAACCAGGCCTCTTTGGCTATAACCCCGCCCACAACCAAGCCTCTTTAACTAGAACGCCGACCACAACCAGGCCTCTTTAACTAGAACGTCGACCACAACCAGGCCTCTTCAACTAGACCTCCGACCACAACCAGGCCTCTTTAACTAGAACCGCGACCACAACCAGGCCTCTTTAGCTATAACCGCGACCACAACCAGGCCTCTTTAACCAGAACGCCGACCACAACCAGGCCTCCTCAACTAGACCTCCGACCACAACCAGGCCTCTTTAACTAGAACGCCGACCACAACCAGCCTCTTTTAACTAGAACACTGACCACAACAGGCCTCTTCAAGTAGACCTCCAACCACAACCAGGCCTCTTTAACTAGAACGCCGACCACAACCAAGCCTCTTTTAACTAGAACCCCGACCGCAACCAGGCCTCTTTAACTAGAACCTCGACCACAACCAGGCCTCTTTGGCTATAACCCCGACCACAACAGGCCTCTTTAACTAGAACACCGACCACAACCAAGCCTCTTTTAACTAGAACACTGACAACACCAGGCCTCTTCTACTAGACCTCCGACCACAACCAGGCCTCTTTAACTAGAACGCCGACCACAACCAGGCCTCTTTGGTTATAACCCCGACCACAACCAGGCCTCTTCAACTAGACCTCCGACCACAACCAGGCCTCTTTAACTAGAACCGCGATCACAACCAGGCCTCTTTAGCTATAACCGCGACCACAACCAGGCCTCTTTAACCAGAACGCCGACCACAACCAGGCCTCCTCAACTAGATCTCCGACCACAACCAGGCCTCTTTAACAAAACGCCGACCACAACCAAGCCTCTTTTAACTAGAACACTGACCACAACAGGCCTCTTCAAGTAGACCTCCAACCACAACCAGGCCTCTTTAACTAGAACGCCGACCACAACCAAGCCTCTTTTAACTAGAACCCCGACCGCAACCAGGCCTCTTTAACTAGAACCCCGACCGCAACCAGGCCTCTTTGGCTATAACCCCGACCACAACAGGCCTCTTTAACTAGAACACCGACCACAACCAGGCCTTTTTAACGAAAAGGTCGACCACAACCACGCCTCTTTAACTAGAACCTCGACCACAACCAGGCCTCTTTAACTAGAACCCTGACCACAACCAGGCCTCTTCAGCTAGAATGCCGACTACAATCAAATCTCTTTTAACTAGAACACTGACCACAACAGGCCTCTTCAACTAGACCTCCGACCACAACCAGGCCTCTTTAACTAGAACGCCGACCACAACCAGGCCTATTTGGTTATATCCCCGACCACAACCAGGCTTCTTCAACTAGACCTCCGACCACAAAAAGACTTCTTTAACTAGAACCGCGACCACAACCAGGCCTCTTTAGTTTTAACCGCGACCACAACCAGGCCTCTTTAACTAGAACGCCGACCACAACCAGGCCTCTTCAACTAGACCTCCGACGACAACCAGGCCTCTTTAACTAGAACGCCGACCACAACCAAGCCTCTTTTAACTAGAACACTGATCACAACAGACCTTTTCAAGCAGACCTCCAACCACAACCAGGTCTCTTTAACTAGAACGCCGACCACAACCAATCCCCCTTTAACTAGAACCTCGACCACAACAAGGCCTCTTTAACCAGAACGCCGACCACAACCAGGCCTCTTTAACTAGAAGCCCGACCACAACTAGGCCTCTTTAACTAGAACCCCGACCACAACCACGCCTCTTTAACTAGAACCTCGACCACAACCAGGCCTCTTTAACTAGAACCCCACCACAACCAGGCCTCTTTAACTAGAACCCCGACCACAACAGGCATTTTCAACTAGACCTCCGACCACAACCAGGCCTCTTTAACTAGAACCGCGACCACAACCAGGCCTCTTTAGCTATAACCGCGACCGCAACCAGGCCTCTTCAACTTGAACGCCCACCACAACCAGGCCTCTTTAACTAGAACGCCGACCACAACCAGGCCTCTTTAACTAGAACGCCGACCACAACCAAGCCTCTTTTAACTAGAACGCTGACCACAACAGGCATCTTCAACTAGACCTCCGACCACAACCAGGCTTCTTTGGCTATAACCCCGACCACAACCAAGCCTCTTTAACTAGAACGCCGACCACAACCAGGCCTCTTTAACTAGAACATCAGCCACAACCAGGCCTCTTCAACTAGACCTCCGACCACAACCAGGCCTCTTCAACTAGAACCCCGACCACAACCAGGCTTCTTTAGCTATAACCGACCGCAACCATGCCTCTTTGGTTATAATCACGACCACAACCAGGCCTCTTCAACTAAACCTCCGACCACAACCAGGCATCTGCAACTAGAACCCCGACCACAACCAAGCCTCTTTTAACTAGAACACTGACCACAACAAGCCTCTTCAACTAGACCTCCGACCACAATCAGGCCTCTTTAACTAGAACGCCGACCACAATCAAACCTCTTTTAACTAGAACACTGACTACAACAGGCCTCTTCAACTAGACCTCCGACCACAACCAGGCCTCTTTACCTAGAACGCCGACCACAACCAAGCCTCATTTAACAAGAACCCCGACCGCAACCAGGCCTCATTAACCAGAACCCCGACCACAACCAGGCCTCTTTGGCTATAACCCCGATCACAACCAGGCTTCTTCAACTAGACTTCCGACCACAACCAGGCCTCTTTAACTAGAACGCCGACTACAACCAAGCCTCTTTTAACTAGAACACTGACAACACCAGGCCTCTTCAACTAGACCTCCGACCACAACCAGGCCTCTTTAACTAGAACGCCGACCACAACCAGGCCTCTTTGGTTATAACCCCGACCACAACCAGGCCTCTTCAACTAAACCTCCGACCACAACCAGGCCTCTTTAACCAGAACGCCGACCACAACCAGGCCTCTTCAACTAGACCTCCGACCACAACCAGGCCTCTTTAACTAGAACCCCGACCACAACCAAGTCTCTTTTAACTAGAACACTGACCACAACAGGCCTCTTCAAGTAGACCTCCAACCACAACCAGGCCTCTTTAACTAGAACGCCGACCACAACCAAGCCTCTTTTAACTAGAACCCCGACCGCAACCAGGCCTCTTTAACTAGAACCCCGACCACAACCAGGCCTCTTTGGCTATAACCCCGACCACAACTAGGCCTCTTTAACTAGAACCCCGACCACAACCAGGCCTTTTTAACCAAAACCTCGACCACAACCAGGCCTCTTTAACTAGAACCCCGACCACAACCAGGCCTCTTTAACTAGAACCCCGACCACAACCAGGCCTCTTTAACTAGAACGCCGATCACAGCCAGGCCTCTTCAACTAGACCTCCGACTACAACCAGGCCTCTTTGGCTATAACCACCACCACAACCAGGCCTCTTTGGCTATAACCCCGACCACAACAAGCATTTTCAACTAGACCTCCGACCACAACCATGTCTCTTTAACTAGAACCCCGACCACAAACAGGCCTCTTTAACTAGAACCCCGACCACAACCAGGCCTCTTCAACTAGAACGCCGACCCCAACCAGGCCTCTTTAACTAGACCTTCGACCACAACCAGGCCTCTTTGGCTATAACCACCACTACAACCAGGCCTCTTCAACTAGACCTCCGACCACAACCAGGCCTCTTCAACTAGACCTCCGACCACAACCAGGCCTCTTTGGCTACAACCCCGACCACAACCAGGCCTCTTCAACTAGACCTCCGACCACAACCCGGCCTCTTTGGCTATAACCCCGACCACAACCAGGCCTCTTTAACTAGAACGCCGACCCCAACCAGGCCTCTTCAACTAGAACCCTGACCACAACCAGGCCTCTTTAACTAGAACGCCGACCACAACCAAGTCTCTTTTAACTAGAACACTGACCACAACAGGCCTCTTCAAGTAGACCTCCAACCACAACCAGGCCTCTTTAACTAGAACGCCGACCACAACCAAGCCTCTTTTAACTAGAACCCCGACCGCAACCAGGCCTCTTTAACTAGAACCCCGACCACAACCAGGCCTCTTTGGCTATAACCCCGACCACAACTAGGCCTCTTTAACTAGAACCCCGACCACAACAGGCCTTTTTAACTAGAACCTCGACCACAACCAGGCCTCTTTAACTAGAACCCCGACCACAACCAGGCCTCTTTAACTAGAACGCCGATCACAGCCAGGCCTCTCCGACCATAGCCAGGCCTATCTAGAACCCCATTAAAGGGAACAAGCAGCAGCAAATATGTGTTCGCTTATTGCTTCTAACAGAACGACATACCCATATTTAAGTCGTTTTATTCATACATGGTCTTATAGGATAGGATTTATAAAGTCTCGTTTGCAATAACGCTTGTAACTCCATCGTGGCTATCCTAGCATCACAGACTTTTGGAGACGTAATTTATTTTATGAACACATTTGATAATGAAAAACGGCGATTTACCCCCCCCCCAACCAATGCCGTCGTTACGGTTCTGATGTGGTGAACTTCGCTCTGGTGGTGGTGATGTAACCGACCAGCCGTCCGTGTTATAGGATTCCCCACGGGGCCAGCACGTGCAGAATGACTGCATCCAGGGGCGTTCGTCGCGTATCGCGACCATTTTCTTCGTATTGTTTTTGCGTTGATGATAACGAGAATCCTACAAATGAGGATTGATGTTGGCGGCGTCCAGTAGGCCTACCATTTGTAGTCAGGACCGCAGCGCGCATGAGTCGCACCGCAGTATGGTTACACGGGTCACGTCGCGGGGTTGCATGATGGGATGACGGTTCCAGGAGTCTTGTGTACCCATCCTCCTCTTCTCGTGATATGCTGGGTTTCTTATTCGAGAGAGCCGGACAACCAGACACTGAAGCAACGATCCTTATTTGTAGTTACCTCCCGATTCCGGTTCTTTACATGCTCACATGGTTGCTACCAACGGCGGATTTTAGTGTGGGAGGGGAAGTGGGGGCTCTAACCACATTTGGTTATATCGCGTCAATGAGAGAAGAGAGGGAGAGTGGAGCCATATCCCCGGTGGGTAACCCCCGACTCTTTCCGAAGAAAGACATGGAGTCTTTATCCTGCGACCACACAGACATGGCCACAGCAGGGTGCGAACCATTTATCCACGTGCTGTTTGGCGGGGAGGTGAGGGGAAGCGGGGGGGGGGGGGGGGCGGGTGGATGGTCGCGGCAGAGAACGGTCAGCCAAGGAATGACCAAGAGCCAACATGGCATAACGGGGGGGGGGGATCCACTTTGAGTAGGATCGACCAGAAGCCAGGGAGCGCCACTCCAGGTGGGGGGGGGGGGGGGGCACACCTAAAACTGCGTATAGTTTATATTGATCAAAGGCATCCTCCTGAACAAAAAGGCGGGGGAAAGGTGGTACATTAAGGGGTCATGGGGGTTTGGGGATCCGCCTCTGCACTCACCAAATCCGCTCTCATCAAAAACCTGGCAGGACCTGTCGTTAAGAGCTGCTATGCGGAAAACTGTAGAAATGTCAGCGGACCCTGCCAAATCAAGTTACATTAATCGATCTTTAAAGTTTTCTGCCCCATTCCATACTGGGTTCGTCCTTCTATTAACACATATCCAGTCTTCAGTATCCGATATCATGGTCGCAGAATTAGATTTTTGATGGTTTCACTTTAGGTAATCTAAATGGGAGAAATGCTTAGATGCGCAGTAAAGTGCCTTAACTGTACAAATTATTCAGGGACGGATGCTGACCTACAGATTGGGACTGCCAAAAGAAGTTCAGCCCCCTAATCAGCTAAACCCCAATCCTGCATCCGCCCCTGATATGGGTACCAGACATCAGCGGTATACGTCCTGCCCTGGTTCTCCATACCCTGTTCGTTTTTAATCCGGAATCCGCCCCTGATATGGGCACTGGATATCAGCCACCGATATCAGCCTTATACGTCATGCCCTGGTTCTCCACTACTGTGCGGTGCGTCCCGTCGACAGGAAGAACCGCGGCGCACCCTGGCGGGAAGGACTACTCGGTCCAGATATAAGTCAATTAATAAGAAATATATATGAACAAGTATTAAATCTAATCCTGACGTCTCCCTCATTTATTTCACGCTTCGGAAACCCATGTGTATACTAAACGTGTGTTAAGGATATTGGGTAAAGGGTAAAGCATAACACCATTACAATAGGGTAAGGGTAAAGCATAACAGCAATATAACAGGGTAAGGGTAAAGCATAACAGCATTATAACAGGGTTAGGGTAAAGCATAACAGCATTATAACAGGGTAAGGGTAAAGCATAACAGCATTATAACAGGGTAAGGGTAAAGCATAACAGCGATATAACAGGGTAAGGGTAAAGCATAACAGCTTTTCGTCGTTTGTTAATAAAATCATTAAAGCATCGGCTAAACAGATGGTATTAAACCATTGGAAATACATTTTTTATCGTATTGGTTCGTGGCTCTGTATGTTTCAAGCTAATGGCTATCGCGCGCGCGAGGGCTTTATCGTATCAATTGAATAGTATGAATTGGTTAAATAAAAGTGGCACTTGAACGTGCGATGTTATTGTGTAAAGTGTGAAAAAAACATGTGCGGAACGGGTAACTTAGATAACGGTGTTGTTGGATTGGCGTAAAGTGAGATGTAGCAACCACTGCCGGAGCCCATGGCGATCTGGCGAGGTGTTGTCCAACCCACTACACCAATCCCAAGCCGGAAGAGACATTAACTGTCGATGCCTTGGCTTTATTATCAAACCATATTCAGTCTCCTTGGGGCTTTGTTACTCCATCAAAGGTGATCCCAGATGAAGGCTCACCAAATGACATTTCCTATTTCTTGTGACATTTCCTTGCGCGATACTGTAATTGACTCAATGTCCAGTTGGCAAACGAGTCGAGTTGTGCAAATTGGCCGGGTTGACTGTCGCCGGGCGGGGATTGTCCCCTCGAGAGGTTGGTCGGCACCGGGACAACCTCGCTATCTCCTTCCTCCTATTCAGAGACCGAGGAGGCGACCAGCACCGGTCAGCCAGACCACCCTACGCCACCCCCCACCCCACCCCCCACACTCTCCCCTTGAGTCCCTCTAGCCCCCAACCGCAGAGCAACCCCCCCCCCCACCCCCCGCTATTGCCGTCGATTCTGGTGACGGATCAAGTTCAAACGGAATCTTCTCAGCCTCAGGGGAAGGAAATAAAATTTCCATCTCGAGTGATCATCCGAGAAATTCGCCTGCCTGGCGACTTGTTTGAAGTCTCTAATTTAGTTAATTTTGGGAACAGGAATATGGTTACTTCCGTCACTGGCTTCGGGTTCCCGGCCAGTTTTTGGGCGTAGCCTTGGCGGAGACAGCTCAGGGCAGAGGTGCGGGCAGCCGTCGTCTCGTGTACCGCACACTTTAGCAAAACACCCCAGAGCTGCATGTACAATGTTAGCAATTGACCATTTTATGTGCCATATATACAGGTCCCACTAATAATGGTAAAGGGTGGACGCCCCTCCTCAGAAATACTGCCCCGAGCATGTCGGCCCAACGTTCATCAATTAAAAACCGCTGCGTATTTAAAATTAAACTAACTGATGGAAGATGCATCGACATCATGCATTTTACTTCAAAGGAGCCGGGACCACCGGTCCACCGTTTCGCTTTATTATGTAATGAAAAGGGATGATACATAAAAGCCGCTGGTAATTTACAAATTCAGAGATAATAATTATAGTGGTATCTTTTCTCATATGGGTATTTTTCATTTGTTGCAGCAATGACGTTTGCTATTAACTGACTTGGTTATATCGTGATATTGTAATGAATTAATTGTCAGCGTAGATAATAACGATAACGTGATACGATTAAGTTATTATTGGAATGAACACTATATGTAAAGCAGAGCAGATATGTTGATCCCCGTGGATTGGTGTCACCGTGATTGTCTCGGCCAGACGACGCCGACTGATGTTTCCACATGTATTTGCTTCACATCTAAAAGAAAAAAAAATGGGCCTTTCTGTACGCGGATTAATGTTTAAATACGACCCCAATATCTATGATTTTTGCTGCGTTCTCCGATCTCCACCTGGCTACGTCTGGCGCCACGTATTAGCTGCTCATGTGACCAATCGGAGACCAATTCGCCCGTGCCCCCGCGCCCCAGCGCTCCTCATCCCCCGATGTCCCAGCCAGAACTCGGGGCAACTGTGGGCCTCACGGACGTGGCCGCGGCTCACCCTCCTCTCACCACATGGCAGAACCATTGCGCAGCCTGGTTGGTTGGTGCCAGTGCGGAGCTCTCCGCCCGCAGCCCGGTGCCATTGCCACCCAGTTGTCGACTTGCGCCTGCAGATGGCGCCACCTGAATACGAAGCACTGGGTCCACTCGTGTAGCCATATTTCACCGCTTAGATGGGTCCGTATATGGAAGATCAAAGGGATACCGCCACATCAAAGGATGCCGCCAATGCCAGTTTGAGTAGTGGAGCTGCATAAAAAGCGAATTGGGTGGATGGAAATCTCCAAGATTCCCGCGTCCCTGAGAAGCAGTCCCGTCCTCCAACCCGTGTCAAAGAGGTCGACCCACTAAGCCCCCTGCACATCATGTGCAGGAAATAAATTTTCTATTATTAATATTCCTTCCAGCTATTTCGAGGAAAGGCTCAGATTGATAATTGTCGGCAAGATCAAAGGCGTAGGGGGAAAACTACTCTCATATTATTTGCATAGCCTATTCACTCTTGCACCATGATATAGATATTAAGGCCTAGAACAGTGTTAGCAGACAGCAGGCGTGAAATAAACAAACCTGTTTTACAAGCGCGTGTTCTTCATGGTGTGATTTCATGTTCTGTGTGTGCGCGCTAATCGTCATAATATTATGCGAAAGCAAGCATGAGTACTGGCATGAATATGTTAGGAAATTGTCAAGGCATGTATGTATATTCTAACAGCAATGCCACGGATACATATATAGTGGCGGAACCAGGGTAAACGACGGGGTCGGAAAAACCTCCACCCCACTACCCACTCTCACCTTTGAGAGTGGAGCTTTTGGGTGCAAATCGTACTCTCGTTCCCCGCTTTGCCCCCCCCCCCCCCACTTCGCCACGCTTCCTTCCCTTTTTGTGAATCCCCCAGCCGTGAATTCGTTCCACCCAAAATGCTGCTCCGCCCTCTCCCCCTCCCCCAGTCCTCGTAGAGCTCCTCCCATCCAAATTGGACCCCACACCCCTCCATGCCCTCCCGTCTTATCAATATCCTGGATCCGCCTTAAATTTGGTGCTAAACCATAGGTTATACACCGTACACAAGTAAGTCATTATCATTCTCAGTTTATTGCCACAACAAACAAGACACAAATTACATTCATTCAGTACGATTTCACAACCCTGTTTTCGTGACAAGAGCAGAAGCTAAAAACTTATTCGCTCGTTTTAGACAAGTGTGTTGAGTCAATTAAGTGACGGTACCAGTTTTATTCCGGAACAAACGTATTTGGTATATATGACGGGTCCATTTCACACCCGTGTGTAGTGTTTACCTATTCAGAATCGGGCCTCAGACCATTTCACGTGGAGTATATTTAGTGCCGACCTATAACTTACAGAAAAATACGTAATATTAATCTTGATGAACTGGGTTTATTTAATAAATCGCCCATTAACGTGCCAATATAGGAAGACCCCCACCCCTATCCCACTCCCGACGCTCCCACACAAATGCATGCATAGCATGATCGTTTCATGATGAAACTAGGCGTTCGATCGTTGTGGCAAAGCATGCATGACAACATAAATATCGTTCTATATCCAGAGTGGCACAAAGAACCTGACGAAGTCGCGCTTGTCGATCATAGTTATAGTTATAGATATTAGATTGAAGGTTGACGCCTGATAGAAGCTTCATTGATTTATATAGATCTTTGTCAAAACGAGTTGGCATTGTTCTTAGGAGTATGAAAGAGGTGTCCCGTGTCCTAGTGTTGATTTTTCAAAATTCTCACTCAGTGTCGAATGTCAATTTTCCACGCCGTTCCCTGTTGCTCATTGGCTAAGTTCAATGTCGTTTTTTCAAAAATCTGGCTCGATGTCGCTTTTTTCAGATCCTCGGTGTCGGAATTTGTTGGTCAATGTCGAATTGTCAAATATGGCTGCGTCGCGTGTCGCCATTTAGGCCTACACCTTCCAGATCCCTGTTCATCATCGCTTTGATGTAATGCTATATGTTACTGGAGATGATTCTATATTGCACATGCGAATTGTACGTGACGTATCTAATGTTTAATGTTAAGCAACAGGAATTTTTATAGCTTATACCTATTAATATATTGTATTTATATATTAATTTTGTAGCACTACTATAGACCTATGTGTATGCAGATGTATCAACTAAGAAGGTCTAAGAAAAGCTTGATGAAAAAAACAACGATTAAACTTGCCAAGACGGACATAACTGATAATAGTTTTTTATATCATCGTGCATGGCGCGTACACGAGCTTACGCGGTGTATACAGACTGCATGGCTATGACTGTACAGTCAGTTGCATATACGGTGACCCCAGAGACCACACGCTGGCTCAGTCAGGTCTCTCGGCCAGGCGAGAACAGGCCGCAGGATTCCTATACCCTCCAAGCATTGTACACAACTACGCTCTCAGACCGTCACGGCGCCAGGCACAAACAGCCGTATATTTACATTTAAATACGAAAAACACCATTCCATACATATACATAACAGAGGAATAATCGCACTTTGCGCATGCATAGAACAATTACTTCATCAATATCTATCTCTGATTGTTCAAACTATGCATGGTGTGCGTTATACACGAAATTAACAATGCCGTCTGGAGTTGTACCCCAAAATATGTACGCTTGTTACATAGGAGATAACGGGGGCGGATCCAGAAGGGGGCGGGGGCGGACCTGAGACCCCCGGATCGGGGGGGGGGGGGGGAAGAATGCCGTTTTTCAATGCAAAATTTGTGACGTCCGAGCGCCCCCCCCCCCCTACGCCGGTAGTCAAAAAAAAGGTGGACCCCCCCCCCCCCCTCCCGGTCGTCAGAAAATGGTGGATCCCCACACCCCGGTCGTCGTCAATTTGATGGACCCACCGGTCTCAATTTGTTTCAGAACCCACCCCCCCCCCCCTCCCCCACTCTCCTTCCAATGAAGCCTAGCTTCCTTTACAAATGGCATCCGTGTCCTCCCTTGGATAATAACCTCATTAAAATAAGTTACGTGTCCACGAGGGACGGTGTGTGTTTGTGTGTGTGTGTGTGTAGGGGGGGGGGGGGGGGGGGTGAGCCTCCCGACTCCCTCCTTCCCGCCGCTTTACCGTGAGGATGGGATTGCGCATCCTCCATACAGTCGGCTGAAAAGAAGGATATTTGAACCCCTACCAATATAAATTTAGCATACAAGTAAGGTAATGCGCTTCCACCTCGCTTTCCACGACCCATGTGTTAAAGAAGTGACCCCCCCCCCCTTCATGTTGGAAGAGGAAGACAGCTCAATCCAATTAGCTTATGAAATGAGTCATTTGGCGTATGCAATCACCCCCGCCCACCTCATCCCTCAAGCCAAATATTAGAACTGGCTCCGTAACACAATATGGCGAATCATTCAACTGAGACCGATGAGGAAGTTTAAGAGCATCAGGCTTCATATATAATTGTTATTATACAAATCCATCATATAATGCACTTATCATTGACACTGACTTAATAGACTTACTTGCCAAAGAAAATTGTCTATAAATTATCCATGCGATCAATTTGCTTGAAATAAACCTTAATAATGTGCAATGCGCAATTAGTCACACACTATTACCTACATTCATGAGTGACTAGTAGTAGTGGGTGTATTGCAAAACGAACCTTCCACTCCCAACTTCTTGAACGATCATAATTGAAAAAAAGGATTGCGCACAGATGTCATCACACCCGTCCTACCTAACAGAGTATATACGTACGGCGCTGAAACATATGTTATGGCCTAACATTTTGTTGCTAAAACTTCTTTTTAATTTGCGAAGGGGATACACAAAGCCTATTTGGTGACTAGGCCTGTGCGAAATGTCGCAACTTTCCACGAAATATTTACAGGACCAGAAGAGACGTGGCAGAAAAGACCAAGATAAAGCACAGTGATAAGTAAGTTTACTTTTATTGATGGCGCAATGAACTTACAACACACGGCGGCACCAGTTGTGTGTATTCCCTCACGTATTTCTACGTATTATAACTCCCTTATACGCACTGTCTCATGCCGTTTATAACTGAACATTATGCCATGTGTCCCTTAAAGATAACCTTGATTGAGTTGTCTCGTGATATAACACGAGGAAAAGACGCGGTAATGAAAACACCCGGGTGAAATCACCTCAACCCTGTACCGGCCAGCATGCTCATCGACATGTGGGCGAGACAATCTGAGCCTGGGCCTTCAACAGCCTAAGCCTGGGGCACTTGCCAGTGCGGCAGTACACAGCAGAGCTAGCCCAGCCCGACCAATAACCGCACGGCGCACTAGACTCTGGCCGTGGAGGGTACACTACCGCCCTCGTTTTGTGTCGACGGCGCTGATTGGTTGGTGGGATTTAAAACGGGGACAAAGGGCTAAGCGAGTGCGAGTTACCGACAGCGAATAGTTGGAGGCGAGCACTGTACATGGCGGATTCAAAAAGAGGGGCTGAGTTGTTACAAACCTGAGAATATTGGATCAAAGTTGGAAAACTTTTGACCATGCCGCATGTGAATTCTAGCGGCGGTGACGATTTAGCTTCTACGGATGAAGTCAAAGTGTATAAGGATGAAGGAGAGGAGGTGGAAGAGAAACGATCGTCAGAGAATCTGTCGGAAGATAAATTGGGACTTGTAACCGAAACTGAAGAGGTAACTTGGAAGGATATCAACAAAGTTTGTGTTGTGTTGTGGATCTGTATGTGCCATGCGAGAACTTTGATCTCCTAACGTAGGCAACTCGGATCTATCCTGAGTTGTTGTCGACCGATATTCTGAGAAGTTGTGTGCCATATTTTACGCGCTGAGGCCTACATGATGTTGCTATTTTTATGTTGCAGGGGAAAAGTTCTGACGGCCGTGAGGAACGGACCGCGGCTCCTTCGCGAGATGGTAGGTTGCCGTTGTACATTGCATAACCCGATATCTGGCCGTTAAAACCGAACGTGCACACTCTCTGACTGCACTCCATCTGGCTCTTCCGACATCTTGTCTGCTTCCTTCGGGGCTGTCAGTGTTTACACCAGGACCTGGCAATGGATCCCTGCCAGTCTGTCTACCTTCAAAAACTTGGGCCGTTCTGATCGAAATGATCACGGCCCTCACCGCACCGCGCTGCAGTGAGGCCGTGCGTACCTCCCCTGTGATCACAAAGATCAAAGCCAGTTTGCAGGTTTACGAACTACGGATATGATGGGGGGGGGGGGGTGGGATACTGTCCGTAATCTGTACAATGATTATAAGTTATACTGCAGAAGTTGTTTTCTGCATGTGTCAGAACGTGCAATTGCACCCTGGTTGATCTAATTTAAATATCTGTTCAGTGGCATTTGCATTTAAAACCTACTGGCATTTCATTGACAGTGTTCAATACTTGATTTGGTTATACGTTTTATGGTTGTCTCTCTTACTCAGTCAATGACGCCGCCTGATGTGACATATTCCATAATCTGACATTAAATTAGACTGACCTCCCAATTGATTTGGTGGAATCTTACTTTGTTACTTATGTTTGATGGATAGCTGAGTTATTTTCGAATTCTAAGTAGCTCTGGCGCTGTTAAGTTACTTATATTTTGCTAAAGCGCATGCCCTGTAGTGTGGCAATTGTTTATCCCTAAAATACATACATGTGGGCTACAGAAATATCTTTTCGATAACATTGCCCAGTTTATATAATGAATCCATATCCATATGTTTGAAGTGCACTGCTTATATTTCCCATTTTAATCAATGTTGGGACTGCCTATACATCGTTTAGGTACTTTAAAAAGAATGTGTGACCTTCCAAATGAAAATTGTGTATTGTCAGTATTGATGACCAAATGTCATACTAAATTCTGTAATCGCTAAAAAGGGGAAGACATTTACCGGTAGTCTGGAGCAGGTGCTGATATAACATCAGTGACTGCACAGAGTACAAAATGATATCAGTCTTATTTACTCCTACAATATAAGATAACTATTCGACATAAAGACTTTGTTTTCTCCCTAAATTATATCAATAACATAATAAAGGGTTTATTCCTGCAATAGCACATTCATTTGTCCACTTTTAATACATATCTGTTGGAGAAGATTGTGCTATATTCATGATGTTAAATACTGTTAAGTTAGTTATGTATGTGCCATGGTACATGGTGATAACCATATCTACTGGTAAACGTGTGTCATATCATGGTAAAAGTCAACGTCAACCTCAGAAATAAGATGTTGATGATGCAGACAATTAGTTGCCACCTGAATATCATATCATTACCCCTTGCGATAATAATAAACTAATTTACCTATGCCTATAACCAGAAAGTACAAAACCCTTTATAATCTTGGTAACAGCTCTCTCAATGATAATTGTACCTTACTGACCATAGTACTGGTGTAGGCAGGTTTAATGGGTAATCAGTATAAGTGATGTTCATGTACTATTATTGGAATATGTCGATTAACATGAGGCAATTGTACTATAATACAAAGATCTAACTTTCCTGTTGCGGCAGCAAAATTTACTGATGAATCTGCTTTTAGGGTGGCTGCCCATGTTAAAATTCTCTGGTTTTGTTTTGGGTATGATATTTTGTCAGTCATTAAATATATGGCCTCAATCATAAAAATATATAACCACCTGAATAATGTCTAAAATAGATTTTTGGTGTTATTATAGTTTGGATTTTAGTGTGTGAGGTTTAATTTTTCAGTTTCCAATCTGCAAAATATAAATTAATGTGGTTAAACTAAATGATGTAAGACATTATATTTTACAGAAAAGTGAAATTATTCGAAGTTACAGAATACTTGACTGAGCGATATCTATATTTTAGCATACTAAAGGATGTTTTAAATAATTGTCTTGTTTGTGTGAGGATTGTGTGACAAAATTGCACTGTGGACAGGTAAGTCTTTTAAATTTATTGTGCAGTTTGCAATATTGTTCACATTATCACTGGAACCCAGCCCCCCACCCATCTAAGTGACAGCTGTTCTTTATAGATTCTGTAATAGTCTTTGTGTCACTATATATATATATGTGTTTTATATCACATAATAGTCAGTAACAATCTGTGACTTATGACAAGGGTCATGAATTTCTTTAATAAGTCAATGACACTTTTTGTTTGAAAAAAATGGGAATCTGATGTAGATGGTTTATGATATATTTGTCACATACAAATCAGATGTGAACTTTTGAATACATTTGTTAGTATTTGGGGTACATGTCTTTATACATTTTTTTTTGTATTATCATAATAACTGATAGTGGGGGTAGCAAATTACTGTAAATAATTCAGATGTACATTGGTATAGATCCTATTAAATTGTGATGTTTTCCTTGTAGGCAAGGTTCCTGAGCTGTCTTTGGACAGCAGAGCAGTGGGAACTTTGGGGTACCCACTCATTACCCCTTATCCGTTCCCAAATGGATCACCAATGCCAGGTCCATTGGTAAGTCAAATACTTATGCTTTCATGTTGTTTGTCTCACCTTTTTATGTTTATTTTGTTGGACATTCTATTTAGTGTTAGAATGTTATTTCATGTACTGTTCTAATACTGGGTCGGAGTTGAGGCTAGGTGGGTTTCCCTGAATAACCATGGAGGGCTCCGTTGCAATGTCAATGTTGAGCTCTGAATGTGTGCACTAGCGCATATATCACGTAAAACCAGTGACATTTGGAAATGTCATCTATATTTATTTTGCATTACCATTTGAATGAGATCACAGTGATCAATTGTCAAATTGTCACTAGGCCTTTTGATTGATTTGCATGAAATTAATGGACTGACATGGCCTATTGTCCCTGATTAGGATCGTGGCTGGATCAGTATCAGCTGGGCACTCAATTGTGTGCATTCGATGTTTTTTCTTATTGATTTGGTGTTAGATTTAGCATTTGGGAATGTATTTAAAGCCAGGTCCCCCGGGACACTGATTATATTCGAAAGATGGAGGGCTCTATAAGAATTACGTTTGGTGCTGAGGTTTCTTTTTCTGAGAGTCACCATCTTTTCTTCTACAAGGCGTACTATACTACCCAAGTAAGAGATTAGTTTTCATGCGAAGTTTTCCAGGGTCTGGCCTAGGACCTGTTGCTCGTTTTAGGTGTGGCATTGATTACCCCTGGCATTTTTTGGTCGTTCGGTTTTTATTCCAATAATACTGCTTTTTGGGTATTTGTTTATCCCCCGTGGGAAGGCTGGGTGTGCTCTGCGACCGGCTCCACCCAGGGAACTGCGGGGCGGATGGTCGGAGAGACAGCTTCGGGGAGCAGGGGGGACGGATGCCTTCGCTTTTACTGGGACGATTCCTGTGGGTTCTGTCAGCTGCAGAAGCCAGGAGAACGTAGAGGGTGCTGTCAAGTCTCGTGGCCCCGACCTTTGTTCGCCTGTCACCTAGTGTCACCTTCTCCCGTTTCCGCAGTGCGACGGGGAGGCGGATGAGGGCTGCTGGGACTGATTAATGCATGCCTCCAACAGGGAGAGAGTCAACCGCGGTAGAGCCAGCTTGGACTTGTCAGTGCGCCCTGAGCACTTCAGTCACCCATTCCCTTTTGCCCGGGCTACCCCGTCCCCTCAACCCTGTGGTTGGGATCCTACACCCCTGTGGTCCCCCTCCTCCCCTTTGGCCTTGCCCCCTGCCGACGTAATCGCACCCGGCCCCGGGAGCGAGTCGACCGCCCCGTCCGGGCGCTCCCGGAGTCCCACTCGCCAGCTCTGGCTCAGCCAGCTTCCCACACCCGACCCACTTTTTACCAGATCCTGAAACTTGAGTGCTATGTGTTTAGGACCTGTGCTCGCGCTTCTCGCGAAGCTCGCTCGCCCGCTTGCTTGCGGTTTGCTGGTCAGTTAAAGATCCTGCCCAGGATCGGTCCTGTTTGTACATGACTGTACATCTATCTCTCCCCTACCCCCCACCCCCCTTCAGTGTGCGGGCCTTGTACGGTTTATACCGTTGTACACCTCAAGCTGGTCTCTCGAGTTTGTTTTTTGGTAAGGTCACTTGGTGTTCCTAGGAGTTAGGTGTTCTATAAATCAACCTCTCGTAGCACTTAGACGATAGCTGAAGTGGCCTGCCGCCGGTCAAGTACTGGGAGGGGTTGTCCGGAGTCGTACAGACCTGCCTTTACGGCGGACACTGGTCAGCCGCTGGCTGGCCACATTCATATACATATATACGTGGGCAAGATGTTCACCTGGCGACAGCCTGGCCGCAGGTGGACCGTCGAGGGACCGGGGTGAAGAAGGCACCCCGGTGGCCGTTATTTCTGCCCTCCGTCTCATTTACTCTCTCTCTCTCACCTGACTAGAGGTGCGTTACGTCTGACGATGGTGCTTATTGATTGCGTCCCGCCCGCCCGGCCGCCCTCCGCCATCTCCGCCTGCCTGCCTGCCTGCTGTGGCTGGCTGTACTGTACAGTCCGTCTCTTCCGATTCGGCGGACCCCTTGCTGGATCCGACGGCCCGGTCGACTCCTGTGATTGATTGAGAGGCCAGGAACAAACAGAGAGATACTGTTATGTCACTCGGGGCCCACACACACTGTGCAGTCATGACTAAATGCGTTGTGGATGCGTAACAAAAGGAAGCATTTATGCACTCGTCCCAGAAGGCGACTTTGAATGATGTGATGAATATCTTTAGTTTTTGTCTCCTCGAGTAGATAGATGGATAGATAGATAGACTGACATCTCGTCCGAATCCCCTTTAAATTATTACCCGGGATGGCGTGTGGGTTAACTTATTGCAGAGCACATCTCCAGTGAAAGTAACATTGTCTAAGAGCAGTAATCATGGTTGTAACATGGCGTTGGTGCCGTGCCATATGTTTCCATATAGTCTTCCTTTAAAAGAGGAATTTTCCGGACTTTTTGCGATTGGGGTCAAGTGACGCTTTTACGGGCTGCACATTTTATTGCGCTAATTACGTTCTTTCGCTCAGAGCCAGGGTCGGCGGTGGCGTGGGGGCCGTGGTGAATGTCTGGAAGGCCGCCGCCACATTGGTTGCTACGGTAGTGAAGACTTTGTTGGCACACCGCTTATATCCGCATATCAGTCGGAGAAGGGTGTTTTGCTCCTCTGTAAACCAGTAGCCTGGTGCCAGTTCTCCTCTGTTTAAAGCTCAAGGCCTGCTCCCCCCCAAGTACAGTGAGCGTGTCGGGCCGGCTCTGCCTCGCCACCGCAGGCTCCGGGGTCTGTCAGTGTGAACGGCGCGATCTAAAACAATGGACACTTTCCTAACTAGTGGTGGTTGGGGATAACAGGCCTGGGCCTCGTCCGTCTGTGTACTCTTCCTGCGACTGACTTTTAGAGCACGCTTTTGCAAAGAACTCTTGTCTTTATTGGCGTTCAGAAACATGCTAGAATGCCGAACGTTGTTGGTTGTGTTGATCCTGACATATATGTTATACTTGGGTCGGGTTATTGTAGATAAATACGTACATCAAAATGGTGGTTTATATCTATAATATGCTTCAGTCCCACGTTACGGCTTGGTCGTCCGTTTCCGTCTTGAATATTCGGGACGTAAGTTTTGCCAAAAAAAACTGTGTGTCATAATCTGTCCGATTCCTGTCTACGCGGAATATTTGTTTCAAACAGCGCGATGCACTATAGATTATCTTGGCTGTCTTGGGGACAAGGGAATTGATTTCAAGACTTCACATCAGCAATATTCGTCTGCTCACATAGCCGAAAGCTATGATATTTTTAACGCTATCTTCCTGCGTTACCCCATGGCAAAACAGGATAGCATGAAAGGGAAATACTCCCTCACCTTTACCTCACGAGCGCTTCAAAAACGCGAAGGAAGAAATTCTCAGCACTTGTGCGTGTATAAGAAGAAACAGCCAAGGGGTGTGATACCTCACACTGCAATAGATTGTGAGATTAGCTGTGGACTTCCACAGCTAAAATAGAAGGGCCTCAAGTGGCCAGGGGCCCCGACAAGGGAAAGAAATTGACTTTACTGGTTTTGCCTTCAACTGGACGCCCCTTTCATGTTATCACAAGCTTTGTCATTCTTCTCGCTCGGCAGATCTGTTTTGTGTGGGTTATGCTGATAGGTTGTTGCTAGTGCCTACGGGCAGGAGCGAGGAATATACTCCAGAGCATACATATCTCAACCATTCCCGCGCCCACTCAGTGGCAGAACCTACCGCCGGGTACGGAAGGGCTTGTTGGTTGGTGGTAGTGTAGTAGCAGACTAGTTGGTCGTCTGCGCCAGAGAAAAGCGCGCCATTCGTGCCCCCACCGTTCTACAGGGGCTTCCTCTTTCTTTGATTTCATTTTTTTTGTCTTCTGCTGTTATTGACAATCGCTCTTTTGCGTAGTTTTAACTTATTTTGGTAACGTGTCTGCAGTAATTGTATGTATCTGAGTGGCATAAATACAAATATCTGAGTCATAAGGGCCTTTGTTTGATAAAGAAATGAATATTACCCTCTGATTATTAGGAACACTCGTAGACGCTGTCGTGTATGTTTTATCATGGTATAAAATGGCAACACGTTTCTCGCAAGACTGCGCCGCATTCCACTTGTTCATGTCATATTGTGGCGTATCAAGGTGGTTCTGTTGTGGATGGGGAGGTGGGGCATGCAGCCTCTTGTCAATCCTTGTGTTGCCCAGACGAACAAGGCACTTTGAAAGTTGCCTGTCAGTGTCATTTGGTTTCATTGGCGCACCGTGCGGGAGGCATGCGGCGTTCTATTATCTGCTGACATACCAGGTGTTTGGGCTTGCGCTGTCGTAGGTGACGGAACTATTCACCTGCATTTTCCATTACTGAGCCCAGCTCTTGTGATAGGCGCTGTAAACAAGAAGGGCCCTTCATGTCACTTCCCCAGGCTTTTAGACTGTCTGTTCTAACCAGGTAGACTTCTCTTGACCGCCCCATCAGAGCGTTTCGCACGGCTTTTTTGTCCCCCGCAAGGCCTTGGATACATCAGTTGACTGGCAACAAAGGTGCTTACTTCATTGCGTATCCAGATCACCAGAATCTGGAGACGCAGAGGACGTGTCACTTGGCGGGTGTTACATCCAGTCATTCGTTGTGGGAAGGGGGGGGGGGTGGGGGTGGCGAGTATGTACGAACGAGGGTGGAGTCGGGCTTTGACACGCAACCCCTACGCCTCCACGCCGGCCCCTCCCCTGTTGTTAATACACCTTATAGGTCTGGCCATGGTGTTGGGGGCTTAGGGGTGTGGGAACACCTCCTACCCATACCCAAGTGGATGTTGATGGCGCCGGTGAGCCGTCAAGGACATGTGCCACTGGTGTTGACAGGCGGGGCGTCCGGGGAAAAGTCCTACAGACAACCCTAGGCATTAATTAATATCATCAGCGTTCGTCATGCAAACTATTCGTATCTCCGGCTCACTCGTTCGTCCCGCTCGCCTTGTTCGTCCACGCCACTGTTGGGTAGCAGCAGTACATCGGTGGAAAAGTAGAAAATCATCGTTTGGTCCCATTTCATTTTAGCAATATAGTTAATCTGTCCCAAACATGAAAGAATAAGAAATAAGAGTGGAATATATCGGGCAGTGGCGACAGCGCAAATGAATGAATCTTTTCGGTATTATTCGTTAGTCCTGAGATTAGTAATGGTTTTGTAATTTTCGGTTTCAACCGCCCGATTTGTTTGGCCTCATTCAGTGATATCAAGGCGTTGTGTTGGATATAGCAGAGGATTGATTGGCTACATGGTGCTGGGCGGCGGGCGCGGCCCTCTCTGGGCGACACGCCGACACCGCCGCCGCGCGGTGTTGCATGTTGCCTGCGACACCGCCAAGAATGTTGCCAAGAGTGTGACAGCGCCTAATGTACTTCTGAGTGGGCATTGTTGAGTGGTGTATCAGGCGGCGTGTCGGTGTCGATAGGGGGAGATCTTGTCTGCCACGCCGCCCGTGTTGCCAGGGGCCCCGGGGCCAGGCCTCGCTTGACAGAAGAACGTGACCGGCATCAACAAGGGCTGTCCCTCCCTCCCCAACGTCCACTCCCCCCCCCCCCCTTCCCTGCTCCCTCCCCCGGCTCCGACGCCCACCCCCCCCCCCCCCCCCTCCAGCCCCCGCCTCCCTCCCTGCCATCTATGATAATGACGAATTCCGGGCAGTGGATGACGACGATTGTATGATGATTGCATACATCAAGTATGTGATGCGGGATCGAGAGCCTATTGTCTGATTCATTATCACCTACACGAGCCGAGCTTGGCTGTATCACCTGAGTTTTGGCAGCCAGCGTATGTCTCGGCGTAATGTAACACCACCCAAACAAAGGCCATTTGTGTGACACCAACATAATGCGTCATTTGCTGTACCTTATGAGGCTGGTGTCTGAAGTTAACGAATCTAATATAATTAAAGGTGCGCAGTCCATTGTCCCAAGCCGTTTCTGTACCATGTTCAATTCGAAAACGTAGTCGAAAAGAAGGTCGTTGAGAATTCTTTAAGAACCCTATATAATATTCGAGAAAACCCATATTACTCATGTGGTGAGCGATAAATGTGTTCCAGGTTGACTAAAAATGTGCCATTTAATTTACACTACTGGGTTGCCGCCTCGTTTGGCTGCCAGAAGCCGGGGTCCGCTGCGGGATGGGGTGCTCCGGGGGCGTGATTGACAGCCATGGGGGCTCGGGATCAAATCCTGGGGGCCCTCACTCCGCTATGTTTGTTTTCTCTAACCACGGCATCCACAGTCATCCATCAAACATCATCAAGAATGCTGGAAATGACATTTATATCATGTAGAGCTGAAGATCTGTCAGATTTTTCCCCACGCAGCGACGGGCAGGATACCCACAGCTCTCCCTTGGATTAGGGGGTCGGCCCCCCGTGGAGTTCCCCATGCGCCGGGAACCTTGGTTGCCCAATCCCCGGGCGCCTAAAGAATGACACGGGGAGGGTTCCGGCGTCAAGGTGTTCATGTCGCTGGAAATGGGCGGGACCACATATCTGTGCAGTCAATTATGGCTGGCGAAATTATGAGAATGCTGTCACGGGGTGGTTGACTTGAGGCTCGGTTTTTGTGAGGTAAAAACCCGGTTTTGATGGGTCATGAAGTGGACGAAAGTTTCTCTCAGCGCGCGTTGTTCATTTTTAAAAGCCGAAAAGGCTCCCCGCGCTCTGGGTTTTTTCGTTGAGAGACCCGTTATTATACGAGCGAGAAGCTACAGTTAACCCCCGCCATGGAAACAGAAGAAGACTGTGGTCTTGCTCGGCGCGACGCCGTGGGTGTCCGCGTGCAGTTAGCAACTACGTCAAGCTCACATCACCACCTGAAATTAAACCTGCAATGAGCGGACTCGAGCGTTGATTGGCCGTGAGCGAGATGCGCCACTTCAATGCGGGTCCTTACGTCACTATGACGTGCGTCCGACACGTTCGCGGCCTTTAGAGTGACCGTTGTTCGGGTCGTCAAGGTGTCGCGCCCGCGCTGACACGGGGTGGGCGGAAGTGGCTTTATGCGAGAGGGGACTAGCTCGGTGGTCTCAGCATTGTTACTGCTTGGCAACCGCGTCATAGGTGTCATTGGCAAGTGGTCGGCACGACTTTCGTGGTACGCGTCACGATTCGCGATCGCTGCCACACAGACTGGCAACGAACCAACCGACTCGCCCACACCTAACGAACCAACCGACTCGCCCACACCTAACGAACCAACCGACTCGCCCACACCTAACGAACCAACCGACTCGCCCACACCTAACGAACCAACCGACTCGCCCACACCTAACGAACCAACCGACTCGCCCACACCTAACGAACCAACCGACTCGCCCACACCTAACGAACCAACCGACTCGCCCACACCTAACGAACCAACCGACTCGCCCACACCTAACGAACCAACCGACTCGCTCACACCTAACGAACCAACCGACTCGCCCACACCTAACGAACCAACCGACTCGCCCACACCTAACGAACCAACCGACTCGCCCACACCTAACGAACCAACCGACTCGCCCACACCTAACGAACCAACCGACTCGCTCACACCTAACGAACCAACCGACTCGCCCACACCTAACGAACCAACCGACTCGCCCACACCTAACGAACCAACCGACTCGCCCACACCTAACGAACCAACCGACTCGCCCACACCTAACGAACCAACCGACTCGCCCACACCTAACGAACCAACCGACTCGCTCACACCTAACGAACCAACCGACTCGCCCACACCTAACGAACCAACCGACTCGCCCACACCTAACGAACCAACCGACTCGCCCACACCTAACGAACCAACCGACTCGCCCACACCTAACGAACCAACCGACGCGCCCACACCTAACGAACCAACCGACTCGCCCACACATAACGAACCAACCGACTCGCCCACACCTAACGAACCAACCGACTCGCCCACACCTAACGAACCAACCGACTCGCCCACACCTAACGAACCAACCGACTCGCCCACACCTAACGAACCAACCGACTCGCCCACACCTAACGAACCAACCGACTCGCCCACACCTAACGAACCAACCGACTCGCCCACACCTAACGAACCAACCGACTCGCCCACACCTAACGAACCAACCGACTCGCCCACACCTAACGAACCAACCGACTCGCCCACACCTAACGAACCAACCGACTCGCTCACACCTAACGAACCAACCGACTCGCTCACACTTAAGCAGCTCGGCGGTATCTGTTGTATATATCACATGCATGAGATTTTATGCAATAAGCTGATAATGAATCACGATTTCAGTGTACAGCTTGCGTTTATAAAATGATGACTTCTAGTTACCAATGGCGACTGCAGCGTAACCCGACACTGGTCTTTTATTAGAGGTGGCCATCAATTAACATGTTTAATCAAGACTGTTCGTCCTGGTCCGTTAGTTGCTATAATTGGCCCGTCACGAATGTGCCGCTCATTTGTGACTGCGACAGTGTTTATGATTTGTTTACATCGTTTTGCGGCCGTTGTGCGGCCTGCTGAGGACTGGACCTCCACCGGGGTAGAGGGAGGGGGGGGGGAGCTGGTTGGTTGGCAGCAGACACCTGTCAGCCGACGCTGGGGCCTATCGTCCTGTCCGTGCGGGGAGCGGTCCGGATAGGGGTTCAGTGACGCGTGTAATTGTGGCCTTTGTCCCGCACTCCGGCCGCTCATCCCGGCACCTCGGCCACGCTCCCCGGCTTTAGTACCTGCCAGTGAAAAACACTGCCGAATGATGACGGGCTCAGTGATTTACGAGTCGAACTGTTGTTACTCAGGCAGACTGGGTGCTGAATGGGGCCGACTGTGTTTTGTTATGGTTCACTTTTTTGTCACCGTTATGAAAAAAAGAAAGGAGGCTGGCTGGCCGGCTGGAGTGGGTTAGAAGGGGTGGGGAATGGGGGTGTTGGGGGGGGGGGGGCGAGTGGGCGGTGTCCGCGGTGTCTGTCCCGGGGGTGGAGTACATCAGTCAGTGGAGCATGGGGATGCAGCCTGTGTCCCCTGTCATACATCATATGCTGATGGAGGTGACAGGGGTTTCGGGGTCAACGGGGGCGAAACCTTATCCCAGCTTGGCTACTGACTGGCCCGTTGGTCCCCCCCCCGTCCCTCCCCCCTCGCCTCCCTTCTTCACCCCCTGGCGGGTGATTTGTGGACCCTTCTCTGTGCTGTTAGCGACAAGGTCACTGCACGTTAATCGCTATAAATGACGTCAAATGCTCCGTTGTAGCTAGAACAAACATTATTCCTGGTGAAGCGGCTATAAATCTGTACCACGTGCTCTGTACCACGTAGGAATATAATATTATCTGTCCATAGTCCGTATTGTTGCAGTTTTTTACATGTGTCGCTTGACCCAGTATACTGTATATACACGGGCGATATTGGGGGGCGATGGGATCATTACATTTACAGTGATCCCAGTCGCCAACTAGGGCCATTGAAGTACTGTATGTTTGAGATCCCATATAAATTGTCGCTCTCAATACGCGATTGTGTAGTTTCAAAGGTGATTGACTCCTACTCAATGGAAAGGCCGGATCAACCGTTTAATCGACTCGTGCCTGTCATTTCGGAATCCCATCACACGCTTTCCATTTAATAAATAAGGAGGACATAAAAAAAGCCCTGGTAAACACGATGGTGTCAAAATCCCAAATTGTCGGCTCGTAAAGTGGGACAGGTACAGACAGCCCCCCAACTCCAAGTGAGACTGTGATCCAGGCGAAGTGCTGGCGAACGGTGTGTCGCCGTAGTCCGCAGTGGCGCGGGCCAGTTTGACTTAGGCGGCCTTTGACCCGTTGAAGTACGCTGTGACAGCCCGACCTTCCTCGCTGTTTGTGGTCCGTCCCCCGACCCACAGAGCCCGCCCCGCCCCTCCCCCGGGCCCTCCCATTGGTAGTAAGTTGCACGACACGGAGTGAGGCGCTCCGGTTAGGCCCGCCGGGTGGGTAGTGGGTAGAGAGACTCAAGGCAGTTGTGTGTCTGTATGACAGATGACAGACAAGTTGGCACACTGGAGTGGCTCGAGATAGTTCTGGATTGGGACTTTAAATCAACATAATAGCAAACAAACACTTGGCAAAGGAGATTTTTTTTGTTGAAATGGTTAGGGTCCCCCCTGTCTCAGTGACTGCTGTCCTCCTGGGCATGCGGAATCCGTGTTATAGGGCGACCTCCTTTAGGGCGACCCGTGCAGTGCGCGGTAGCACCTCACTTCTACGCGTCGGTGTACACTAACCTACCTCTTCTAAATGTCCGCCCATTGAGCAGGGGGATGGGGCGGTGGGGGTGGAGAGAGAGAGAGGGACTAGCGGGCTGCTTGTGACGTGAGGTGGGGTCTATGTGCAGGAGAGGTGGAGTCTGTGTCAACATATATCCTCTCGTAGTGATAGAAAGACTATCAAGTGTCCTCAGTACAAATTTCAAGGATGTGTGTGACAAGACCACGAGTACGTTCGCCGCTGCCTTTAAAAACATAACCCATAAGGGGAAGAAAGCATTGACACTTTCCGGTGAAGATATACGGTGAAGTGACATTTATAATGTGTTTAGTCGCTCTGGTCTAATAGATATACGGTGATCAAGAAGATAAGATGCATGTTCGTTAAGGGGCAGTTATTTCATCGATCATCGGGGGATGTGATAATCTGTGCGGTTTCCAGTCTGAAAATTCAGCCGCTGACGTATATGATGACCTCCATATCGGGTGTTAGGGTCGTTCAGTTTGCTTCTATGTGACGCGACAAATCGTTTGGTCGCTGACTGACAATTCGTTGCGGATCGGGTAGGGAGGGGTGGTGGGGTTGATGCGGCCTTCACGCCCCTTCTAGTGCAGTATTTTTGGCAAGACTAAATGAAAGATTTAATGGGTGCTTTTCTTTCTAAGTGGCTGATAAACGCTGACAAGTGATAGGCCCGAAAACCGAGTGCGTGGAGTGTCCGCAACACTTATACCAAGAGTATCCAGCGGGGAGTCATCCTTTCAGCGAAAAAGGTTTCAAGAAAGGTCCATACATGAGGGGAGAGGGCCGTGGATGTTTCCGTATCTAGGGTCGGTCGGCATGTGCGCTCTGTTACCTAGGGGGAACCCTCTGCCGGTGTGGGGGGGGGGGGGGTGGTGTTGATGTTGACCGATAGTTGTGCTCAGGCAGCGCGGACAAGTTAAGTTGAAGACGAGAGTGTGGTGGGGGGAGGGAGGAGGGGTGGGGGCTGCTATATAATAAAGCAGACTACATTTAAGGAATGAGTGGTGGTAGTAAAGACTTTGTGATGTATGCGTGTGTCTGGGTGGCTTTGAGTGGGCAGGCTATGTATCATGGCCGGCTATTGAGGGGTGGCAGGTGACAGTCGCTGGCATGTGAGCCTCTCCAGAGCCGGACCTCTTTAGCGCGTTGTCAGGCCGTCGCGGTGACGTAGCCGCCGGAGACAGCGACAACTTCAGGGCCATTGTGATTGTGTCCCGTGTCGGGGCCTCCTCCTTCTGGCTGCTGCCGGAGGCTGGGTGGCAGGGGTGGGGGCAGCTGGGGGTGGCGGCTACCCAGAGAAGGTCTGCTCGACTTCCTCAAGTCTTGCCCTACCCCCCCCCCCCCACCCCCTCCCCCGTCGCCCTTCTCATCCTGGGGAGGCGTCCTCCTGGTAGCCACGATTGATGTATGTCCTGTCAGAGGGAGTCAATGTCAAGCGACCCCGCGATGGCAACTGTTGCCATTGTGCGTGAGAGACCCGACGAAGGAAGCTGCCAGTTTTTGCACCTTTCACAGTTTATGAATGCTCACCTTGAGCTCGGTAAGCGTTAGTTAAACCTAAGACGCTGCCTCGTGAATGCGTTTTATTCATTGAAGCTCTATGCTTGGGATAGCAAGTGATCCGCCGGGGTCGAGCTTCTAATAAATGGATGTGGATGTGACGGGGGCGCGTCTCCTCCAACCCCCCCACCCCCCCACCACCTAGAGTTTTTCTCCCCTCGTTGCATTTTGACAGTCACCTCCTCCGGCTCCTCGCCCAAGTGACGGGTCCCGAGTCGTCTTTGCGACGTTAGCGTGTATACTTTGCGTCAGTGCCCATTGATCGGGGTTCCTAAACTTGCAGGTATTTAGCAAAGACAGTGCAAACAGGGTTGCACCCCCCCCCCTCCTCCCCCTAGCAGAAGGCCACGTTGTTGTCCAGGGCCGGGTCGCCCGCCCTCGACCCATGTTTGCTCAAACTCTGGCGTAACAATATTCCCATTCAGTCAATAAATATGCTGCAGTGTTGACGTGTCTGCTTTTTATTTGACAGGAAGGGATGCCTCCCATTGGCAGTGAAACCTAGCCCCGAAAAACCTCGACCTGGCCTTTGTGCCGCTCGGTTGTGGGACAGCATCCGTCCGTAGTTCCCTACGGCGCATGTACTCCTGCTCATACCATGCATCGAGAAGACTTGGGGTCTGTCCTTCCCGTTCGTGCGCCAAACCTGCACATCCTTCTCTGCGTGTCACGGCATTCATATTAACCCGCCTGGGTGCCCATTTCAATCTCATGTGCCGGGGTATTACAACTGGAGCAAAAAGCTAAACACAATCTTTGCTCACTGGCTGTCGAGTCTAACCTGTTGGGGAGATGTTGACTTAGAGCTTTAGGCGAGTAGGCCCCACACTAGAGGGCTGGTGACTTGGAGGGTCTGCTTTACGCCGCCTTCACTATGTATATGTGCCTGCTGGGCCCACGGGCGGAAATACCTAGTTGAAC
Organism: Arenicola marina; assembly: GCA_964019135.1. Classification (NCBI taxonomy): domain Eukaryota; kingdom Metazoa; phylum Annelida; class Polychaeta; family Arenicolidae; genus Arenicola; species Arenicola marina. The sequence continues at coordinate 41,144,120 of OZ025251.1, read as the reverse complement.
CTGCATCTAATAGGCATTTTCATGGTCCCAGCACGTAATGATAACTTTTTTTTTTAATGAAGCTAGTTATGTCTTATATTGCTTTTTATATGTATGAAAACAAGTTAAATGTTAGTTTGCCTTTCCTACTATAGAACTCATGTATGCGGAAAAGTGGCTTTAAAAGCAATTTTTCTATCCGTATTCCAAGTTACGCAGTACGAGGGTTACAATGAAAATCATTAAATTGAAATTTATTTTGAGATCTAGTTGAGGTGTGACACATCCCACAGCTGGCCGTTAGAGCGAGATGCTTGTAACTAGGTTACCGGGCGTATCTAGTAAAACTTGTCTTAGCGCTAGGGCATTAAGAGGGAAAACTAGTTCATCTTTATGGACATCAGCATGGCGGAGTGTTTTTGTCCCCTCCATGACGGCTGCCACTTTTTATGACAGATCTTCAAAGTGACAGTTGTCGGATACAATGGGGATCTTTGCCCTCACTGCAACTGCTCCGGCGATGCAGAAATCATTGGATCCGAGCGTCACCTTATCACTGATACTATAATTACTACTGGGTGAAGTGGGATCTACAGAGGGCGCATTGACTAAGTTAATGAACGCCCTTTACTGGAGTCACTATCTTTGTATAATATTTACTTTCTTGTTTGAATCTTCCTTGCTTTATTCGGTGACAACATTTGTCGGTGCTATTCAGCTGCTATTGTTTGAATAGAGTTTTACATGTGACCTGTTTGAAAGGCCTGAGTAGAACCGTCCACTGTGCGTGGGTCTAGCATTTACTGATGATGAGGTGACAGACGGGATGAGTTTTTTGTGTAATAGCAAAACTCCGGTGTTATCTTCATTGGCACATCAAATCATGTTATACAATTAAATAAATGAACATTCGACACAAAATTGGGTAAATACAAAACATTGCCAGCTGTCGGCGCTGGGCGTTACATTATAAACGTTTGGTGCTCGGTACGACTGTCCTCCGGCCGCCATGAAGAGTATCCAGGCCCTTTGTATTACTGCTGATTGCGGCACACATTATCGCATTATCCTTTCAAAATTACCGGGATTCTGTCCGCCTAAAACAAAAATATTTCGTCTGCGATGCCATCACTGATGGTTGAATTGCCTCCTGTCTGGGCGCCTCGTTTCCGGTTGAAACACGAAAAGTCCTGACGTGGAAGTACTTCGTTGAAATGTGGAATATCCTCCCTTTTTTGTATATATCTCTAGTGTTCGGCATTTGTTAGGTTGTGTGACTGACGCTTTTGCCCCTTACTTTGTAAATGGCGTCGTTTAGCCGGTAACTGGTCCGAAAACCCGGATGACTCCATGTACCTCATTGATACTAACGCCAGGACGCTATAAAGCGTGCGAAACTACTACACGTCATACGCCAGACTAGAAGACGGCCATGTTTTGTGGCAGATCGATCGAATGAACCCTTGAGAAGATATATAGTGTTTTCTTTACCAGCGTTGATAGGCGATGTCGCCGTTCTTTTGGTTTGCTTGAAAGTTCGAGGGTTACACTGTAGAAAGTGAGCTCCGGGTGATGGCAATACGTAGTCCCGTGGAGAGACGCAAGTATCGCGTTTACTGGAGAAAAAAAAGATTGAAAATTAGTAAGAAGCTATCTTTGGAAATTTTGAAATTAATATAGCGAGTCATTTAGAATAGTTGTTATATAAAAAATGTTTCGGTAAATGCCGTTAGCAGTGTGACTTTGATTTCTAGAACAAATAACCATGTCAGCCTTTGAGTCGACTTCCGGTCGCAACAGCACCTTCTTTTGTAATCCTCTCATGGTCAGTCGATCTTATAAAATTGTATTACGCTCTTAAGTATATATGCCGTTAAGTTTTATTTGCCGCTTTCCCTGCTACCGCCGCCTGGACCTGGACCAGGGGCGGGGTCGGCCGTGGTGGGGTGGCCCGGGGCGCGGCGGGGTGATCCGGGGTGGGCCGGGACGTGGTGCTGGTGAATCTCCGACACGCCGTGGCTGCGATGTGTTGGACGGAGCATGCTTTCCGCTGGGCCTGGAAGTCTAGGGATCGCCTTTGAGGGCCGCTGATCCGCGCCGTGTCGCCATTCAGACTTGGTGTCGCTCCTAATTGTCTTGCAAATCCGACGTGAGCTTTTTCACGGCCGCTCGGGTCTTGGCCGGGTGGGCTGTGGCCGCGGACAGCTTGTAACGGTAGGAAGCGGTACAAGTCTGGGATTAACACCCAGTCTGGCAGCGTATAGTACAATGCGGAATGGAAGTTAGTCTGATTGCACTTGGTGAGACAGGGGCACGGGGCTTTGTAAATACATTTACCTTTTCCCCAAGGAGAGGAAGAATGGACAATGAATTCTGGTCACTTTTCATTATTCGCCCGCCCTGGACACGATCCCAAGTATCACCCTTATGAACGTGTGCTGCCACTCGTGAGAAGTTAGCGCCTTGGAGAGCTCGGGTGACTTCCCTTTTTGTTAACTCACCTGGGGGATACTTAACTTGAGGGAGGACTTGCCTTCACACGGGAGACTGGGCTCGCCTCACAATGGCGACGGCCCGGGGAATAACTGCTTGGCGGTCAAGAAACCCTCTTGGTTGCTCATCCACGCGGCAGATGTGCCCTCTCGAGTTGAAGTAGAGAATCCTTAGATGGGAAGAATTACTTGGCTGTGAGCTGCCCTCGGCGGCGGGGGCGACGGGGCGGCCGAGCGACCGGCTGTTCCCACCCACCTGAGGTGGGCTCATTGACAGCGCGCCTCCCAATAAATGGACTTACATGTGATGCGCTAAGGGAGGCATCCTAATGTCATTATGACCAAGTTTCCATCAGGTTGCGGAGTCCCGAAAGATAGGCTTTGTGGTCGGTTTCTTTAGGGCGACGAGGTGTTAGAAGCCTCGGCTTTGTCGTGAGGAGGCTGCCCGGAATAAAGGAATCAACTTCAGATGCAACAGCACGTGAAATACATTCCAATCCAGGAGGTCCATTTTTCTTGGATCGTGACTCGGTAAGAGGGGCTGCGCTTTGGCTGTGACAATTCCGCCTTTCTCGTCCTTATGGGCTGTCATTTGTGCAGGTGATACTATCATGCCGGGCGCACTGGCCGCTCTTTTGTGTCGTCATAGAAAATAGCCTGTGAAGACGCCTGGCGGGTGAGGAGGCACGGGCGACTCGTCAGGCCAGGCCCCGGCCGTGGCACTCTCAAGGTTACTAAGGACATGTCAGCGCGGGGCACGCCATGCCAACCCTCCGCCTCCGAAAATTGGACTTGAAAGATCTGATGAAGTCTTGAACGAGTTGTTTCCGGGCAAGGGGCACATCCCGTCGCGCCCTTGTTAGGATTCTTGCAGGTGCCCCAGAAGGGTTGGTAGCTACTACCCCCAGCACCCCCGCCCCCTGCCTCCCAACCCGTCACCCGCCACCACCCATCTATGGCGGCGCTGCGCCGTGAAGGAGGAGAGGTGGTGAGTGGCCCTGATGTGGTGGGGACAATGAATGTTTTGGACGTGTGCGGAAATCTCGGGGCTTCGCCGACCTCCCTACCATCCCCTCCATGCCCTCCACCCCCTCCACCCCCTCCATCCGCCTCTCCTACCATTGTACCACCCGGGAGAAATGTTGTAGACCACCTAGGTGCAAGAAGTATAAAATTGCACAACGCGGGGTTAGAAAGAAGTGCACATATATATGTATACCCGCAAACTCCATTGTAAACACTGTTATTTCCCCCTCCGAATGGGGGAGTCTATGCCTTATAAAGCTGTCTCGGTAGTTTTGTTGCCCTGTTGTGTATAGCAGCATGTTGAAATAGCCTGCCGTACCGGGGAGCCATTACCACATAAAGGGGCCGTGATGGACAGATCATGTCACGGTTGGCCGTGGCCGGGCGGTCCTCGTGGTTACCAGGACTGGCGGGCCCGATGCGCTTCACTCCCCTCAGCAGCCCCCACCCCCCCTCTCCCCCTTCCACCCACCGATACCCCCGGGGGGCCATACCCCCTTTTCTAAAAAAAAAAAGGGAACGGCTAAAATTATAGCTGACTTAATACCACCTCTGTTCAGTCTCTGTGAGTGGTATTGTTGAAAAGGACCATTAAAAGTTTACTCAGGATATTTAACACTCTCCGATGATTTACGGAGAAGGGTACAGGTCTGGTGGCGTGGAGGCGGTGTGTAAAGGCGAGAGGGGTATAAGGGACGGGTGGACAGGGCGACTGCCTAACGGAATCCAGGCATCACCCCTGAAGGGGACAACTGTCGGTTGACTGCTGGGCGATTGCATGGTTAGGAAGAAGCGTTTGAGTGAAAAAAAGTGAGATGGGAGCGGGAGAGGAGGTAGGGGGGGGGGGGGCGGGGAGAATATTGTTGCGCACGGTGGAGTGGCGTGGGGAGCGAGCGATTCATCAACATCTGCACTAAGGCGAAGACCGCCCCACGAAGTGGTCTATTGGTGAAGTTGTTTATGAGTAGTAAAACTCTCCCCGTTGGAGCCCTGCTGCGACCTCCCTGCGGTTGTGATTGCATTGCTGGGCCGACCAAAGATATGCGGCTCATTGAGGGGTCGGTTCCGGATCAGTTCGTCCTCAAGTGGCAATTCCCGGTAAGGGAAAGCAAAGAATCCTTACAAGGAAAGGAATACCACGCTTTTAAAAAGGCTTTATGGACGCTTATTTATGGCGGACGGTCGTTTGAGAAGAATACGAGACGGGCCGTGGCGTTTTAAAGACCCCGACCAGCGAGTTACGGGGTGATAATGCACGATGAGCCATGTTAGGGTGGACTGCTGTCATATCGCCGGTAGGGCGCCGCGAGAACGCCGTCCGGGCACGGAATCAGGCCATGAATATTTTAACGGAAGCACTAAGTGGAGTCGTTCATCACCATGTGTGTGATTGGCGCATCTGATTGAAGCCACCGTTATCGCTATTTAAACGCTACTTATGATTAATAAATCGAAGCTGCAATCACAACTGCCCGACTGTCATCCGTCCCTGATCAGACTGATCTCGAAGTCTCGAAGGGATTCTCGCGTTCAATGTCCGGGTGTCAAATCGGTTGTCAAGTCACGCCAGCCCTCTCGCTCTCTTGAATGTCTGTGTAGTCACAATTAGCGCGTACATGGGTTGGTATTGTATGTATTTAGATATTTATATTAGCAGTGTAAATATGGGGCAAAAAAGCGGTAACAACGCTTTCAACACTTCCTTGTACCAGGCGCGTGGCCTCATTAGTGGGTGAGGGCCTTTATATCCTGTCTGTGCGTACGGCTGTTCGCCTGTAGGATGATAGCTTTCGGTCTGTGACAGAGCTTGCACACTACACAAGGTTCTGGTTTCCATAAGGCAGGCGGAGAGGGTGGCTGGATGGTGGGAAAGAAGGTCTTTAGGTTTGGGAAAGGTTGGTGGGCTGAGGGTCGCGGGAGTGGCGGCAGGGGTGCCAGGGGGTGGGGGGGGGGGGGTTACGCTAGGGAAGAGGACTTGGCGGGGAGGGGAGGAGCCGTCGGGAGCGAGGGACCATCCTCGCGGACCCGTGGTGGTGGATTGGGCAATTAGTTGAGCGGGACTTGGGGCCAGCCTTGATCTTTGGCCGGCCGACTGCAGCCCCCGGGTTGATCCCCGTGCTCCGGGATGCTGGTGTGGGATTAGATCAAAGGTTGGCGGTGCGCTCTGTGCACGGCCTCCTAATTGTCTGTAAATCTTGACGGAGGGGCGGTCCCGGGTGGACGATGGGTCATTTTAAAGATGCTCCATTGATCGCCGACAACCGGCACACACCGACCGATTTATTGCACGATTATTTAAACATTTTCTCCGAGGACACATTTTTAAGGCAATGAATATTTCAATCGACGTCGGGCTGCTGACACAGGGGCCCCCAGAGCTGGCCCCCCGAGCTCTGATAACGGCAAATAGATTTGTCTCTTGTCGGGTATTTATTGGCAGGGAGGGGGACAAGAGCTTGTGGCCACTCCATCACAAAGCCTCCCAGGTTTATCGGAGGTCTAGGGCATGTCATCCGGTGGTCTTGGATCGCTGCTCAAAGGAGAGGGCAACCTCGGCCCCTCCCCTCAATATGCAAATGTGTCAGGGGGACGAGGAAGCGGCCTCTATCGGCCCCCGTCGGCACTTTCAACTCGGTCGGCCCGTCCCGATGTCTGTCTGCCGCTGGCTGTCTGTCTGTCGGTCCCCGTTTACGCAGTCTGCCTTTCTCAAGTCATTTAACGCACGATTTTTTTTTGAAATTACGACATGGGTGTCCGTCATGTGCGGCTGTGTGTGTGTGTGTGTGTGTGTGTGTGTGGAGGGACTGGGTGTTTGTTGTCGCTGGCTCCGTGTGTGGGGACTGCAGTCCACGTGTGTCAATAATTGTTGCCCAGGAATTTTAGGCCCGTGATGTGGTGCCCGGGTGAATTTGAGGTTGGAAGGGGGGAGACTGAGGTGGGAGGAAGCGTATGAAGCGGGCCCCGGGGCTCATTATAGGTCCTAATGATCTCATTAAGACCATTGCTGCCTCGTTTCTCGAGGTCTTCAATGTTGTCAACGCGGCACTGTCATCAACTGGCGCCCGCGTTACAATTTGGAGGCGGCACTCTCCTCATAACTGTGATTACACGCAGCTCTTCTCTGGTGTAAAGGGAATGGGGACAGGTCCCTGGGGATGGGAGGTGGGGGTTACTTTCCTGTCGCTTGTGGTAGGTTCCCTACCTGGCCTTTACTGGATACCCGACCCCGCTGCCAGAGGCACTGTCTCTGTTCGCCGGGCCGGCCTCTCCCCTCGAGGCCTCCTCCCTCTTCCCTCCCCTCCCCCCTCCCCCTTCTCGGTCCCTCAGCTCAGCCCCCACCCAGCACCCCCCCACCCCCCTCCCCCTCCCCCTCCCCCCACACCTTAGTCAGTCTATATGACTACCTGGATGCTAGCCTGAGCGACGAGCCGGCTTCCTGGCCAGGCTGTGAGGCTGCTGCCCCAGCCGACAGACAGGTAGGAACCGTGTCCCCAACTTGCCACTTCTGATGAGTATTGATCGTCAGCCACGGAGCCAGCTATAATGATACCTGGCTCCCACCAAGATCAAAGGGATGCAGGCAGCGCTCAGCCCTTATTCCCTCCCTCTGGTCTCCTGTTCAATTTCCACTCCGCTAATTTGATGCCCTGTAATTACTGGTGGTTGCGGCAGAAGGCAGCCCCGGCAGAGGCGCTGGCTGGCTGAAGGCGGTGCTCCGGGGGAGGATTGGGGGAGGGAGAGGGAGAGGGAGGGGAAGAGAAAGGAATGAGGGAAGGACGCTGGCTCCCCGCGTCGCTGACGTCTGCGCGGCTTTTCCCCGTGCTCATCCTCATCCTCGGCTCTCGAAGTGCTAGAAATCGCCCATCATCTCACTCTGGTGAAACGTCGTCTGTCCGGCGTCCCTCCCTCCCCCCCCCCCCTCCGTCCCCTCACCATCTCTGATCGATGGCATTAACCTAGGCGTGGATAACTTAATGAAATAAGTATATGTAGGATTTTTTGGTTGCTTTTTGTTTTTAACCGGCGAGATAAAGTTATGACGGTCTATTTCACCCGTGTTTGAAGACAAAAACCCGGCACACACCGGGGCGATGTGATGGGCCCATTGATCTACCGTTACAGGGGGGGGGTGGGCCGTATTACTGCCTGGCGTTAGGGGATATTACTAATAATCGTATGGTTCGGTGAGCCCGAGTGTCCACTGTGTACGGCCACCGAGCAAACACCATGCAGAGATTGGGCCTGCCTGCCCCTCCCCCGCCCCCTCCGGTTGTCACGGTAGCCGCCGGTCAGCCCGCGGGAGGACCAGCGGCCGGGCCCGCAGCCCCAGTTGGGCGCTAACCAGGGAGGGAAGACGAAGGCTCCATTACATGGACAATATGGCTGGAGTGCCCCCCGAGGACCTTGCTGTTTGTGCTTGTCTTTAGTTACACTTCTCTGGGATTAGACCTATTTACCCTGGGCCAGTGCAAATAATGTGGCCATTTAACCTAAGTAGATTAGCATGATAATTGCTCCTCGGACTGCCATGGCAGCGGTCAAAAGTTGAAATTTGAAAGGCCCAATCACGATGAAAGCATCAAGATGGTTACCCGGGCTACAACCAATCACAGCGCCCGTCTCAACGGCAGAGGCGTCTGCTATAATTATGCAGCCAAGTGTCTGGTAATGTGTAATTAATCGGCCAACAGCTGTTTTGGCCCGAGGAGGAGCCCTCTGACAGGGCGCGGCGATAATGAATTTCACTGTTGAGGACAGGCTTCTTCCCCGGCCTGTCTGTCTCCCTGCGACCACGGCCGGCCTCGTTACGACCTCGCGGGCCACATTTAAATGAGCGGTCCTTAAAGGGATGCATTGTCTCCACTGTGACTATCTTGTAAAGATAGTGGTCATTTACTAACGGTCCAGTATCGGGGTATATACCTGTATACATGGGCGGGTTTGAAGGAGAATCTGGGCTGACACAGTTTCAATGGCCCTGCCGTGTATCGCGTTGCCGGCCTCGTATTGTTAACGGTTGTTGGCGCCCTGGGTGGAAGTGTCCGTCAAGTTATGGTTATATAGGCTTCACTTATATGTCTGTTCAGCGGGAGGGCCTAAAGGATTCTGGTCCCTTTCCTTTGTTGACCTCTCACCCCTCCCACTGTGGGATATGCTTCGCTTGACGTGAATTCTGCTATAATGATAGATTGATGCCGTCATTTTTGAAAATTGTGCCATATTTAAATGATGAAACTTCATTTTGGTTGGTTAAAAAAAAATTCTTAAAATGTACGACTCTGATCACAAGGGGCTGACATGTGAGAATACTTTGCTTGGTGATGATGGTGAATTAACAAATTACCGGCAATTTGGATAAATGTTTACTATTCTACCATACGTTTACTGGCCAGAATGAAAGGGAGTTGACGTGTATGTTATCATTGAAACCATAAGTCTATGCTGCTGATACTGGGTGCGGGCTGGTTTAAGATGGTGAAGGTGTGGCTGGCTGGCAGCCACGATGACAGGGTCAAACTCTGCGGGGCATCTTTCAAATAGCAATTAAGGCCGCAGTCGGTGAAGCGTTTCCACAGGTGGGCGGGTCGAAGTGGGAGGCTTGCATATGCTTTCACATGCCAGCACCGTTGTTAGCCCGAGCTAGGTCAGACCTGAATGGCGTAGCTTCTCGTGGCCCGACACGGCCATTAACGGGTCGCTCCCCCCATCTCCACAGCTCACCCACGGAGGCGCAAAAATGCTAGCCTCCTGAGATTGACAGATCTAAATTAGAGAGTATTTTTCTTTACGCCAATAAATTTAAGTTAATTGCTAAACGCAGCAATGGACGAGTTGTGGTAGGAAACTCCTTTAGATGCTTCGGGCTGATGACGTAAACTTGCTTGCGTGTTTGTTTGGGCTACTAGCCACCAAATGAAGTATGCACGACGTGCAGAGTGTAGAAAAAGGACTAGTAAGTAAGAGGTCGCACAGCTTTCCTCCACTGACCTAGAAGTGGCGTTGGCGTGAAGGGCCTGGTTTTGCTCGCTATCGTATGAAAGAACTACCTTGCTGGGTCAAAATGAGGAAAGGTCCACCCGAAATTCTATCGCCAGTGATTGTGGGTTGTCCCCGCAGTAATAGGGGGCGCGAGATGCGAGACCTGTATCAGCGAGCAAGTGTCACTTTTTCTGCCTATTTCCAGGGGGTCGTTGACGCGGCACTGAATGGCGGAGTGTGTGAAATATGTCTGTCACTCCCTGAAGGTTATCTACTGGCTTCGAGCACCGCCGAGACCAGATAGTGCTAGTTGAGTCATACACTCGGCTATGTCGACCACAAGACTAGGGGGGGTGGGGGGGGGGGGGGGAGGGGGGTGCGTGGCGGGGGGAAGCTGTTGGGTCGAGGCGGGGTGGGGGGGAGGGTCGGGGGACAGGCGGTCGGGGGTGGTGTAGGCAGGGGCGCGGGCGCTCGTGGTTGGTGTGGGCAGGGGGGCTGCCGGCTGACTGGGTACTATGACTGGTGCTTCACAACCGGAAGGCGGCTTCTGCGGCGTGCGCGTCACTCAAGTGACCTTCCGACCAGCACTTCCTTTGTGTAATCGGCTGCATCTGGATTACCCTGTAGCCGTCACTACTCGCTGATAAATATCGCCATTCAATTACAAACCAATCGCTATTGACCGTTATCGTGGTTCTAATATCGGGGATGATCCTCAAGAACGTTAAAACTATCTAATATTGATAATTGCTTCGTCGTGGCATAAAATCTAGGTTTCTGGCGCTCCCTTATCTTGTAGCTGTTAATTTATTTTATTGGCGAGCTCAGCGCGGAGTGTAAGTTAAATATTTACCCGACATAAAGCCCAGCCATTTGTTGAAATGAGATTAACGACCTCGTCTGCCGGAAAGTGGCGGCGATAAAGACGCGCTTCCCGTTCCCGAGGTGTTCTTGGCGCTGTCCCAGCCACGGCTCGGCTGTAAGTCAAGACAACTGCCGACACGGGCAGTGAATATTTGGCCGATAAAAAACAATAGAAGAGAAGGCACCTGATTGTATGGCGTGGTCGGCCGGTGTGCTATCTCAGGAGAGAGCCTTTGATTTGAGCAGCTCTATCTGGGAACAACGACTGGAGCCAGATACTGAGCCCGGTATCACGGCGGCCGGAGGGATGAGAGTACTTTGATCCGGGGAAGTTTCGCCTACCTGTTCCTTCTCCCCTCGGTACCGTACCCCGCCCCTTTCCAACCCCCCCCCCCCCCTCCTTTCAAGATGGCGGCAAGCGGCACTAGACTATCAGCTAGCAGTTTTATGAAGAGCTGATGAGAGCTCATCTTTCGCCGGGAGATGGAGCACATTATCCTATCACGATAGAGAGGAGGCTCGAATGGAGAGAATCCACGGCAAAGGCCACCAAGTTCATCCGACACCTTTGTACGCGTCCGACGAGGGCGGCGGCGGCCGTTGCGGAAGGGAGGGAGGGAGGGGAAGGGGCTGAGTGATCATCCATTGAGGAGCCAACAGTGGGCTGGAGAAGGAAGGCAGAGAATAAATGTGGGATGTGTATATGGGGGTGGCTGGCCAGACGCCACGAAAAGATGCATAATGGCATTGAATTTCGGGTTGATGCTGTTTCATGCCGAACATGAAATTGTAAATGTAAAATTTGATCATGGTCAAAATCCCAGCCCGCTCGTGCTCAATTATCTTGTTACATTTTTTTTAATCTTTTATGCTTGATGTTATCTTGAAATGCTACACCTTTTGCTGTTAGAGTTAGGAGCTGGGGGAGTATATCAGGTTGCAGGTTGTTATATCCATTCTCCTAGACATGACACCGCCAGATAGTCCACTTACGCGCGTTAATATTAAATGCGCTGCCTATCCTGGCCGTAATTGTACCAAGTGTAAAAATTCCAGTCGAAGAGGACTGCACCAAGTGATAATTGCTTATGTTGTCGATTTATTGAGCCCAACATCGCGGACAAAAACTGTTGATAAAGGCGTTTTGAGTAGCTCGTACGGTCGCCGCCATGCTGGGAGTTCAATGGCCTATGTGCGAGTCGGCAAGTGGGGGAGGCGTCTCCTGGAGTCTTCTTCAGACATAGAGGACGACACCAGCCAATACTCTGAACGATAAACAACAACCAGGCCACCCCCTCTACAGATGGGAGTTTATTTACCCTGCATCTGGTATTTTGCGTCGTGGGTAATCGATGGCTTTCCTTACAGAAACGTGTACTGACAATGCGCTTAACGGGTTTCAATGGTACCGTTAGGGAGAGAGAGAGAGACAAGAGCGAGGAAGGCGTGGTCCGGACATGGGTGGGGTTCAACGGACCCCCCTCCAACAATCCGCCCCCCCGCCCCCCTCCCCCTGCCCCTCCGTCCCAGGCTCGGTGCGTGAGACATCACCAACATCACCGACTTCGATAAAATACCAGCCTCCCCTACCAGAGCAGGGTCACGGATTAATTTCATGAGTGGTGTCCCCGGGGCACTATCTACTCGCCATGCACGTATGTCTTCTGACGTATTTCTCGGGGTCGATAGGTGAGGTGGGTAGCTGACAGTCTGGGCAGGATCGCTCCTCGCAATACGTGTATTAGTGTATGTGTGTACCGGATAAAAAAAAAACATGTCCTTCGAAATATCTGTGGACACGCCCAAGTGATGAAACGTCGTAGTCGCATTCCAATATTTCCTAATGGTTGTAGTTTTATACTATCCAAGAATTGACATTCTCTTGACCGTGGTCTCAACTCGGATAGACGTAGAGACCTAGGAGATGGACCCATTCTCAACTGCGACACATATCAAGCAGTGTTTCATTGTTGTCCCGCTGTGCATCATGTCATTTTCGAATTAGATACATGTGGCGTGAAATGGCATAAATCGCCAATTTGTACATCTAAAAGAGGTTATTCGTACATGCATAACAATATTAATCAAAGGGTGTTATGTTTTATGTATTAGTTTTGATAGTGTCTGAGGCGTCTAATCGAGTATAAAGTGGTCTTGCACACACATCAATTTACACGTATTTTTATCCATATGTCAAAGTCAAGGCTTCGACTAATTGAAACTGGAACATAAACGAGAGAAGGGCTTATGGGGCGGGGAGGGAAATATACGGCTAAGGTGGAAAGGGGGTTTGAGGGCTCGTTTGTTTTGTACCGAAGTAGGGGTGGGCTGTTGACCTAGGCCGAGTGGTGTCTTTGATGTGGGGTTGTAGCAGCCATTGTGGTTCACCTGTTCCACCTGAGTCCGTTATGGACCATCAAAGGGACTGACTGAGGCAGAGGTCAGCGTGGTGCGTGTGGGGGTGTTCTCTGGGCGCGGGAGGGGGCATGAGGGGACCAGCCATGCCCCAGGGCGACATACGGACCCGTACTGCCTGCCGCCTTGTATATTGCACACAAGGGCCATGCGAGGACCGGTTAAGCCGTAGCAAACCCCCAACAAATTATGCCTCCCTCCCCTGTCGGGATTTTCGACGCTTTTCACACGCGGTCGCACTCAAAAAAAGTTCATCATCTAAGTAAACGACACGCACATGGCCCGAGTCATATTTTAATTCCGCCATGTCGTGCCTTTAATCTGGTCAAGCCCTGTTGAGAGGGGTTTCCTGGCGCGGCCCGCTCAGGCCACAGGGGCCGCCGCCCCATGTGACACCGTATTCGCCGCGGGCCAGTCGGAGGTGCCCACCTCAACCTGTTGATGGAGATAGCTGGTTTTATCTGCTGCCTGTCGAGTGGGGTGTAATGAGCCGACCAGTGTAACTCTTTGCGCCCGACTCGGCCAGTCATAGTATCGCGATCGGCGCGGATGCCGCATCCCCCCAGCGACGGGTGACATTTGGAAGGGAATCGCAGCCGTGCCTTCCCGAGCGGAGCTCCACGTGTTTGTTGTCCCAGATCCCACTGTAAGGCATGAGGCGGCTGACTTAATAGCTGGCTTATCCATGACATAGCGAGCTTATCCTGGAATCTGCCCGCCGCTCTGATTCCGTTCACCGTTGGCGCGTGCTACCTGAGTGTGGCGGTTGATGGACTGCGCTATCCCCCACCCCGTCCCACACACTGCCCTGGCCTGCCTCACCCCACCCCATCCCACCTCCCATCCCCTCCCCCTGGCCTGGCCTGCCCTGCCCTGGTCTGGCTCGGCCCGCCCTGGAGCCGCAATGATGATGTTTCGGGAAGGCCCCATCGGGGTGAGCGCCCGGGCCCTGTCGACCACACCAGAATGAAAACTGTCAGAATCCCCTGTTGTGCGGCTTCACTTCAAAGGGGCTCGGATTTCCTGGGCATATTGTGCGTGCTCTGTTCATATGGGCACAGCAATCCTAGCCACTTTGTTCTTTACCGATATTGCTACGGGGCGCACATTCTGCGGTGGCCTTCCCGGCTAAGGGAAACAAAACCAGCTCCCCGATGCCTCGGGGCAGTGATGCATGCTGGGTGCACAGGGGTGTGAAAATGGGCCAAATCAGCCTGACAGAAATGAGAGGGAGCCGTTGTCTTGACACGCGGAAGGACGGCCTCATGAATACCAGCCTGCATCCCCGGCTGTGGGCTATCCCCCCGATGGCAGTGTCAATCTCTCCCTTCCTTCCCTGTTTCCCAGTTGTCGGCTGGACCCCCGCCACCCCCGGCATGATTCCTTCCCGCCGTGTTATCTGACCCACTCCAAAATGTGAAAGTAATGTCCACACAGGCGGGTCTGGTGTCGACATCCGGATCAATACTTGCCATCACTTCATTCTCTTACTTTACGCCTTGTTTGCTATAGTAAACTGAAGCCTGATTGTTTCATCAAAGGTGTAGCCACTACGAACGATAGTGTAATATGTTTACTATACGACGGATTTCGCCATTAGATAAATTACGCGGGGTTTCATTTTGCGCGATGTGTTATCGCTGTTTACTATTGGTTACAATATAGTCATGAGGTTGGGATTAATTTATAGTCTCCCCCCCCCCACCCCTCTCAACCCCTCGCTCTCCCCCGCCGAACCCAAGGAGACCGCGCGTTGCCACGTGCGAGGCGGCCCTCCCCGTGGCTGATAGAGACACATGAGCGGCGAACGCTGACCTTTACCCTCCCCCGAGATGTCTCTTCTCAGATGTCCCGACCAGGGCGCCCGACCCCGTGTCCTCAGTCGCGGCGGCGGCGGTGGCGTCGAGATGTTGACCCGCATCATCATGCTGCTGGCGCTGCGGCTGCTGGCGCTGCGGAGGCTGGCGCTGCGGCTGCTGGCGCTGCGGAGGCTGGCGCTGCGGCTGCTGGCGCTGCGGGCTGCATTCCGTCTCTACATTAGCCGGTCGTCCCGAGCCTCATCAGTAGCCGCATCATGTCAGCAAACACGGCGCGCAGATTAATATCGGGGAAAGACGAAGTAGCATTTAATTTGCCTAATATGGTGGTGATTCCTGGGGAGGAGGGAGATGGTACCGGCTGATCGCCCGCCCATCGGCCCCGGTTTTTGCTGCCACCGGGATAAAAGACTCGCATTAGTGTTATCCCAGGCTTATGGTCCAGCTCATAAATGGCTCATAAAATGCCACGAAGGGACTGAGTGGGGGGACCGGCGAGTGTGCCAGCTGACCGCGTGTCTGGACCCCGCGCAGGCCGAACCCATGGTAACCGCTCTGCCCACCAGCCCCGCCCCGCCCCCCACTCCCCTGTCGAACTTGACTACCCATGTCTTCTCTGACCACAACTCCATTAACCGGAAATGAATGATGGGGTGCCCAACATACGCGGGTGATATGGCCGTCTTCATTCGTGTCTGTTTAAGAGACTCCGACCCGTCCGCCCAGTCTGCTAGTTAATACAGCTGCACTACAGATGTGGGTCTTTGTCTCAATAAGCATAGCGCGGGCGGCCAAGAAAATGATGACGAAGGACCACTCTTTAGCGTGTATTAGTATGTATCGTTGCTATAAACGCGGATCGTATTACGGTACCCCCCCCCCCCCCCCCGTCTATTTATAATCATCGCAAAAGAGGCCAAAGTAAGAAGGCAAAAAAAAATCTTGTCATATCCAAAGAGTAAATTATATACAAAAACAAACGTAAAAACTGTTTACTTCACTGGGTCGGTGATAACGTGGTAGCTTTCGGCTGGCTTTGTTATACACTGAATGAATAATTCTAGTTGTTCCTTTGAAGTGCTCGCCAATCCACTGGGTTGTGCCTCCCTCGGTTTGTTCCCGATTTCCGTGGCCATTGCCATGTGTCCGGGGGCTGGGGTCAGTGGTCCAGCTGCATGTCCCGGCCCCGGTGGGGAGGCCCCGAGGGCAGGGACTGCGGGACAAGCCTGCTGGCGCCACCCCGCCCCCTTCCACCCGCCTTCCATACCTCACTTTCATGGGCGCCTCTCTAATGGAGGATGCGGGAATTGCTTCAGAGGCCGGGGGAAACTCCCAGGATGCAAGTGACTGTCGACTGCCTTTGATCTTCTAAATGCATATCAGAGTTTCACATTGCACTTTTTCATTTATTTTTTCTTCGTGGCACGTTCCCTATCGTCCAGACGAGCCATTGCCGGCGAGGAGGAGGAGGAGGAGGGCCCACGGCCCGGGCCCGGGCCCGGGCCCCGGCCACCCTGGTGGCCGATACAAACACTTGGTCCTGGTGGAGGACTGTTTTGCCCAAGTCTGCCATTCTTGGCCGTCTGAGAGAAGGATGGATGGGCAAAGAGATTTTTGATTACCGGCCTTGCTGCCCTACACAACGCCTTTGATTTAGGGCTTTCTGCTCTAATGAGGTGAAATCTGTGTTATGGAGTGCACCTATTAATTATTAAGGCGATGTCACTCTGGCATCGGAGATGTTGATGTTCTGGGGGTCCTGAGGCGCGGCCCTCGAGGCGGGAACCCTGACCGGGGCACAGCGGCAGTCCTTGACGCCTGGCCGTCTGGGGTCACTGATGGTCACCGCCCATCGGCTGACGCACTGGTCGCCCGGTTCCATTCCTCCAGCCCGCGGCGGCTAACACCCCAGCACTCCAAACTACTCTAGAAAAACATTTTGATTGTGACTGCATCTCGGCCCCCTCTACCCCCTAAGCGCCCTGCCCGCCCGCACCCTCTCCGTCCTTCCCTCACCAATAGAACACGATCATAGTCGTCTTAAAGGAAGCTAGGTTATACCTCGAAAACTGCTCGAAATGTATAGAATAATGCATTATTGAAGAGCTGTGACCCAAATTGTTCTGTTATTAATTTTTTTTTTTTTTTTTTCATCGGTTTATTTATTGCATGTTGTAATATGTTTTGATCGAAGTTGTCATGGTGTTTATTCTCTTCATCTTTTATTGCTTGCAGGCCAGTCGACTGTCCCCGTTTTACATGTACAACAATGACCACTTCTCACCACCACCGGCACACATGGGTATTCCGCCTGTACATATAGACCCCAAAACAGGTAAGTGTCAGTCCCTTGCCCCATAACGCCGCCCATTTACCCCACTGATATATGACACCGGATGCAGATCGGTTGAACATATGAATGGCGCCCGCGAAGGATTTAATTTACGCGCTTTGTTATGTTATCTCCGTTATGTCCGGAACCAAGAAGAAGCGACGGCCCCCGTGCCGACTTCCTGTCCCGCCACAATGGGACTTTTAACTTTTAGGGGCGAGATGTTTCCTCCGCCAGCGACATCCATTTCGCCTGTGTGGGCCTTTACATTTTACGACAGGGGACTGTCAGAGCGAGAAGTCAGAACGGTCTGTCGTGTTGAACAATTGTCCTTGGCAGTGTCTATTGTCAAGGTAAAGGCCTGATTCTATAGGCCTCCCCGGACTGGGAATGGCATGCCCGAGTCCGGTCGGGGGAAGCGCCTCCGCTCCCTCGCGTGGGTGACAACTGTTACGCCCGGTCGGGACATTGTCGGATACTTTTTTTCGTTATTTATGCCGGGGCTTTTCTTCAGCAATTAACTGTCGATCTAGAGGTGACGTGGATTTCATTGCCGAATGCTAATGGTGTCAATTGAATGGCGTTCAGTCGATGTGACAGGAAAAACATCCATCATACGGACAGACCACTGGTCGGGTTATTGAGGTATAGAGTGCGGGAGGTGGAAGGTGTTTCTGTTTGTTCAATGGTCAGACGGCTTCTGGTCGACCGATCTTTTATAGATGTTTTGAGGGGCCCTACGACACAATCAAGTATCCCCTCGGTTTGATTGTCTCGGTATTGAATTTTCGAGGAATGGGGAGGCTGTGTTGAAAGTTTAAGAGCATGGCAAAAGGCCATTGACTAAGGAGTAGTCTTTTCTTTCGGGCCAACTTTTAAGTGATTGTTTTCGTAGGAAGCTTAGATAAAAAAAAGGGCTGAAAGCGGGGACAATTGGGGGAAGTGAGGTTGACAACCTATTCCTCTTTCGCATGCCGGCCCCAGTCGCAGACAGCCGGGGTTTGCGTGTGTCGATGTCGTGGAAAAAGTGCCCAGCGTGGAATTAATTGCCTGACGAGAAGTTCTCCTCCAACTTAAGATTGATCCCCACGACGGTGGCGACAACAATGAAAGCGCCATTAGATGATGGTGGATTGACACCAGTATCCAAGTGGTTGCATGCTGTTCTCCCTCGCCTGGATTACCCGCTGACGGCGACTTGTGTGGCGGGGCCGGATAGGCCGGGACAAAGCTACGGCGCTCACAATACCAACATTGCATGCAAGACGCAATCAGCTCATCCCTACATCTAAGTGGATCCTTTAACTTTGCGACCCGCGCCAAAGCTGCGAAGGTAGTCGGGGCCCTGAGATGATAGATGTCCGCCATTATCGCTCATATTACTGGATCATTGCCGGCTCCGGCGTAGCGCCCCGCCAGTCATGCCATCATGAGTGCATTTAACACTGCATTATTGCGGCATTACATAAAAGGTGCTAATAGCTGCCGGTGCCACGGGGCCGCCCCGGTTCTTCAACCTCCCGTCTCCTGATTCAGCTCAATTAACCTAAAGGGTGGCACCTGCAGAGAGGCTTCGCAGCCATTTCCCCTCTCTCTCACCCCCCCCCCCCCTCCCCCACACCCCCTGGTAACTGTTGCTGTCTTGCGCGAGCTTGTCACTGTGAGACACGAACGCTGCGGTTTTCCGATTTTCTCCGAATTTTGCCCTTCTTTCGCAAGGAAAATACTCTGTTGTAATATAATTCTATAAATGTGTCCCTTTTCTCATCTTTGGTCTGGCCTTCTAGTCTCCTCAACCCGCCCCATCATCTGTTGGTGATAACTTACCCCCGCCCCACCGCCTATTTGTGATACCTTACCCCCGCTCTATCGCCTATTTGTGATAATTTACCCACGCCCTATCGCCTATTTGTGATATCTGACCCCCGCCTTATCGCCTATTTGTGATATCTTACCCCCGTCCCATCACCTGTTTGTGATACCTTACCCCCGCTCTATCTCCTATTTGTGATATATTACTCCCGCTCTATCGCCTATTTGTGACATCTGACCCCCGCCTCATCGCCCATTTGTGATATCTTACCCCCGCCTAATCGCCTATTTGTGATATCTTACCCCCTATCGCCTATTTTGCGACATCTTACCCCGGCCCTATCGCCTATTTGCGACATCTTACCCAAGCCCTATCGCCTATTTGCGACATCTTACCCCGGCCCTATCGCCTATTTGCGACATCTTACCCAAGCCCTATCGCCTATTTGCGACATCTTACCCCGTCCCTATCGCCCTAGCTCCCCGCACGGTGGCGCTACGCAAGCTAGCTTTTACCGCTGCTGTCGGCCAGGGGCAATTTTCAAGATTCTTGAAAAACGGTCAAATCAGCTGTAATTTCTTGCAACATTATAATTTTGGAGAATAAAGCATAAAAATGACGAACTTTGTGTATTTAATACAGCAAAAAACATCTTGTACCCTTTCAAAAAGGTTATAATTGTGACAGAACTCTTTCTTTTCATCACCTGATTTCATGTGTTATTAGGCTTAGGCTGGGTCCCAGCACTAATTTGTACAAATGCGCGACACTTGTTCCTTTCGATTTGCGCCGCGCCGCCCTGGCGAGCGAGTGTGAAAATGCATTGAGAACGTAGGCGACAACAGAGATATCATGGAGCCCTAGCGGAGTGAGTCGAAGGCAGAGAGTGCCTATCGCCTAGTTGCGACATCTTACCCCTGCCCTATCGCATATTTGTGATATCTTACCCGCGCCCAATCACATATTTGTGATATCTTACCCCAACCCTATCGCCTATTTGCGACATCTTACCCCGGCCCTATCGCCTATTTGCGACATCTTACTCCGGTCCTATCGCCTATTTGCGACATTTTACCCCAGTCCTATCGCCTATTTGCGACATCTTACCCCGGTCCTATCGCCTATTTGCGACGTCTTACCCCGGCCCTATCGCCTATTTGCGACATCTTACCCCGGCCCTATCGCCTTTGTGCGACATCTTACCCCGGCCCTATCGCATATCTGTAACATCTTACCCCCATCCCATCGCATATTTGTGATACCGCCCCCTTACTTCTTTGTCAGGTGCCTGGTTCCTTTAATCTCTTGTCAGACACCTGCAAGTTCATGTTCCCGATGTCCACATGCCAGAATATTATCTGTAATTAATGTAGGACCCCTGACTTTTGGGTGGCGCCACCTTTGGACGCCCGGGTGTTTTGTGTGGTCGAGGACGCCTAACAATATCGCCGCCTGCAAAGGCACAGCCGACTCGTGCCTCACAGGTGAGGACATTATTTGAAAACCAAGCCATCCTGTTATTGTCTTTGATACATTATCCCCTTAGATCTGTTCCGAACGTCATACCATCCCGTTGTCTTTGAAGAATATTCATCTTTGGCTCCATATGGGGAAGTGTCGCAGTTGACCAAAGCTGTCTGAAGTCCTTTGAAAGGCAATCTGTTGATGGGCGCGGTGGCTGTGGCGCTCCTGGAGGGTGGTGGTGGGAGGGTGGAGGGGGAGGGAGAGGAGCCGGGCGTGCTCGGCTGGTTGGCATCGCGGGGAGCCGAGGTATCTGGTTGTTGGTCGCAGAGCTTGTCCTCCTCCCCAACTCGGCCCGGCCGTGTCCTGGATCGGGAAAGGAGGGCGTTACGGAGAGGAAGTCTTCAAACGAGATGGGGGCAGGTAGGGGACTGCGCCCAGAGGCCGCTTGGCACGGAAGCTTCCAGGCTGACAGTCGTTGAGGGCAGGATCAGACACAGCGCGGGCCTTTGATCTGGTCCGGCAGCAAGAGTCAGACGAGCAATTAAAGCTGTGGCAGCGCGTTGATGCCGGGCTTGCGGCTAATGATAGGCCAGCCATTATTTCCCTTTTGTGTGCTCCCTGCTGTTTGATGCCTGACTAAACCAGGAAGGATAGGCCAAATTAAATCCCAGGCGCTCCTTTGGATGGAGTGTCCGAGGCTCCGGGGAAGGGGAGAGCGAGTCTCAGCCGCCGGGGTAACTAACCAGGTTTGGAGACACTTAATTACAGTGGTGGCTCGAAAATGGTGGGCTAATTGTAATAAAAAGCTCGTGTCGGGAGAGGGCGGCTTGGTATAACTCGAGGCAGAACAGCTGAAGGAGCAGACTGAAGCGCCAACGTCTTATCCTCAACTAGGCTAGGAAGTGATTTCATAGTCTTAAATCTGTAAGTTGTTTTTGCTTCCAGACTAAGGTGAGTTCAGTGTCTGCGAATATCAAGTTGTCTGTTGCCTTATTAGGGAACAATCCATATCTTATTTGTGGACTATCATTCCCCTGAAGATGGATCTCTCATTATTCCTGACGTCGATGGCTCTGACTGCCATGCAATAACAGGTTACTTCTAATAGCGTATGGCGTAATTGTCCTGTCTTGGGGAGGCGTCTTTGTTTCCAGCGTTGCCGGAGCCGGTGCCGCGTCCTCCGGGTTTGTCACGGCTGTTGTCAAGATGTATTAGGCATTGTGTTCCATGGGGATGATATCAAAGACGTGTTATTTACCGATGTATGCCTGCCGGGAATTCTATTCACACCACGCGCTGGTCAGCGAATTACGACCCCAAGGCGGTGTGACGACAAAACCGCTGGTAATGCCGGGCTAGTTATTGGGCCAGGGGAACAACAATACCATAATGGGATGGCCTCGGGCGGGCGGTCGGGGCCAGCGCCTTGCTACTGATATCCCGCGGCTCTGCCAACAGTCCATATGCCTCCCGGAGCCGGTGAGTCGCGAATACAGGCAAGGCTAATTTACACTGGCTCGCCGACGGAAACCCAGAGAGAACGAGGAGAGAGGGCTATAGGCGGGGGCAGTGGGGGGGGGGGGGGGGGGGCTGGGGCTGGGGCGAGGGCGAGGGGATGGTGGAAGGGTAAAGATGGCTGGAGAAGGGTGGGCAAGTTTGTACAACTACTACAAGGCGGGTCGTCAGTTGCTTGGCCGTGCTGTGCTGTTTCCTTTGCAGCCACGATCCCGGCTGTATCGTCGGGCCATGATGGATGATAATGAACGACGACGGCACTTACAGACCAGCATAGGGCAAATTAAGTCCCGGCCGCTGCGCCTTGGGTGCCACAAATATGATGTAATCATACCTCCTCATTGAACGTTCCCCGAAGCGATATATCCTGTTCCCCCATCTAAGATGATATCGCTTTCGCACGCCCCGCTATCAGTTTTCGCTGGTTGATTGCCCAAATTTGCGGCTGGTAGTTATAAAGTATGAAATGCGACCTGAGTAATTAGTCTCTCCGTGGAAGGTGAGGTAGACCTGTCCCCGCCATGGAGGCTTGCCCAGTTGTGTCCTGATTGAAGTCTACCTGCCAGCTCACTTCCGGTGCGGTAATAACTAGGTTCAGGGCATATTTTATTGCGGGTGTTTTTTAAGACCGCAGGATATTTTTTGGGGCGCCGGCTATGGCTATGACTGGCTTAAGCTGTTGTTGAAAGGCTGTCTCCTCTGTTCTTGTGCTGTTCGGCCTTGCGAGGACACAGCGGTGAGCACCCCTGGTGCGGGGCCGGGACCCGGGCGGACACTGATGGGCGGCCCACCCACCCACCCACCGCACGCACGCACGCCCCGTCCAGCCTACTGCTACCAACCCCCCGCCCGCCCAGCCCCGCCCGCTAGGCCGCCCTCGCCGTCTCCCAGGAGGCCTCTAAATGGATTCAGGCCCCGTGCCTGCTGAATGAGTGATAATGGAGGAACCATTCATTACGCCGACCATTCATTCTCCTCCCGAAAATCCTCGGCTAGGCCGTCGCCGTTGTGAAGCCAACAGGCCACTCCTGATTCCGTCGGGTAACTCAATTTGTTTTAGACCCTCTCTGGGACCAATTATCTCCCATTTTCAACACTGCCTCTGACATGTGTCTGGGGATTTGGGTAATATGCTCCAATTGAAGACTGTTTGTTTTTGCTCACCTAGGCGGTCTGTTTTACATAAATTTGCGCCCGTCATGTTCCACGGCTTCCAAGTGCGTCCGCTTTTAATATTAATAGTGGGACGAGGCAGTCCCCCTCCCTCCACCACCCGGTACACCCCACCCCCCACCCTACCTCTTCCCCCTCCCCCCCGCTTAGTCGGCTCCCTTAATACAGAAGAAATGAAGTTTGTGGGAAGTGTATTTATACCGATCCGATTTTTAGAGGAGTGTTTTGTTTGATATATCCTGTGCTACGTATGACTAAGGCAAATAATTAATTCATTATTAATGCTCACCTTATGATCGTTTGATCTTATGAACAGATTCGGGAATCGCCGTTGCCATATTTACCAGTGCTGTGTTTTTATACTAAGCCGCACCTCTCACGGTCACGGCTTCTTGTTATATATAGAGAATAACTTATAGAGAATAACCGTCCAGACAGTATTCAGTGGAGATGGAGGAAGATTAAGTTACAAAGGTTTTGTTTCAAGATTATTTAACGATGTATCTTACGAAGAAAGTACAAACACTTGCCTAGCGCCGCATGTTTTACATTTTATGCAACTCCTACGTTTTGGTTTCTGCTGGTACTAATACCATACTATGTGTATTTGTTAAAAGTGTAACTGTCTGGTAATAAATATCTGTTTTGTTTTGTTACGTTGCAGGGTTACCGCGGCATACGATGTACGGCCTGCCTCCCCACGGCCAGTTTCCCCCTCCTCTATACGGCCCGGACTTCGCACAAGTGCAATGGTACGTGACCCATTGATCATGTCCATTATGACCACTCTTGCGGCACGATGCCCACAGTACATTGTCTCTTCTCCTGTCGTTTTGTCTGGGGTTTTTTTCTATGTGACTTGAGACTTGTGGGGGGGGTCGTTGTCGTGTGGGAAAAATATAATATTGTGAGAGCTGCGATTGCCGATTCTCGGTAACCCCTCTGGCTTTTGTCTTTTTGTCATGGGTGTCGAAGACTTTTGAGAGAATAGGGGGAATGGGGTTACGGGGATCAGCATACCGGGCCAGACCTTTGGCAGAGATTTTCTCTTAAGCGAGTGACTGGTGGCAACGAAATGAAGATTTGATGGGTCGCTGGAAAATGCTGTTAATATCCCTGCTGTCAGGACGCCGGGCAATATGAGGGAGTGGTGATGGGCGCGCCTCCTTTTGTGAGCACGTTGTAATACGACAGGGAGTACAAAGGGCGGCCGACAGCTCTCGTCCCCCGCGGTCTCCCCGCGGTCTCCCGGCGGTCCACCCGCTCTTTGTGCGTCTTCCTGGCAATAATAGTGGTCCGGATTGCAAAGGATATGAGTGCAGGTGCCTGTCAGACAGTCCGGCGGGCTTCATTTGGAGGGATGTGGCACCTTTAGATGGTCGACGTCCCGGCCAGCTCGGCCGAGTGACACACATTATTGATGGATGACCCGCCCCGAGATGCGCCGGGGACAGCAGAGGTGCCCCCTGGCGGGGATTCCCAAAAGCGCCGACCACCGTCCCCCCTCACGCCCTCCCCCCCCCCCCCCCTCCTTCCCCATCACCCCCCTGGTTACAACTCCTCCCGACCCCCTCCCCCTCCCCTCCGTCAGTAACCCATTGCCCTTTCCCCTACCCCCTAGGGGCGGACCCCTCTCGCCGGTCATGCTTGGCCAGCCTTTCAGGAATTGGAAGTTATCAGTCGGGGGTAAGCGGACGTTATTAGGGGTGAGCGACCGGGGGTGCGACCCTGGAATCAGGGAAAGTGGGGGGGAGGAGGGGGGTGAGCAGTAGTCGGGCCTTCCGCTGGGGTACAGGCCGTGCCCGGATGCCCTGACAGGAATGCGGCGGCGGCAACTGGGATCTGGGCCTGTCCAGGGGTAAAACGGGGCGCCCGGCACGCTGCCCGGTACGCCGCCCGCCTCGCCCGCCCGCCCCGCCCGCCTTGCTCCATTTCCCAACAGGTGTAGCTGTCTTGTTTGATCTCCATTCCCCGCGGCCATTGGGGGCTTGGGTCCTTGGCGCCGTGGCAGACGGTGGCAGCGGGCTGGGCGGGCGGGGGCGGGGCGGGGGGCGGCGGCGGGGCAACCCCAACGGACTGGCGGGCAAGTCCTTCTTCCCTCACCAGGCGGGCAGGGTGGGCGGTGGTCCTGCGGCCACGTGACCCGCCCCGTACCCCCTCCTCTATATAACAGCATGGTAAACGGTCCAGGCACTCTGGATCCAACCGGTGGTATTGTACTTGATATCTGAAGCGGCGATCAAAAATAACAAACCCACGTTCAATAGTCATGTGCTAAATACCACAGTGTCAGTGCGCATCTCCCTTTCATCTGTTCATGTCGATGGCGGTTGCATCTTGGGCGGCCGCGCGCTGGGTTCGCTCTACGGCGAACAGTAAGCAATTAGTCATGGACACAAAGGGTGATGCGCGGTTGTCTTGGGTTCTCAGTTACCACCACATCGTGTCAGTGATTACTCGCACTCACTTCGTTCATTATACACCCGGAGCATGAGCCCTACATGGGTACCCACTGGGTGCGTCTGCCATTTTATTAGGCGCTGAGGGATGGTGGCTTCGATTTATCAATAACTTTCCAGATTTCTTCCCCCATCCCGCCCTCTTCCCGTTCCCCATCGCCCCTGTCCCCCTTCCACTCCCCCCCCCCCCCTCTCAGCCGACATGGCAGGCAGAGATTGCTTGGCGAGTGGCCCTCCGTGTTGGAGCAGGATCCGTATGGTCCAAGTGCCATGTTCTATGAATAGCGCAGGTCGCGGTTTGTAGCTGTTGGTTTTCAGTCGAGTGATTCGCCGTTTATAATGCGAGAAGAAATTTGCCCTGATCAAAGGCTGCGTTTAGCGTCACCGAGGATTTATCCTAATAATTCTGTCAATAGCGGGCACATGTCGTGAGAGGCGAGAGACTCGCCCCCTGTATTGATCCGGTCTGGGGCGCCTGGGATCTGATAATGACTAAATTGAATTGTGATTGACTGGAGCAAGTATATCCTTGTACGCGGGGCTTGGCCGGACGAGGCTTTAAGGCTCATAAAATGGCCTTTTCCTAACGGGAGCAGATTGTGACGGGGTGGGGCTGGGGCGGGGCGGGCTGGGACTGGGCGGGGCGGGAGCGTTGGGTTTGGACATGGCGAACCGTCGCCCGGGAGGCTTTTCTGGTCTCCAGACGATGCTAGGGGTGGGTGGATGGGGAGGATTGGCTGCCCCCTATGGTCCCCAGCCTCCCACCCGGCCATCGCCGGCCTGCTCGTCTGTGCCCCAATAGCTCTCATGTCTTCTGATGCCGGCTGATACAGTGATTGAGACGTTGCCCTGAGGGTGTCAAGCTGCCAGTCTGTCTCCGTCCGCCCCTGCCTCATTGTCCCCGCCACCCGCCCGCACCCGCGCCCGCGCCCGCGCCCGCGCCGCGCCGCGCCACTCCCCTCCTCTCCTCCATGCGCCCTACCCCTACCCCTCCTTGGCCCTCTTCACCCTGTCACGGCCTTGCCTGCCTCCCACCTCGTGTAGGACTGACTACCAGGGACGACACGGTTGTCGGGGATGTGACTCCTGAATGGTCCGCCCGTCGCCCCGGCTTCCTTGTCGCGTCTCGTCACCCCCCCCCCCCCCCTCCCCTCCCCCTCCCACCCCCACCCATCTCCCCCACCCCCCACTGGCTCTCCGGACACCCGCTTTCCCTGCCTTCCACACTAAATTTATCAATACCTCCATCACACCGAAATAAAAGCACAACAGTGATAGCCTAAATGACATTGGAGATCGATATATTTGCCATGTGCGGGGCTGGCCGGCCCGTCGACCCACCGACCGTCTCCAGAGTGGCGAATCTCTGGCGGGGTCCATAAAATCTTTATGATTTGATGAGGAGACATTGAAACTGCCCAACTCCGTGTTGGCCACAGGGCTTCATTATAAAAAAGAGCGGTCCTTTTTTTGACGCCGGCGTTTGTTTCCCTTGTCTGATATTGATCTTGTTGGGGGAATAGCCCCTTGTCAAGACTTAACTCTCTAAATGGTTTGGATCATGCTTCCTCCTCCCACCCTGGCCTACCTCCGCGGGGCCTGTGGGCCGCTGTGTGTATGGCGAACTTCGTGTCCCCCGTACTTAATCAATAGCTTCCATACTCAAAGCCGTCAGCTTCACCTTAGTTCTTGTTTGATTTTAATTGTCCGCTAACAAAATATTTGAGTGAAGCTTGCGTGCTATATAATAGGCTACAATGTATGCTTCAAGTAGCATGCTTGTCTTCACATGCAAATACAACATGATACATTAATGCCCCCCTGTACATAATTTTTTTATAAGTAGACAAATATCAAGATATTCGTAAATGTGAAAGAATAAAAACGCTGCACGCGTAGCTCTACACCTGTCTATTTCCTAATAACCTCTCGCAGGGCGAAGCCAAATACTGCGCGCCTTGTAATGTTTGTTTTTCTTTGAACAATGTAAACAGTTATAAGTTTTTGAATAGTTGGTCCGGGCGGTGTGACGTGGGCCGGATCGACTCGTGTGTGCATGTGGGTGGGTGGGTGGGGGTGGTGGGGGGCGCCGGATCGCCTAGTGTGCGTGTGGGGGAGGAGGGGGTTTGATGGAGCGGCGAGAGAGAGTTAAAATCAGAAGCGTTCGGTCTGAAGCAGATCTACCTCAACGACGTGGAGGGTCATGCAGGAGGGAGGGAGCGGGTGGGTTGGGGGGGGTTACTAGCCGAGCGGGATACCTGGTCGGTGTGTGATGACGGGGGTAAGGGCAGGGGGGCGGTGCGCTGGGGCTGTGGTGTGGGGGGTGTCGGGGAGTGTAGGCTGGCCGGTACACCCCCTCCCCCCGCCCCCCGCCTGGTGTGGAGTGGGGTGGGGTAGTGTTATCGGGGTGTCAGTGAGTGTGTAGGCAGGCCGCTACGGAGGCTCCCTCCCGCCTGGTGAGAGTGAGAGTCCTGGGGTTTCAAGGCTCTAGTACCTGCCGCGCCGGGCGAGGTGCTGTTTGGCCAGGGATTATTGAGTAATGGATATCCGATATGTGTCTCCCAGGCTGTCCGCCGTGGGTGGACATCGGCGGAGGCCACCGTTACAATATCAAGTGCAGGACAAATAGTGCCTACACGTGTTTAGGACCGGACAGGCGCGACAGCAGTGGTCGGCAGCCCCTCCCTCCCCCTCCCCCTCCCGCTCATCCTCCCTCCCGTTCCTCCCCCTCCTCCCCCTCCCCCTCCCGTTCCTCCTCCCCCGCCCCCTCCTCCTTCTCCTCCTCCCCCTCCCGCTCCCGCTCCTTCCTCGCGCCCCATAGGCCCTAGTTCGGCGGCCATTTGCTATTGCCGCTAGGGCCCGCGGCCATGTTTGGACAAGATATAGCCGTTATCGGGCAACAAGAGCCAGTCGCAGACATTGACACTTATTGACATGCGAGGGATGTGCGCGCCATACGGAATGCGACCCGTCATGGCGACCCAAGCCCCTCTGCTCCCCTCTCCCCTCGCCACCTACGTATGAATCGTTTCACACATGTATGTTCACGGCTCCGCCAGAGGGAGCCACTGCATGTGTAGTGAGTGGATCCGATCTGCGGGACGCCCGTGCCCGCCCCGCCACCAGGATGTCAATAGGGGATAGATGCATATAGTAAGAGTGGAAAGCGTTAGGGTTGGGTCCTGTCCGAGGGTCGATAACTGGCAAAAGGATAGGGGGGGTGTTTGATGACGAGTGGGGAGGGTGAGGGGGGGGGGGGGGTAGCGTCGAGTGAGAGAGACAGGGCGGGGGTGGGGGTGCGCGTGGAGGCGCTGACGGCTTCAGGGTGGTCGCTCGGTACAGTGTCACTGTTACTCCAGATGCGGCGGAGTGACGTTCACCGCTGGCTTCCTGTGTTAACGTTGGCTGTGGAAGTGTCGCGGCGGTCGCTCTGTATTCATCGGTGACGAGTGGCCTCCGCAGACGGTGTGGGTTATTTACCGCGTACTGAATGCGGACATTGAGGGTGAGCGGCTGGGTGGGTGGGTGGGTTGGTGGCCGGCCCACTCGGCTTACAGCGCGCCTTATCCCTGATTCATCTCGTCACCTTATCAAGTATTAATGAAGCAAAGTCGGTGTCTGAGTTTTGTTGATTGACCGCTTACGTCGCTCGGTACGAATCGAATGCGCGCCCGGCGTCCTGCCTGGGGCAGACCGAGTCTGTCTGTCTGTGGCTGGAGAGTTGTTTGTCGCCGGTATCGACGTGCACTACATCCCTTAATGGGGGGTATAGCCAGCACATACGCTGTAATAACCACGCAATAGTGGCTCCTTCGGCAAACAGTTACTAACAGGAAATAATTAAGTCGTAGGTAGAAATTGGTAAAAAAAATTCTCTGACATCTGTTAGTGAATGGGTGGATTTTATAATTTGGCACCTCCTCTACCTCCCACCCCCTCCGCCATTTGGCTGTCTTCTGCAGTAAATTAATCTTGATGTATTGTGATGATTCCCCCCCCCCCCCACTCCCCTGCAATGTGCCGATGTGTACATGTCTGTCCCTTCCGCGTACTTTGGCGGCCGTTTTGCGTTTTCTCACGCGTCCAATGTTTTAGTTGTACCAGTTGAGCGCTGTCGGTTGCGCTGTGGCAATTTGTTGATTGTAGACGGTTCCGTTACACGCGGGTCCGGGTGGCTGTTTGCCGCCCGTCCTTGGCTGTCAGTGAGGCTGCCTGGTCTGGCCTCCATCCATCACACGCGTAGCCTTGTAGCCCTGGCAGATTACCGCACAGTCAGGCCACTCGGCGGCCCCCAGTGCCGGGCCCCGGGCCCGCCCCGGACCCACCCCGGACCCACCCCAGACAGACCCCAGGTAGGCCCGTGGAAGGGCCATCTTTGACACCGCCATACAATAGGAATAGGGAGTCGAATCGGCCACTTTTCCTTTTGGCAAAACAAAAATGACTGCGCGCCTGAACGTCCGGAGGGATTGTTCCCTGCGCGCTGCTGGACCCAGCCTATGGCACTGTGTATAGTCTGCCTAAATTAGATAAACATTAGGAGCTGTCAAGGCGTTCCTCCCACCAGAGAGTGTTTACAAATATTTGAGCCGATGCACAAATACGTTGGCATTGGCCTCTGTCAAGTTTCCTACCGTCCTCAGCAGCTTGTGCAAACATTTAGGAAGCATGCAAGAAGCCGGGAGTGAGTGAGAACCAGTGGCGGCCTATGACCTGCCAGGCCTTCCCGGGCGCTCCCGGCACCAGCGGACGGACGCCTGCTTCCGTGCCTCCCACTCCCCCCCCCCCTCCCCCATTCTCACCCCCCTCCCCTCCATCCTCACCCCTCATCCTGCTGCTGATCCTGGCGGCCGGCCCCCCGGCAGTCGTGATTCTCCACCAACTTACTCACTAGTCTCATCATCTGTCTGTGAGAAGAAGAAGAAGAAGGAAAAAAAAAGGAGCAAGAAGGGAGCGAGCTGGCGAGTTTCACACGAGCGGAGACACCCTGCTGGGTATCTAACGCCAGAATTAACAGGTTTAGCCCAGGTTTAGCCCAGACTTAGCCCAGTCTCAGATGCAGGCCACAGGTATAGGAAGCTTTTTTTGCTCCCTAACCCCACCCCCCATGAGTGCGTCGGGGTAAACTTATGGCGGTGGGGGGGGGGGGGGGGGTGGAACAACACCCCCCACTGGCCGACTACATACATATACATTTTGTTCTGCCGACTGATTGGCACTGCTTTATTAGCGCAATCGAATTTCATTATCACGGGGTGAAACTAAGTTAGTTTTAGATATTGGGAGGGGGATGGGGGGGGGGGGGGGGGGTGTTGCTCCCTTGATTCAGCCGCTTCACACTGTTGTTGCCTTTGAATGCTGGGCTCCTCCTCTGGCCGTCCGAGACGAGAACTTTGTTTGGGTGGGCCCCGTTGTTGTGTGCATTGAGAGACATTATTGATGACGTAGCTTCGTAACCGGAGCCCCAAGACAAGCCGTCTGGATAAAGTTTCTGCGGCGTTACTGATTGCCGCCAACAGCAGGACCGCAGATCGAGACGGACGGTTGCCAACGGAGGCACGTCATGGCAACCACCACCCATCCACCCTGCGCGGGTACCGGGAGCGCGGGATGCTGCTTTGTTTGTGGGCGTCCGTGATGGGACTGTTCCGGAGCAGGGAGGGTGGGTATGGAGGGGGGCGGGGGGGGGATGAATCCGTTCGGTGTGGGAATGGCGTGATCTGGGGGAAGTGGGGGGAGGGTTGGTGTGAGAATGCAGGGCACGTTGAGACAAGCAGCCCTTAACGGCAAGCCTCTCGCCGCTTTTGTCTCGAGACGACTACCGACTCTAATCTGACGGCTATCGCCCACTAGACACCCTCTAATCGTGTCGCCTTATATTACACACTTCACGATATTTGGCTGCTTATATCGCCGCCGTCGTTACTCTGCTGCCCGACTACCAGATAATTTTAGCTCCCGGGCCTAAGTGCTTATGCTATATTGTCTGCTATTCGGTTGTCAAAACTCAGATAATACCTTTATTGACGAAATACACTCTTGGCTTATTTTTTTATGCTCAATGTCTAACTGGTGGTATGCGTTATTCAATGATGTAGGGTCTGCCCATGTTATAACATTCTCTGTATTTGTGGTGTGCAGGAATGGACCAGCAAGCTACCCCATCACAGCGGCCGGGTTCCGGTCACCGTACGCACCCCCCCTCAGCGGCTCCCCCCTGGCTCGGTTTAGTCCCACGGGCTTCCTGCCTCACCACCCCGGCTTGCCACACCCTGGTATACCACACCCTGCCATTGTCACTCCGGGACCAAAGCAAGAAATACCCAATGGCTCTGAGAACCACAGGTAAGGAGACATCTTCTGCAACTAGATAGGGTTATTTAAATAAAGTGAAATATAATATAAGAGCAATTTTTTTCCATCGATTCTTGTCAAAGGAACATTGTCATTACGAGGAGTTTACGTCCTTGAGGCTGAGGGTGTTTTTTTTCACATGCTACACTTTGTCCCGCAATTTTTTTTTTTTTTTTTTTTTTTTTTTTTATAAATTTTTTACTTCTTCTTAAAGACGAGGTTTGTTATTTCATACGTAGGCATCGTGCCCTGATGTTTGGTAAGGGTGATCCTCGGCTACTTGATTACCATGACCCGCACGCCGCTTCTGCAGGCCTGTGCTTCATCACAGCCCTTCAGAGTTCGTCCACGGCTATGTACGTACTCCAACGCTCACCCAAAAAAAAAACACTGGAAATTCAACAGTTTTTGCCATGATATAGATATATGCATTGCGGGACAAGGTGTGCCAGGCTTATAAAGGAAAATGTTTCTATAGTCACCTGGTCAACTTTTCGTGCTTACGTAATGGGGGGGTTCGACATAAATAACAGTGCATTTGATCATATCTCTTCCGTCTTGTCATGTATTTCTGCATTGCAGTGTTGAAGAAACTGGAGTGATAATTTGTATTTCATCATGCGATATGTGTGTTGTTGGTCGTGCCCGTGTTAGAGCGAGGGAGCATTACGTGGCTATGGTAGCCACCTCTTGCCTGCAATCGCCACCATTATTATATATGGCGGCTGAGAAATCGTGAAGATGGTGTTCTTTTTTTTTTATCTCTCCACAAATTTGTTTAGGCGGGCGGGCGGGCGTGCGTCGCGAATACACTGTCAGTGACACGGGAGGCTAACACAGGCGGTCCTTTAATGGGGGTGCTGTCAGCGGAATAAAGCCGCACTGCTTGACAGGCCGGCCCCGCTTTTTTCTTTCGCATCCACGTCTTGTTATGATTATTTACAGCTTAGCCAAGGTCTGCGACAGCCTGTTGATAATGAAGTATATCTGAGCAGATGTATACGCGGGTCGACGGGGTGTGATTGTGGCCCCGGCGGCGGCCCCCAGAGCTGTCAGTGGGAGCCGCCAGTGGCCAGAGCACCCGTAACGAGTAGTCGGGTCTCCACAGATATATCTTACCCCTCATGTTACGCCATGTGACTTAGACTAGGGGTGCAGTGTGCCGCTAACTAACTAGCTAGCCGCCCCACCCCCACGAGCGCTCACTGGGGTCTTCTCTCGCCCTAGTCTGACCCACGGGGAAGTGGGCCCACCGGGTAGGGAGAGGGGGGTTGGGGGGGGGGGGGCACGGGGGATGGCTCCACCGGGGAGTAACCGAGGAAACTTTCGCCGTCTGAAGTAGGCCGCTTACCATTCTGTTTCGTTGCATGACCGGCTACACATGGCTTGGGATGGTTGGTTGGCAGGCTGGTTGGCTAGCTGGTGAGGTGGGCGGGCGGACGGGTGGGTGGGTGTGCGGCGGCGGCGGCGGCGGAGTTTGACAGGGAGGTATGTGATGTAATGGTTGTCCCCTGTCCGGCCTGTATCATTAGCGAACGGATACGGGGGTCCCACACCCCTGGCCGCAGGACGAGGGTGGCCATCACGCGCAATTACCCTGGCACTGGAGTCATGGGCCGTAGACATGCGATCGGAACCGGCTACGGGCCCCGCCGCTCCCCAAAACATGTAATTTGAACCCTCAAATTTGGCCGTCTTCTCTGATGTCATTGTCCTAATTCCTTCCTTTCTGGGATCAAGCAGTCATTAGGTGTCTCTTTGAAAGGGGAAGACAAGTAACATTTACCTGGGCAAACACGGGGAGCCTGTGAGCGACGCCGAGATTAGCCTTATCCCCGTCCGGGTGCTAGCAGCGGACACAATCCGCTTGTGCCAGGCGGCGCCCTTCTCCGGAGGCTACAGCCCACAGAGATCATTAGATAACCCCCAAAAAAATACACCATATTAACACGCGATTCATGGCGATGACTCTCACAATGGCTTGACCTGCCCGGATGCCTCTGTTTTTACTGCCCAGTGGATTAAGCAATCTTTTCTTGTCCATCACGTTTTTCAGACTGCATATTTTCAGGCATGATAATAACATAATTGTGAGGAATAATATGATGTCGATAATAGGAATATGACGTTGCCGCTGACGTACATACCGAACAAGGTGGACCGCCCTGAGGGATCTTGTGAAATAATACCCGTTTTTTTTTTATTTTCAGGAAAAGGATTTATGCGTTTTATAATTCACGGCATTAAATGGTCTTTTTGCTAGTGCAATTGAGTGAATAATCATTGTCTGTGGCTGTGTAGCCTATGGGTATAATAGGCGCGGTGAGTCCCCAGATTACTCTGCCCCGTGGATAACTCGCAGTGAATGTCCTTGTCCATAACTTCCTCAGGGCTTGCTGCATTCATCCCAGATTGCCTCCTCCGTCCACCCACGAGCGGGGAGCCGATATGTTTTTCTGCCTTATGGCATCCATGTGGATTTAGGCGGCGTGCGGAGGAGGGCGGGGGGCGAGCGCCGCCTAGCGACGGAGGCCGACACTCGCCTGACGCCACTAAGCCGTGGCGCGTGCTAAAGTGTTCCCAGCGCCGCATCTGACTCTTGCAGGGTGTGTTGTGTGTGCGCGCGCCATGCCGCGCTGTGCTGTGCTGTGCCGTGCCGCGGCAGCGTTCCGGCAGCGTGGCGAGAGGAAAACGGTCGGCATGGGGAGCAATCCGTCCTAAAGTCAATGTATTTCAGTGATATATAGAGTTTGACGCTATTCCTTATGTTCTTTTGTTTGCAGGCATCAAGGGTATTTTTCTGAGGGTCCGGACTCCCTCCACCCAAATGGCGTACCTTCGTCGCCCTCATCCCCCAAATCGAAAGTGCCACGTGTTAAGAAACCACTCAATGCCTTCATGCTGTTTATGAAAGAAATGCGACAAAAAGTTATAGAAGAATGCACTTTGAAAGAATCAGCAGCTATTAATCAAATCCTTGGTAGGCGGGTAAGTGAAACCTTTCCTTATGTCCGTATGTATTTTTCTCTTTTGCAGAGTGCCCTTATTTCATGAAAAATCTAATGGTCAAGGTGACAATGTGGTGCTGCCAGAAAAGAAAAAGCCCTATGTTAAGAAACCACTAAATGCCTTCATGCTTTTCATGAAAGAAATGCGCCAAAAAGCTATAGAAGACTGTACGCTCAAAGAGTCGGCAGCAATAAATCAGATTTTAGGCCGAAAGGTAAGTTTCTTTGGTTCCTTTATTGAGTTGGGGGGTGGCGTGTGTTCTTTATCTGCGCCCTTGTAGTTCTCCTTTCAGGTAAAGTCACTTGGTTCTCCTCCGCTCCCTCCTAAGAGGATCTGTTCAATGATTACGAAGCCTTCTGCTTCCAGTTCCCTGCTCCCGTGAAGACGCTTCCTTTGTAATGGGCCAAAGGCCGCCATGGCTGCTGGCTCAACTTAAGCTTGATTTCTTAGCTCGGTGGCATCCTCTCCCCCTTAGTCTCCCTCGCCTTATTTTACGTAGACCTGAGTAATTATAAGCAGCACCGCGGGTTTTATCCTAGGGTATTCCCGTTTTTTTTTGTCGAATTATTAGCTTCTTCCCCTTCCCGCGAAAGCTGCATGAGCTTCCTGCTTTACCTGGCCGTCCTTTCTCATCCGCTAGGAATTAAATAAAAAATAAAACTGCGCTTAATGCTAAAAATAAGGGGGCAATTTCGGAAAGCTAAGCGGACGTTTTTTTTTAAAATATAATTTAGAGTCGAACCTGCGACGGTTCGCGTCGCCGATATTGTTTGGCCATAAAACCCGTCTGCGCATGGTCCAGATAACCCCATCCCGCTGTGATATTGAATATGAAGACCGTATGGACGCCAAGTGAACACAGCTTGCGAACGTGTAAGTTTTGAAAGGGCGCCCCCCCCCCCCCCCTCCCCTCCTCCGCCTCCGCCCTCTCGACGTCTGGGGATTCATTTCCGAACTGATGGACTCGAGAGGGCGGCGGACAAGGACCTTCCACCCCCGGTCCGGTCATGAGGGGTGGCCGGAGGTCAGGGCACCCCATCCGGTGACCAGGGTCGCCACACCCCTGCCACCCTCACCTCTTGGGCTGTCACCCTCAACACCACTCTCCTGCCGCCCTCAACCCCCACGACTCCCCTGTCACCCTCACCCCAACGATTCCCCTGGCACCCTCACCCTCACCCCCACGACTCCCCTGCTACCCTCAGCGTCCCCCCCACGACTTTCCTGCCTGCCACCCTCATCCGCACGACTCCCATGCCCTTCTAACGTCACCCTCACGATCCCCCGGCCCCGCCACCTTGCCCCCCCCCCCACCGACTCTTCTGCCCTACCACCCTCATCACGTGTAATCAAGGTCGAGGCCATTGCGAGACAAATAGCCCTCTTGGCCGGGTCCGAGTGGCCGGACTTGTCCCGCCCGAAAGGATCACAGCTTTCTGCTTGATTTCTTAGCACACAGCAGTGGCGGCTAATTGAGGAAATCCCATTCCAAATAGGTTTGTGGCTCGCGGTAGGTTAGGGATCTGAGGGCCTCCCGTCTTGCGGGGGTGTTTGGCAAGGAAATGGAAAAGCCAACAGACAGCTCGGTGGGAGATGCAGCCTCATAGGAGATCTTTGTTGGATCCCGGAAATACTTGAGAAGGGAAAATGGACTCTGCCGCGGGCTGTTCGTTCCTTCCACTGTGCCAGCTTTTAGCCGCCTCCGAGTTCCCCGACGGTAAACATTGCTGCCGCCAAGCTCTGGCTTTTACGGGCCTAGCGAAAAAAAAAAAACACGTGACAAGAAAGCCTTGGATAATCTGGCTTTACACCGTGTAAGGAGCGTTACAGCAAGCGCTTTACTCGCCCACATTGTGTGTATAACACGGTATTCAAAGGCGCTGCTGCTGCTGCTGCTGCTGCTGCTGCTGCTGCGCGGAGGGCTGGCTTCCTTGTAAGGAAGACGGCGGTGGTCGCTCATTACGGAGTCCGGGCCTGTGGCAGGGTGGACGGGGTCAGGGCGAGGGCCGGCCCCCGCCGAGCGCCGTGCTGGGCCGAGACGGCGGCCACCCTGGTCCTTGATATTTGGTGGACGCTCTGGGGACCAGAAAGGCTATTATCTTAGGGACTCGGAGCTTAGAGGACATCAAAGCCGGCCCGTGCAGATCCTCGCAGACAACAAAGTTGGGGTAATTAAATCTTTTACATCTGAGTGAAAGCCACGGTGGGAGCGTGCGGAGAGCGCTTCAAAGCACTCCCAAGGTGCAGCCAAGCAAATGTAATGACATTCGGGAGCCCGCTGAGGAGGGCGAGGACAGGCGGTGAGGGGGCTGCGAGGAGGGACCTGGGGCAGGATGGGGAGGTGGGGGGGTTGCAGCCAGACAGACAGAGCAAGGGCGGCGTGTGCGAGGACAGCCGGGCTATTCCCCTCGGGTCAAGGATGAGGCTAGGGCGACCTGGATGAAGGAAGAGACCAGAGTCTCCTGCTTCACTTGTCATTTGTTCTGGACACGGGGGACCGGCGGCCTTCCTGTGTGAACAGGTAGGGCAATGCTGTACCTGTCTGTCCCCGCCCTCGGCGCAAGACAGCTCCTCCTGGTCTCCACCTGAGCCTCCCCCACCCCGTTCCCGTCCCCGCCCAACCACCCCCTTCCCGTCTCTCCCCCGCCCCTTCCCCCCCTCTCTCTCCCCCCCCCCCCTCTTGTTACCCGTGCGCCGTACGCGCCGCCGCTGTATGCGGCACGACGCCCCGTGCTTCCGACACGACGCCAGGCAATATTCTCACCGCCTGACCAGGTCGTGACATAGTTATCATGGTCATGTCATGTCAGGGACGCGCCTAACTGTTACAGCAGAAAGTAATTTCTCCGTGTGTCAAATGTCGCGATTAAGGTCTTCATTCAACCCATTCACGGTACTCTTTGACACCTCGCTCGTTCCAACCGCCACCATCTACACCCCCGTGCCCCCCCCCCCCCCCCCGGCGTCCCCCCCCCCCTCCATTCTTCCCCAGGCGTCCTTCGCGTTCGCAATATGGAATGACCCGTCGTTCCTGGCCAAGCACCATTGATTTCAGCCAATGACTAGGGGGGATTGGGGCTTAGCCATGTGATGATGCAAAGGTCAAAAATGACAGCCGCTGAAAAAAAAAAAAAAAATGTATCCCAGAATATTTCTACAGTAAGGTGGGTTGCTGGCTTCTCAATCAAGAAATGGCTGTGCTCAATGCTGATCTATTAGCTGCTCTGATTAAAAGGCAAAAAGCCCACATGAGACAGGAGAATGGATGTTCCACCCCCCACCCCCCCACCCCCCACCCCCCCGTGTGTAGTAACGTTGGTGAGGCCCGGGGCGGGGGGGAGCGCCTGCCTGCCATTGGGCGATTGTTTGGGCGCGTCTCGACAAAGAAGGGGAGATGAAAGCGCCAGCGCCCACCTGAGGACCGCAGGACTGGACTGTCTGCCTCCTGGTCCGGCTACCTGGCCCGGCTACCTGGCCCGGCTACCTGGTCCGGCTACCTGGCCGACCGGCCATCGGGCCTAGGGGGGGGGGGGGTGATGGCACGTGTCCCTGGGAGAGCCACTACTTGGTCTGTGTGGGCGTAGTGGGGGGAGGGGTGGGGGTCGAGGGGCTGACTCACTATGGGGTCCCCCGACAAACGCTCGCTGCCACCCTGTTACATTATGAAAAAGGTATTGCGTAGAGAACCTCAAAAACAGCTATATTTAATGATGTGTTCAATAAAATATCAAAGCTCCATTAAAAGTCAAATGTTATACGTCATGGAGGCTAGACAATAGGCGGCGGTCATACCATCCGTAAACTACACCGCTGGCTGAGTAAGCCTCATTTACTTAGGACTAATACGTTATAACGCTATGGTTGTGATACCAGCTGACGCTCTGTCTATATACCTAATACAAGTGAGCAAAGACGACAACTATATCAATAATTGTTCTGCTTTACCCTCATTTACCTTAAAATTATTGAGAGAAGTAAGTTTTCCCCTGGCGATTTTTCACTCCCTATTTAACGACACGTTTACTGTGA
This sequence comes from Arenicola marina, assembly GCA_964019135.1. Lineage (NCBI taxonomy): Eukaryota > Metazoa > Annelida > Polychaeta > Arenicolidae > Arenicola > Arenicola marina. The sequence continues at coordinate 41,105,400 of OZ025251.1, read as the reverse complement.
CGCTGATGTTCACTGGGAAGGCGGCTGTTCTGTTGTGTTTTTCCAGTGGCACGCGTTAGACCGAGGCGAGCAGGCCAAGTATTACGAGATGGCCCGGAAGGAGAAGGAGCTGCACGCCCAGCTCTACCCCGGCTGGAGCGCCAGAGACAACTACGCCACACACAACAAGAAGAAGAAACGGAAACGGGACATGCAAGGAGGAGAAAATAGAGGTCCGTCTGTCTATACATTGGCTCGGCACGCCGACCGTTCGCGGTCTCACGCCTGATGATGTCGATGTGGTTTCTGAAGCGGTTGTAATGTTCCGCAGTATTTGATGGTAACACCACCTGAACCCGCGTAAATTGTGTGTAACATTGGTTATTGAGTTTCTTTGTTTATTTGCTCTTAGTGTGTAATGTGTACCACTCGATACACGTACAGGTGTGATGGTCAGGTAACCATGGTGATGATTAGGTGACAGTTACGATGGACAAGTGACAGTTACGATGGTCAGATCACGTGACAATTGCGAGTAGTTCAGGCGACGGCGGTGGGATAGCGTTCGAGCAGCTCCCTGGGTTCCTAGGGCGGTGGTGGGGGGTGGGGGGAGGGACCGACCTCCGTGTCTGATAAGCCAGATTAGCGGAATTTTGCCGGCTGCGAAACTATTAAGATCCCAACGATGGACTTCCCACGATGAAGGGTCGATGCAATCAGCCGGGGAGACACCGGTGCCTCTAAATATGAGACCCCGGGTTGCAGCCGTGGCCGGGTGACTTAGTGGCGCACCATTAGCAGGTTGTACGTTTGTTCTGCCTCGTTTCCGGAGGCCGCTAGCAGACAGCTTTCTTTCAAGGCGGCCCCGCAGAGACCATTAGCGCTCCCCACGGCCTGCAGACCAGGCCACCCCCCTCTACTCTCTCCTCTCCTCGGCACTCCCCCCCCCCCCCCCCCCCCGACATCCCCTCCCCTCCTCCTCCCACACACCTCGTACCAAAAAAAAGCTGCTTCGCTTTAAGCATTTTGTGCCCGTGTTGTATATTTCCGGGTGGAAAATGTGGCGTCTGTTTGGACTGCAGCGACCAATCTCCCAGGAGGGGGAGCCCCTTGTCTGACAATAATTTGACCCGACCGTCGGGGGAGGGGAGGACGCGCCTGAATCCCTTTCTGATCTAGCAATAGTGCAAACTGTGGTGTCAGTAAATAAAGATAGTTGTCTTGCTTGTGAGCTGTAACAAAGCATTCCCCAAGTGGCAGGAACGTAACGCGGGCTGTCGGCGGAGTACCCAGCGATGCCGCTGGGGGAGGAACAGGAAAGAAGGGAAAAGGGGGAAAAAAACCTGGCCATGTGTGATCAATGTGGCTTTGAAATGCGGCGGCAAATTGGAAGCAGGACCTTTTAGCAGTTGAGATAATTAGCGGCAGCATTGATAAACACAATTATGTTGATGCTAGCATGTTTGTAATGCGAGCTGTTAGAATGGCCGCCGGCCCCACTCAAAACTTGGCCCGGACCTGCCGAACCGTCTTACCGGTGCTGTTCAACTGGAGAAGAATAAATACACAGAAGATATGATATGATTTTGGGAGGCGAGCCCGAGGCCCTTGGCGGCTTTTGAGATCCCGACGCGCTCGTCTAGTGCGTGGATGAGTGTCCGGACAGCGCGCGCTACCGGAACGCCGCTCGGTGGAGGGCCGCCCTGGCCCCCGTGTGGCCCCCCTGGCCCCCGTGTGGCCCCTCCCGTGTGGCCCCCGTGCGGCCCCGGCCTGGCCTACAGGGCGGCTCGGCTTTTATTGCTTAACGCCCGTCTTAACACTCTGTTGAGTGACGAGTGTCGGGAACGCCACCCAAGGGTCAATGATGGCCGCGTTTTGTGCTCGCCGTCGCGGCAGAGGCGCCCCCTAACGGACGTAGTCGTAAACTAGATGAGAAGGCTTACTACTACGGAACGTGTACCCTGATTGTTTGTGTTCTTATGACTACTAGCGATAGCAGCTATCTCGCAGAGAGCCAGTAACCCGTAGCCCTTGTTTCACTCTGCTTCTGCCATGTTGATATCCGGTGTTGGCCCTATGCATATTTCCAGACGTGTTGAAATGATTTAAATGGAAGTGGATTGTTATGAGAAAGTTTTTTCTCACTCTGAGCTTGACAAATGTTACAGATAAGCTTGCCGGGGGGTGGGGGAGGGCTGTTGTTTTTGTTGCTGTCACCCAGATGTATGAAGCGCATTGTTTAATCTTGTTTTCTGTATTTTTTCCCCGATTTCAGATTGTCCCAACGCTAAAAAGTGTCGCGCCCGTTACGGGTTAGATTCCCAGAGTCAGTGGTGCAAGCCGTGCAGGTAGGTGTGGCTTAGTCTAAGCATGGCTTGGTGCTGGGAGCTCAGGCAGACATGTTATCTGCACAGGGCGGGACTCGGGCGGGAGGGCCGCCGCTTCCAGGATAACACGTCTCAGTCGCGGTCGTCGTCTTGGCGTCGCGAGGCGCCCTCTTTAAAGCTTTATCAAAGACTGTATACTCCTTGTGTGTCAGGTGACCCGATGGGGTCACCCTGTGTTGTCGTCCTGGCCCGTGTGGGGCGCTGCCGTGCCAACGGCTTTCCCCCTCCGCCATACACGTGTGTCTGCGTCCTGTGTCCTAGTCCTGTACAAAGCCACTTGCAGTCTTTTGCTGCTACTGTCTCCGTCCTTGCGCTCTAGTTCTGCCGGCTCCGCCACACTGTAGGCCGTAGCTTCCTCGCTCTGTAATAGCCAAGTACTACTCTCCTACTCATCCCTCAGCAAACAGTCGGGTCGCCGCTCACCACGCTGCCTTCTACAGCTGTAACACGTTTTTGCTGCTCATTAAACCAGTGCTCTTGTATTAAATACAGTCGCTTCCGTCTTAGAATAATATGCACACAAATCTGGGTAGATTATCTCTAGTATAATTTTTTTTCCCCTCACTCTGGCACGCTCAATTATCTTAGTGTTACGCCGTCGGGGAGCAATGAACTCCCTGGCAAGGTTCTCTCGCGTATGGCTGTGACGCCTGAGTGATTGTCAGGTGGCAATCACATCCGTGGCCGTGTACCCTCTGTCCGCCATGAGCCGCCACAGCCGCCTGCCCTTCCCCACCCCCTTGCCCTGTCCCGTCGGCCAATATCCCTGTCCACTACATGCCCTGTCGGCCAGGGGGAGGGCACAAGCCTGGATGAATGAGAAGCGCGGAACTGCCGAGGAGGCGCGTGAGCAGCGGAGAGACTTGAGAGAAAGAGAAACAGCCAACCGGCCACGTCGGAAGCTAAGGCGGTGAATGAAGAGAGAACTGGGGGGACATATTCTGCATTGGCCTCTGTGTACTCATTTCAGATCTGATGATGAAGATGGATACGACGACAAGACGCCAGCAAGTCCTTTGGTTGCGGAAACATTAGTGCACACCTTCACTCAGCAATTTGTAGAGTCCTCAACCGCAGTAACAACTGCTAGCACTACGGATCTGTGATCCTAGCTCGAGTCACACTCTAGATGGCGGTATATCACCAGGTATCTACCTACTGTAGCTGCCCTTTGTCTCCCCCCGCCCCCCCCCCCCCCCACCCCCCAATCCCCACGGCCGGAGTTCCAGAAACTCATGCCTTTGGTTTTTTATGGGATTGGCTGCATGCTGATGTGATTTTCCACACCCCCACCCATCCCCAACCACCCCCGTTTTTTTTTTCCTTTTTTTATTTCTGCCACTTTTTTCGTGTTTTAGGTGTATGGGAAGGCACATTACCGCATACCGCATGCATGCTTTCTGTGTTCTGTGTGTCGTCTGCTTTCGTGTGTCTTTGTATTAACATTTAACCCTCTGCGGAATTGTCCTGGAAGAGCCAGTCTCGCCGCCCGTCACGTGATCTATGATGGCGTAAAATTTGCACCCGTCTGCACTCTCCCCGGGCATGCAGTATTTGTTGTCTGCACTGCTGCACAGACAGTGGGTCAAATTTTACTGTTGTTTTCATTCGGTCGCGTGTTCTGCAAGACCAAAACAAACTATTTGCGTTTTGCTATCGATGTAGTTTAATTGCAAATGAAGTCGTTTTACTTTACTTTTTTCCCTCATATCCCTGGGTAAGATAATTTCGATTATTTGATTATTCAAGATAAAAAAAAGGGAATCACAAATTGATATGAAACGTCGCACGGCATTCGAAGACAATCCTCCAGTGCGGTGCCGCTATCTGTCGGTATGCTTACGTGCAAAGTGTGCTATTTGTTTCCAGGGTTGTGGGATTTGTAGTGGTGTGTTTTTTTGTTCGCTACTAATATAAGGCTTCATTGTGCCTTGAGCACAATATAACGCAGCTGGCTTCTGTGTAACATAGTCACGCTTATTGCTGTTTTCAAGGGCCTCTCTCCACCGATACTAACATGTAACCGCGGGTTTCGGAGGCACGTTTGTACTTAAAGGTACTGCAAGTGGCTTGGCCAACCGGTAAGACTTGCTGTCCGATGGAAATGCTGACTGTGCGGGAGATACTTCGGGAATGTATTGGTAAAAGAACTCGTGCGGGTGTAGTTTGTGGGTGGGACGTGGGCCGGGTTACCACGAGGTCAGGCGTGGGGCCCGGCCCGGTGTGTTCGTGTGGTGTGGCCACGTGGTGCATGGTCAGTGTCGATGTTATTGAGATGTTACTGGAGCATGACGGTGTTTTTTGTGCATGTCGGTTGATGTCGGCTGTCAGTGCCGTCAAAAGTTTTGAATTACTCCGGGAATTGTCGTTCAATCTGGACTTACTTGTATCGGCAATTGTCGTTGAATTTCAATTTCAACCTGCAATTGTCGTTGAAAGTTCGTCTTCAATCGGCGATTTTCGTTGAAGCTCGACTTGAGGCCATTAAAAAGCTCGACATCCTTCTACACTGATTGTCGCAGAAGCTCTGCTCCACGCGCGCCATTGCCAAGCACGGCTTCGTCAAGCTAGTGTCGACGTTTGGGCCGTGGTGACCGGAAGTGACGTCAGCGTATGTTTGGCTTGCTGCACGAGTCTCGATGTCAGCCTCGCTCGTGCATGGAGGACGGCGTCCGTCGCCTGTGCTTCTGTCTCAGACGCCGCTATGGAAGGCATTACCACCGACGAACATGCTCTGGTCAAGATTCAATGTAATATATGTGTAAGCAACTCTCCACAGATGTACAGAAACCGAAAAAAAGAAAAGCATTGATTAGACGTGTTCTATTTATTTCAGTGTATGTTCGTTGGTGTACATAACTGTATATGTTTTGTGGTTAAGGATTTCTTGATCAGGGCATGTGTTTTAGTTGTTGTAGTATAGGTATTTCAATGGTTAACAGCACTGTTTGTTTTGTTTCAGACTAGCTGTTTGTAGTGAAGCATGGTTGTGGATGCATGTCGATTGTGGGTCTTCTAAGAGACGTATGATCAAACAAGTTTACTAAATTAAATTAAGCATAAAATATTACATTCGACTGGCCTGCCCATATTATATAATAATGAATGATGCTACCCTATGAGCCAGAGTCTGCCCGCCCCCATCACTCGCCCCCTGCGCTGACCTGGTGACCGGATATGTTTGCAGGCGGAAGAAAAAGTGCATCCGGTACATGGAGGAGGGCGGCGTGCACAGCGGCGCCGAGGACGAGGATGATGACGACAGTGGTGACAGTGACGACGAGCACAGCGACCCGACCAGCGTGGCCACGGTCGCTGACTCGACCACGGACGGCGAGTCTGAGCGAGCCGGAGCCACCAGTCCCGGCTTCTGCGGCTCAGAGCTGCTGGACGAGAACTGCAACCAGCACCCCGAGGTGTCTCAGTCCGGCCAGTGCGTGTCGCCCCCTGCCGGCAAGCGGCCGCTGTCCTCCGGCTCGTCTTCATCGTCCTCGTCGTCTTTATCCAACTCCTCCTGCTTACGGCGTCCGGAGCCCGGCGCTCCCCCGACGGCGGCGGCGGCGGCAGCGGCTGCGGCGGCTCCGCAGGCCAACCAGACGCGGTTGCCCCGCAGCCCGGACGGTCTGCCGCCCCTGCAGGCCCCCGTCACGGCTATGCCCGTCACCACCGGCACCACCATCACCAGCGGCGGCGGCGGTGGCGCTGCGGGTTCCTCCGGCCTACAGACCATCTCCTCAACTCTGTTGCTGGCTACATAGGGGTGGGAGGGGTGGTGGTCATGCGCACTCTTTCCCCGGAAGTGATCCAGGTCCGCCGACAACCCCGCATACACCCCTCCCTACCCGCCCGGAGCCCCGCCACTGCCGCCGGACGGCCAGTCGCACGGGACGGGACGCCGCACTCGCCGCGCCCTGCAGCCGTCACCAAGGAACCAACCACATCGCCGCTCGCTAGCGCCACCTGGTGCAGGGAGAATGGGACTAGCCGCAAGGATGACACTCCGACCTTGATGATATACCCGCCTTCCGCCTGACTCTAGTGCCAGCTTCTACGCACGTTTATGAACATTGGCGTTTCCTTTGAACTTAGTCAACATTTGTTTTAATAATATAATATATATAAATATATTTATGAAGGTTAATCTCCTTTTTTTTTTTAAATGTGTGCGTGTTGAAAGTACAAAGAGGAATCGTGTTGTTTTTAAAAAGGCAGAACTGATCTGACATTGACACTGTCACCCATGCAGTGGAGGAGGTTCTAGAAGTGGCCGCCAGATGGCGAGGGGTAGGTTTCTTTTAAGGGGAGAATAGACTTGGGACATCGCGTGAGTGCATCATCTTAATTTGCTTCAAAAGTAACTCATGACGTATGTTTGTCGGTGGTCTATCTAGTGCGTGAATGGCGAGTTTAGCACACAATCAAACCACGGCTCAAGGTAACAGGTTCGATCATCCCTATTAGCAGGTTTTTCCTTTTTCTTTTAATTCGTGAGGATCATTTTTCTCATTAAAATCGCATGCCTTTGTTATGTATAGTCATCATCGCTCATCAAACTTCATCCATACAATCTCATCGGGTGTAAATTATGTAATGAAGACAAACTTTTGCACGGCCCTGTATTTGCTGTGTGCAGTGTAATATTGTAATGTGTATAATGTGTGTACATAGGTGACGCCATGTGAGTGCAGACTAAGTCGGAGCGGTGCGCTGAGAAGCCACTGCGAGCAGCTTCTACCGTGTGTAGCGTCGTGTCTAAGTGACGGAATACCCTGAAGCGAAATAATGTTTGAACATTGATATAGTAAGTCGAAATAAATCCTGAATATCGCGACTGAGGTGTCCGCTCTTCAGGTTGTGAGGTAAACTAGTGAGTAGTGTGAAGCACGTGGCTGGGGACAACATTCGGGGGGACTAGTCGCCGACTGGTGTGATGGGGACAAGGTCACTGCTATCGCTGGGTAGCCACAAGGTCTATTTATAATTATTTGTATTGTCCAAAAAGACATCAAACGGCGGATGAGGTGTGTGATAGCCCGGGGATGGCTGCTAATATCGTCAGAAGAACTGTCGGTTGACTGCTAATATCGACGGGAAAAAAGTCCGTTGGTTACTAATATCGAGAGGAAAACCGTCGGTTGGCTGCTAATATCGACATTAGAACTGTCGGTTGGCTGCTAATATCGACATTAGAACTGTCGGTTGGCTGCGAATATCGACATTAGAACTGTCGGTTGGCTGCGAATATCGACGGGAGAACTGTCGGTTGGCTGCTAATATCGACAGGACAAATGTCGGTTGGCTGCTAATATCGACATTAGAATTGTCGGTTGGCTGCTAATATCGACAGGACAAATGTCGGTTGGCTGCTAATATCGACAGGACAAATGTCGGTTGACTGCTAATATCGACAGGACAAATGTCGGTTGGCTGCTAATATCGACAGGACAAATATCGGTTGGCTGCTAATGTCGACAGGAGAACTGTCAGTGGTGGATAGGTGTTGAGTCGCTGTGTTTGGAAGGGTAGGATGTTGTTCCCTGTACCTGGGTGGCGTACTACCTACTAGCTCGCCTCCCCCGGGATCCGTCACAAAACCGTGTAGCCTTCAATCAAAAGATTGACATTGCCAAAAGAAGACACACGTACTTTATCTACAGATGCCATACCAAAGTGTTATGTAAAACGTAAAGTAGTTTCAGTGGAGCTCTCAGACCTTATGTTGTGTTTGGTGGTAAATGAGTTTCCTGCTGTGGAGTCCTGCTGTCTAGTGTTATTATAGGGTGTGTGGCGGAGGCCTTTGTTCCTTGTGTGTCTGCCCCCCTCTGTCGGTGCGCCGCTGGTTGTCCGCTCCCCAGTCGTCCTACCTACCTACCCAGCATTGACATTTATTGTTTCAGTAACAGTCGCTTTATCTTTGAAACAGATTTGTCGGGGCTTGTAGGGATATCACTGTTATGATTAGTGTCATGATCTGAGTGAGTGGCATTCTCCTCGCCGCCCTCTGCAAACACACACCTTACAAAGCGCATATCTGCCCTACCCACCACCCATCACAGCCATCCATCAGTAGGTGCCAGGAGCTGTGTCTCAGTCCGGACATGGACGGGATTGCTTGAGATGGCACATGGACGTAGTGTGACCTAGTTGCTCTCGGGATTCACCGTGATGATTCTGGATCAACCTAAGCCCCTTTGTATGGGACTGATGGCATAACAACTGGCATTTATTAACTAGTGCAGGCATGCGATATACAGGAAAATACATTAATTTGACTTCCGCATATCTCTCATGCTGCAAGTCCTTTGCGTGGCAGTCAAGGGGACTGTAAATTGACTGGATTACGTCTCGCCCTCTGGTATATTAGGGGTACTCACGGACCGCTTCGTGCGTCGCTAAGATGTATGAGCTTTCCCTACAAATTTTGCTAATATGGACCTTTGTTCAGGTTTGGATTAGGACCCGGAAATAATTTTTTTTTTTTTTTTTGTCATCATACAATCATGGAACTAGTTGGAAAGTGGGTGTAACCTCTTTGATGATGTGTGATGGAGAGACTACCCCGTAAGTCCTGTCCATATTTAAGAATAAAAGGGGTAATGAACAGGTTAGGTTAAATGTCAGAAAGGCGTCACGCTTTTCTTCGGGGTCGCCCACGTGTTTCTGGCGTCGCTTTTGATGAATCAACCGGTGGCTAATGATTCAAACAGCTGAAAGTGCCATGCTGAATCAAGGACTGATGTAAATAAAATCTGAGTGAGAGGTTATCCAGGGACCCCTGCCCCTCCCCCGCCCAACCCAACCCCACCCTCCAACCCCACCCACCCGTCGTGACGACTTCCTACTTTCCGATAAAACTGGCCTTTAGTCAGACTTCTTTGGTGTTCTTCTCAGGGAACGGAAACATCTCATTCAGTAAATAATATCACCTAAGTCCAGTTGTTTTGTGCTTTATAATATGATCGCGTATCGTGAAAATACGTAGTCAATTTTTTTGTTTGTTTTTACCTTATATCTAAGGAGGTCTATCCCGATGAGGTGGAAATAAAACTGCCAGAAATTAAATCCGTATGTCTAGTTCTCTAGATCTTTGATTCTGCTGCATGTGATAAAGAATTCGAATTAAGGTTAATCGGTGGCAGGATGGTCCAATGTCTGTTTGTCGGCCCCTGGTACCGCCGACAAACACCACGCGGAATGACTGCTACGGTACCGTTTCCCTGGTTACAGACTGACCGTACCACGGTGATCAGCCAGTGTGCCCCGGCACGTTGTCCGTTTGGACTGACCCTCCCTAGAACTGTCGCCAGTTGTCAAACCACCTCCATGTTGTAATTTGGTCAGGAGTGGAGCGCTGATTGTCACAGACATATTGCATTTCGACATTCAAATATGTATTTATATTTTAATGCTGCATATTTCTGTAATAAATTACAAATTGTCAAAGACACCACAATTACTTTCTGATGTTGTAGTGAATTTATCCGTTTCAGCGCCTGTCCATACAGAATTTGTCCGCTTTATTCTGAAATTATCTGGTTCCGTGGTTCAGGGTTCTATTAGTCACGGTGTTTTATCCTCCATTTGTTCCAAGTTGTACGCACGCTATTTTTCTCCACCAGTCGCAAGAAAGTCGTTTCTAAAGTTCTCGTGGTACTTTATGACTAAGACTTCTGACGCCGACCTAGAATGCTCCTGATGCTTCGACTAAGAACCTGTTTTGCTTGGTGTCTTAGGTCTATCGACTTTCGATGAATGTGTGTGTGTGTCGTAGACTGACAACGTGCGCGGTTCCAACCCGCTACCTGTTCTGCTACTTAATCCTACGCCAAAATCAATAAATTACCTTGATTGTGTCCGGTATTGAAGGTGTAAAATATAATCATATCTCCCATGCGAATAATGTCTCTTTTTCACGGTGAGACGTACAGTACTACATGTGCCTACCACAGACTTGCTCCAGACGTCCTTCAGATATGCCAACAGAAAACCACAGGAATCGTTGAAGTGCACGGCTCTGTCGAATACTGATACTCGCACATTACACCATTTTAACAACTTTGTTGAAACTAAACATTTCATTTTTTTAGCTTTATCTCTGAAACAGAATAAGATATATAACATATAATGGAGGTAGCCACACGATAGTAAGTGCCCTTAGTCCTCGTTTAATTCATTAAACAATTTCTAGACTTGCATTGGACGGGTAAGGTAGGTATATTACTGTTCTAAACCTATATTGGGCGGGTAGGGTATGTCTTACAGTTCTAAACATATATTGGGCGGGTAGGGTAGGTCAATTACAGTTCTAAACCTATATTGGGCGGGTATGGTAGGTCTTACAGTTCTAAACCTATATTGGATTGGTAGGGTAGGTATATTACTGTTCTAAACCTATATTTGACGGGTAGGGTATGTCTTACAGTTCTAAACCTATATTGGACTGGTAGGGTAGGTCAATTACCGTTCTAAGCATATATTGGACGGGTAGGGTAGGTCAATTACAGTTCTAAGAACATATTGGACGGGTAGGCTAGGTCAACTACAGTTCTAAACCCATATTGGACCGGTATGGTAGGTCTATTACAGTTCTAAACCTATATTGGACGGGTAGGGTAGGTCAATTACAGTTCTAAACCTATATTAGACGGGTATGGTAGGTCTATTACAGTTCTAGATTAATATTGGACGGGTAGGGTAGGTCTTACATTTCTAAACCTATATTGGACGGATATGGTAGGTCAATTACATTTGAAAACCTATATTGGACTGGTAGGGTTGGTCTATTACCGTTCTAAACCTATATTGGACGGGGAGGCTAGGTCAGTTCTAAACCGTCAGTTACAGTTCTTTTGGAATGGACAAGTAATTCATTGTGTAATAACAGATGATCGTGCATCAGAAGATGTTACTACCGACCTCGTCTGTCCAAGAAATCGTCATAAAACGATTAAAAAGAGTCGTGCCATTCATTCTATCCGCTTTTCGCTCTGCCCGCTTTAGTCCCCACCTCAGGACCTTGCAAGGTGCCCCCTCCCCTGCACCCCCCACCCTCGCCACCCCTATTGATACTTTGACATTTAGCGCAATATTTGCTCCTTCGAGGAATAGATCGTGACAAATTTTTTTTGTCGATGGTTTTACAGATGGCTTTTCGCTCAGATGTATAGGCTCAATTTAGCTTTCTATTGATATATATATATAATATAATCGCATGTGAAGTAATTTTTCCATCATATTTACCAAACTAGCCTTATGCCGGTATACTGAGGCACAGAAAGTAGATTTAATTGAGATTGTCGCAATTAATATTCATCAATTTTAACAGGTAAAGGAGTTTTCTGTTGGCATAATTAGCCGTGTGTAAAGGAGCTTTCCGCTCCGTTATGTAGTCCCATGTAACAGCCCCCACCCCCTGGCCAACACGTAACAGCCCCCACCCCCTGGCCAACACGTAACAGCCCCCACCCCCTGGCTAACACGTAACAGCCCCCACCCCCTGGCTAAAACGTAACAACAACCACCCCTGGTGAACACGCAACAGTCCCTTACCCTGGTAAACACGTAACAACCCCCACACCTGGTGAAGACGTAACAACCCCCACACCTGGTAAACACGTAACATCCCCCACCCCAGGTGAACACTTATCAGCCGCCACCCCCAGGTGAACACGTATCAGCCACCACCCCCTGGTTAACACATAACAGCCCCACCCCCTGGTGAACACGTAACAACTCCCACCCCCTGGTGAACACGTATCAGCCCCCACCCCTGATTAACACATAACAGCCCCACCCCCTGGTGAACATGTAACAACTCCCACCCCCTGGTGAACACGTAACAGCCCTCACCCCGAGGTGAACACGTAGCAGCCCCCACCCCCTGGTGAACACGTATCAGCCCCCACCCCCTGATAACACGCAACTACCCCCTGGTGAACACGTAACACCCCCACCTCCTGGTGAACGCCTAACCACCTCTACCCTATGGTGAACACGTAACACCACCACCCCTGGTGAACACGTAACAGCCCCCACTTCCTTGTGAACAGGTAACAGCCCCCACCTCCTGGCCAGCATGTAACAGCCCCCACCTCCTGGCCAACCTGTAACAGGCCCCAACTCCTGGTGAACACAAAACAGTCCCCACTTCCTTGTGAACATGTAACAGTCCTCACCTCCTGGCCAACACGTAACAGCTCCCACCTCCTGGTGAACACGTAACAGCCCCCACCTCCTGGCCAACACGTAACAGCCCCCACCTCCTGGCCAACACGTAACAGCCCCCACCTCCTGGCCAACACGTAACAGCCCCCACCTCCTGGCCAACACGTAACAGTCCCCACCTCCTGGCCAACACGTAACATCCTCACCTCCTGGCCAACACGTAACAGCCCCCACCTCCTGGCCAACACGTAACAGTCCCCACCTCCTGGCCAACACGTAACATCCTCACCTCCTGGCCAACACGCAACAGCCCCCACCTTCTGGCCAACACGTAACAGCTCCCACCTCCTGGTTAACACGTAACAGCCCCCACCTCCTGTGAACATGTAACAGCCCTCACCTGCTGGCCACCACGTAACAGCTCCCACCTCCTGGTGAACACGTAACAGCTCCCACCTCCTGGTTAACACGTATCAGCCCCCACCTCCTGTGAACATGTAACAGCCCTCACCTGCTGGCCACCACGTAACAGCCCCCACCTCCTGTGAACATGTAACAGCCCTCACCCCCTGGCCAACACGTAACAGCCCCCACCCCCTGGTGAACACGTTACTACCCCCAGGTAAACACGTAATGACCCTCAAGCCCGGTGAACACGTAACAGCTCCCTGGTGAACACGTAATAGCCCCCAACCCTGTTGAACACGTTACTACCCTGGTAAACACGTAACAGCTCCCTGGTGAACACGTAACAACAACCACCCCTGGTGAACACGTAACAGCCCCCACCCCCTGGCCAACACGTAACAACCCCCACGCCTTCTGAAGACGTAACAACCTCCACCCCTGGTGAACACGTAACAGCTCTCACCCCCTGGTTAGCACATATCAGTCCCCACCCCCTGGTAAACACGTAACAACTCCCACCCCCTGGTGAACACGTAACATCCAACACACCCTGGTGAACACGTATCAACCCTCACCCGCTGGTGAACACGTATCAGCCCTCACCCCCTGGCTAACACGTAACAACTCCCACCCCCTGGTGAACACGTAACATCCAACACATCCTGGTGAACACGTATCAGCCCCCACCCCCTGGTAAACGAGTATCAGCCCTCACCCCCTGGTGAACACGTATCAGCCCCCACCCCCTGGTAAACGAGTATCAGCCCTCACCCCCTGGTGAACACGTATCAGCCCCCACCCCCTGATGAACACGCAACTACCCCCTGGTGAACCCGTATCAGCCCCTACCTCCTGGCCAACACGTAACAGCCCCCACCCCCTGGCTAGCACGTAACAACAACCACCCCTGGAGAACACGTAACAGCCCCACCCCTGGTGAACACGTAACAGCCCCTACCCCCTGGCTAACACGTAACAACCCCCACACCTGGTGAAGACGTAACAACCCCCACACCTGGTGAAGACGTAATAACCCCCACCCCTGGTGAAGACGTAACACCCCCCACCCCTGGTGAACACGTAACATCCCCCACCCCAGGTGAACACTTATCAGCCGCCACCCCCAGGTGAACACGTATCAGCCACCACCCCCTGGTTAACACATAACAGCCCCACCCCCTGGTGAACACGTAACAACTCCCACCCCCTGGTGAACACGTATCAGCCCCCACCCCTGATTACCACATAACAGCCCCACCCCCTGGTAAACACGTAACAACTCCCACCCCCTGGTAAACACGTAACACCCAACACACCCTGGTGAACACGTATCAGCTCCCACCCCCTGGTGAACACGTAACAGCCCTCACCCCGAAGTGAACACGTAACAGCCCCCACCCCCTGGTGAACACGTATCAGCCCTCACCCCCTGATGAACACGCAACTACCCCCTAGTGAACAAGTAACACCCCCACCTTCTGGTGAACGCCTAACCACCTCTACCCCCTGGTGAACACGTACCATCCCCGAACCCCTGGTAAAGACGTAACACCCCTACCTCCTGGTAAACGCGTAACCACCTCTACCCTATGGTGAACACGTAACACCACCACCCCTGGTGAACACGTAACAGCCCCCACTTCCTTGTGAACAGGTAACAGCCCCCACCTCCTGGCCAGCATGTAACAGCCCCCACCTCCTGGCCAACACCTAACAACCCCCACCTCCTGGCCAACCTGTAACAGGCCCCAACTCCTGGTGAACACAAAACAGTCCCCACTTCCTTGTGAACACGTAACAGTCCTCACCTCCTGGCCAACACGTAACAGCCCCCACCTCCTGGTGAACACGTAACAGCTCCCACCTCCTGGTGAACACGTAACAGCTCCCACCTCCTGGTGAACACGTAACAGCCCCCACCTCCTGGCCAACACGTAACAGCTCCCACCTCTTGGTGAACACGTAACAGCCCCCACCTCCTGGTGAACACGTAATACTCCCCACCTCCTGGCCAACACGTGACAGTCCCCACCTCCTGGCCAACACGTAACATTCTCACCTCCTGGCCAACACGCAACAGCCCCCACCTCCTGGCCAACACGTAACAGCTCCCACCTCCTGGTTAACACGTAACAGCCCCCACCTCCTGGTGAACACGTAATACTCCCCACCTCCTGGCCAACACGTGACAGTCCCCACCTCCTGGCCAACACGTAACATTCTCACCTCCTGGCCAACACGCAACAGCCCCCACCTCCTGGCCAACACGTAACAGCTCCCAGCTCCTGGTTAACACGTAACAGCCCCCACCACCTGTGAACATGTAACAGTCCTCACCTGCTGGCCAACACGTAACAGCTCCCACCTCCTGGTGAACACGTAACAGCCCCCCCCCCCCCTGGCCAACACGTAACAGCCCCCACCCACTGGTGAACACGTTACTACCCCAAGGTAAACACGTAATGACCCTCAACCCTGGTGAACACGTAACAGCTCCCTGATGAACACGTAATAGCCCCCAACCCTGTTGAACACGTTATTACCCCCTGGTGAACACGTAACAGCTCCCTGGTGAACACGTAACAACAACCACCCCTGGTGAACACGTAACAGTCCCCACCCCCTTGTGAACCCATAACAGCCCCCACCCCCTGGCCAACACGTAACAACCCCCACGCCTTGTGAAGACGTAACAACCGCCACCCCTGGTGAACACGTAACAGCCCTCACCCCCTGGTTAGCACATATCAGTCCCCACCCCCTGGTGAACACGTAACAACTCCCACCCCCTGGTGAACACGTAACATCCAACACACTCTGGTGAACACGTATCAGCCCCCACCCCCTGGTGAATACGTATCAGCTCTCAACCCCTGGCTAACACGTATCAGCCCTCACCCCCTGGTGAACACGTATCAGCCCTCACCCCCTGATGAACACGCAACTACCCCCTGGTGAACACGTACCATTCCCCACCCCCTGGTAAAGACGTAACACCCCCACCTCCTGGTAAACGCGTAACCACCTCTACCCCATGGTGAACACGTAACACCACTACCTCTGGTGAACAGGTAACAGCCCCCACCCCCTGACCAACACGTAACAGCCCCTTACTCCTGGCCAACACGTAACAGCCCCCACCCTCTGGCCAACACGTAACAGCCCCCACCCTCTGGCCAACACGTAACAGCCCCCACCCCCTGGCCAACACGTAACAGCCCCCACCCCCTGGCTAACACGTAACAACAACCACCCCTGGTGAACACGTAACAGCCCCCAACTCCTGGCCAACACGTAACAGCCCCCACCTCCTGGTGAACACGTAACAGCCCCCACCTCCTGGCCAACACGTAACGGCTCCAACCTCCTGGCCAACACGTAACAGCCCCCACCTCCTGGTGAACACGTAACAGCCCCCATCTCCTGGCCAACACGTAACAGCCCCCACCTCCTGGCCAACACGTAACAGCCCCCCCTCCTGGTGAACACGTAACAGCCCCCACCTCCTGGCCAACACGTAACGGCTCCCACCTCCTGGCCAACACGTAACAGCCCCCACCTCCTGGCCAACACGTAACAGCCCCCCCTCCTGGTGAACAGGTAACAGCCCCCACCTCCTGGCCAACACGTAACAGCCCCCCCTCCTGGCCAGCACGTAACAGCCCCCACCTCCTGGCCAACACGTAACAGCCCCCACCTCCTGGCCAACATGTAACGACCCTCACCTCCTGGCCAACACGTAACAGCCCCCACCTCCTGGTGAACGCGTAACAGCCCCCATCTCTTGGCCAACGCGTAACAGCCCCCACCTCCCGGCCAACACGTAACAGCCCCCACCTCCTGGCCAACATGTAACGACCCTCACCTCCTGGCCAACACGTAACAGCCCCCACCTCCTGGCCAACGCGTAACAGCCCCCATCTCTTGGCCAACGCGTAACAACCCCCACCTCTTGGCCAACGCGTAACAACCCCCACCTCCTGGCCAACACGTAACAGCCCCCACCTCCTGGTGAAGGCGTAACAGCCCCCATCTCTTGGCCAACGCGTAACAGCCCCCACCTCCTGGCCCACGCGTAACAGCCCTCACCCCCTGGCCAAAGCGTAACAGCCCCCACCTCCTGGCCAACGCTTAACAGCCCTCACCCCCTGGCCAACGCGTAACAACCCCCACCTCCTGGCCCACGCGTAACAGCCCCCACCTCCTGGCCCACGCGTAACAGCTCCCACCTACTGGCCCACGCGTAACAACCCCCACCTCCTGGCCCACGCGTAACAACCCCCACCTCCTGGCCCACGCGTAACAGCCCCCACCTACTGGCCCACGCGTAACAACCCCCACTTCCTGGCCCACGCGTAACAGCCCCCACCTGCTGGCCCACGCGTAACAGCCCCCACCTCCTGGCCAACGCGTAACAGCAGCTCACACACCATTTGTGTTCCTTGAGATGTAGGATATTTAAATGTAAATAACGTATTGAATGCCTTATTGCATATCATAAAAAAAACAATGATCAAAGTGTACAAAAAACGAAAAGGAAATGCCTTTAGACTGCCAAGTAGGTGAGAGGAAACGTGGGGTTCTTCAGCATTACGTCATACAATTGTGAGCATTTTTGACGCTGTTTGACAGTCAAGACAGATATGAGAATGTATGTCTTTCTCAAAGAGTAAACACAGTAACAGATAAAACCCTGCGTCCACGTCGTTTCTACGAAACAGTCCCAGTAACAGGTAGTTGACTCATGTCGAAGTGAACGACGTATTAACGCATGGCAGAAAGCTATCATTGTTATAATCTTGGTTATATTGACGTCTGCCACTAGACTCTCTATATATAAAGGGATTATCATCTATTCCGATATCAGTTTTTAACCGAGAGTAATAATCGTCTAAAATATATATCTTCACATTGGTTCGATGCATAATTCACTAAATTCTTACATCAATATTTTACCGCGCGGACTATACATATTCCCCAGGTGTATGTGTTCCGTAAAGGTACTATTTACATATAATGTAAATAGATATGTTGCTTAAATCGGTGCCTTGCTTCTTGGAAGCAGAAAGGCCGCGTCTAGTGATTATTTGTTATATGATCTGCTCTTCGTACACTGAGCGAAAAAGATATATTTTTTTTTTTTCGAAAATGTCTTTTAAATAAATCACTCGTACACTGCGAAATGTAAAAGACGCCACAAACTGGTCGGAGTATGCGTCAGGAGGGGTTCAAACGAAACGTAAGATGACCAACAGAACATTATCCACATTGTGGCTATATAAGCGATTTGTTGTTTTGTATTTCGTATCAAATGGCAAAGCAAGTTACGCGAATAGTGGATCACGTGACTAGCGTTACTACGTTGAAACTGTGAACGGCCCCGTCCCCGTCCTAGTCCCCGTCCCGGTCCCCGCCCCGTCCCCACCACGGTCCCCGCCCCGTCCCCGCACCGGTCCCCGTCCCGGTCCCCGCCCCGTCCCCGCCCCGTTCCCACCACGGTCCCCGCCCCGGTCCCCGCCCCGGTCCCCGCCCCGGTCCCCGCCCCGGTCCCCGCCCCGGTCTCCGCCCCGGTCTCCGCCCCGGTCTCCGCCCCGGTCTCCGCCCCGACCCCGCCCCGGTCCCCGCCCCCGTCCCTTCCTCGGCCCCCGCCCGGGTCCCCACCTTGGCTCCGCCTTGGTCCCCACCTCGGTGCCCGCTTTAGTCCCCACCTCGGCCTCCGCCTTAGTCCCCACCTCGGTGCCCGCTCTAATTCCCACCTTGGTGCCCGCTTTAGTCCCCACCTCGGTGCCCGCTTTAGTCCCCACCTCGGTGCCCGGTTTAGTCCCCACCTGGGTGTCCGCTTTAGTTCCCATCCCGGTGCCCGCTTTAATCCCCACCCTGATGCCCGCTTTAGTCCCACCCGGGGTGCCCGCTTTAGTCCCCACCTCGGTATCGGCTTTAGTCCCCACCTCGGTGCCCGCTTTAATCCCCACCCTGATGCCCGCTTTAGTCCCACCCGGGGTGCCCGCTTTAGTCCCCACCTCGGTGCCCGCTTTAATCCCCACCTCGGTGCCCGCTTTAGTCCCCACCTGGGTGTTCGCTTTTGTCCTCACTTCGGTGCTTGCTTTAGTCCCCACCTCTGTGCTCGCTTTAGTCCCCACCTGGGTGTCCGCTTTATTTCCCACCTGGGTTACCGTATTTGTCCGCACCTCGGGGCCCGCTTTAGTCCCCATCTCGGTGCTTGCTTTAGTTCCCACCCTGATACCCGCCTAAATCCCCACCTGGGTGTCCACTTTTGTCCCCACTTCGGTGTCCGCCTTAGTCCCCACCTCGGTGCCCGCTTTAGTCCCCACCTCGGTGTCCGCTTTAGCCCCCACCTCGGTACCCGCCTAAATCCCCACCTGGGTGTCCACTTTTGTCCCCACTTCGGTGCCCGCCTTAGTCCCCACCTCGGTGCCCGCTTTAGTCCCCACCTCGGTGCCCGCTTTAGTCCCCACCTCGGCCCCGCTTCAGTCCTCACCTCGGCCTCCGCTGTAGTCCCCACCTCGGCCTCTGCTTTAGTCCCCACCTCGGTGCCCGATTTGGTCCCCACCTCGGTGTCCGCTTTATTCCCCACATCGGTGCCCGCTTTAGTCCCCACCTCGGCCCCGCTTCAGTCCTCACCTCGGCCTCCGCTGTAGTCCCCACCTCGGTGCCCGCTTTAGTCCCCACCTCGGCCCCGCTTCAGTCCTCACCTCGGCCTCCGCTGTAGTCCCCACCTCGGCCTCCGCTGTAGTCCCCACCTCGGTGCCCGATTTGGTCCCCACCTCGGTGTCCGCTTTATTCCCCACCTCGGTGCCCGACCGCGGCCTCCGCTTTAGTCTCCACCTCGGTGCCCGATTTGGTCCCCACCTCGGTGCCCGCTTTAGTCCCCACCTCGGTGTCCGCTTTCGTCCCCACCTCGGCCTCTGCTTTAGTCCCCACCTCGGTGCCCGATTTAGTCCCCACCTCGGCCTCTGCTTTAGTCCCCACCTCGGTGCCCGATTTGGTCCCCACCTCGGTGCCCGATTTGGTCCCCACCTCGGTGCCCGATTTGGTCCCCACCTCGGTGCCCGCTTTAGTCCCCACCTCGGTGCCCGCTTTAGTCCCCACCTCAGTGTCCGCTTTAGTCCCCACCTCGGTGCCCGATTGGGTCCCCACCTCGGCCTCCGCTTTAGTCCCCACCTCGGTGCCCGCTTTAGTGCCCACCTCGGTGCCCGCTTTAGTCCCCACCTCGGTGCCCGCTTTAGTCCCCACCTCGGTGCCCGTTTTAGTCCCCACCTCGGGGCCCGATTTGGTCCCCATCTCGGTGTCCGCTTTAGTCCCCACCTCGGCCTCCGCTTTAGTCCCCACCTCGGTGCCCGCTTTAGTCCCCACCTCGGTACCCGCTTTAGTCCCCACCTCGGTGTCCGCTTTAGTCTCCACCTCGGTGCCCGTGGTCCCCATCTCGGTGTCCGCTTTAGTCCCCACCTTGGCCTCCGCTTAAGTCCCCACCTCGGTGCTCGCTTTAATCCCCACCTCGGTGCCCGCTTTAGTCCCCTCCTCGGTGTCCGCTTTAGTCCCCACCTCTGTGTCCGCTTTAGTCCCCACCTCGGTGCCCGCTTTAGTCCCCACCTCGCTGCCCGCTTTAGTCCCCACCTCGGTGCCCGATTTCGTCCCCACCTCGGTGCCCGCTTTAGTCCCCACCTCGGTGTCCGCTTTCGTCCCCACCTCGGCCTCTGCTTTAGTCCCCACCTCGGTGCCCGATTTGGTCCCCACCTCGGTGCCCGATTTGGTCCCCACCTCGGTGCCCGATTTGGTTCCCACCTCGGTGCCCGATTTGGTCCCCACCTCGGTGCCCGCTTTAGTCCCCACCTCGGTGCCCGCTTTAGTCCCCACCTCGGTGTCCGCTTTAGTCCCCACCTCGGTGCCCGATTGGGTCCCCACCTCGGCCTCCGCTTTAGTCCCCACCTCGGTGCCCGCTTTAGTCCCCACCTCGGTGCCCGCTTTAGTCCCCACCTCGGTGCCCGCTTTAGTCCCCACCTCGGGGCCCGATTTGGTCCCCACCTCGGTGTCCGCTTTAGTCCCCTCCTCGGCCTCCGCTTTAGTCCCCACCTCGGTACCCGCTTTAATCCCCACCTCGGTGTCCGCTTTAGTCCCCACCTCGGTGCCCGTGGTCCCCACCTCGGTGTCCGCTTTAGTCCCCACCTCGGCCTCCGCTTTAGTCCCCACCTCGGTGCCCGCTTTAATCCCCACCTCGGTGCCCGCTTTAGTCCCCACCTCGGGGCCTGATTTGGTCCCCACCTCGGTGTCCGCTTTAGTCCCCACCTCGGCCTCCGCTTTTGTCCCCACCTCGGTACCCGCTTTAGTCCCCACATCGGTGTCCGCTTTAGTCCCCACCTCGGTGCCCGTGGTCCCCACCTCGGTGTCCGCTTTAGTCCCCACCTCGGCCTCCGCTTTAGTCCCCACCTCGGTGCCCGCTTTAGTCCCCACCTCGGTGCCCGCTTTAGTCCCCACCTCGGTGCCCGCTTTAGTCCCCACCTCGGTGTCCGCTTTAGTCCCCACCTCGGTGTCCGCTTTAGTCCCCACCTCGGTGCCCGCTTCAGTCCCCACCTCGGTGCCCGATTTGGTCCCCACCTCGATGCCCGCTTTAGTCCCCACCTCGGTGCCCGCTTTAGTCCCCACCTCGGTGCCCACTTTAGTCCTCCCTGAGACTCGATTCCTCACTCAATATAAACAAACTCTAAAAGACAGTGCTTTTCAAAACTGGTGCACATCAGTGTCCCCAAATAGTAAACTAAGTACATATCAAACTTTTAAATCAACATGGACACCTGAACTATACATAGATGTGTTAAATGTAGTTACGTATGGATAGGCGCTGGCAGGGTTCGGCTGTTCGGCTCACAGATATGCACTTGAATCTGGTCGATATGAAAATGTTCCTAGTGAGATCTTTGTAAATAGGCCTACTGCGGCAGTCGAGGTTTACATTCCATAGAAGATGAATTTCAAGTTATTTGTCAATGCCCATTGTATGAAAAGTGAAGACAATCATATATAGCTGTGCACTACCGATCGAATAACTCCTCACAAATGTTCGCTAAATTGATGAAGTCCCACAATAAGCAAGACATACTGAATTTATCGATTTATTTATACAAGGCAGAAAGGTTGCACCAAGCAAACGTCGAAACTTAAATTGTATATATCCTGTTACACCGAGATATTTGCGTAACCCTGTATGTACTATGGGCCTGATGGCCTCCTATACGAAATAAACTTAACTACTATACGCGCTCTGGTTGCCCTGGGGAACAGGTACACGGCAGGGGACAGGGGACAGAGAAATGACGCCATATCAATGTATGATGTGTTTTCAGTCAGATGGTATTTATTTAGAAAGACCAAGTCACTCGATCCTTGGAATAACTTTATTTCCCCTAACATGGTCACCAAAGATAACAAGCTAGTGATGACTAATGAATAGTAACCGAGACGTACTGCCCCCTGCATCCACCTTCAGCGAAATACTAAAGCTGTGATGACCAACCGAAACGCCCAGTGCATGCCACCACGAAACATTTCCCAGTACTACTGGCATCCACTGCCAGTATCTAACAAGTCTTCAACATAAAACTTAGCTAGTCAACCCAACTGACCGCGTTAGTGCTATACACTTGTATGAATGACAACGCTTACGCAACCTGTATTAGTTCGACACGGATATTCTACTCGGCTAACGCTGATAACTCAATCTTGACCATACTATATATGCATAAAAAAAGACACTGATTCCGTTTGTATGTGTGCTCAAGTCTTTGAAATAAAAACCTGGCATGAATACTGAGAGTATCGGAGCTTGCCGCTTCGCCACTCTGCTGAATGGCGGCGGTTGCCATGGCGACCTGCCCGTGCGCCACACGTACAGAGATATGGTATGTCGTTGACGTGGTACGGGAGATCCAGGTGGCTGTCACCCACCCGCACGTCGACTCCACACAGTCGTGGCGGGCTAACAACTGACGCGTTGGAAGTCACAGGACAGCGAAACACATATTTCAGGTCAACCAAACGATGTTTGAACTTAATTAAAATCAAGCCGTTAATTTCATATCCGGTTGGATGTCACGGTGAACACAAATTCCGTAGGGACAAAAAGTACGTTTCCGGTGTCTGGCGGTTGCAGGCAGAGTACAGGCGAGGGCGTCATCATAGCTTCACGTAGCACCACTTGTCCACTGCAACAAACAGAACCATCTTATACCAGTCATCAAGTAAGGAATCAAGGATCAGTTTTGTCCTACAACAGCCGACAAGACATACTCTATATTGTATCTTCATGTTTAATTTATGTAAGTTTTCTAATTAAGTTGCAGTTCGGTCAATAACATATGTGCTAATGTTATTGTTGACTTTTAAGATCGAAGTTATATCATGCATTATCTTGTAATCATATCCTAAACGTTCTTTATGCCTAAGTTTCGTTAAGGGTTCGCCAGTTTGTATAGCTCAGGCCATGGTTTGGGTGGGGGGGGGTGCTGGGGTGCTGGGGTTCTGGGGTGTTGGATGGATGGATTCGTTTATTCAACAAAGTGTTACATAATAAAATAAACCGAACAATGTTTGTCTAAGTAAAGATCACACTTTGCCGAGGAGACTCTAGTTAAGGCCGTGTTAGGCCGCTGGCACTAGAGCCACCTAATAAATTAAATTTGGTAAATAATGACCCTATTTAAGTGAAAAAAAGCAGTTCGTGGCTTACCCTCGGGCTCGATGGCAGCCGCTGGTCCCACGGGAGGTTGCTGAAGAGAGGAGAGAGAGGCGGTCATTAATTACATCAAACTCACTCCATCCCAGCCCGGACTAAATAAACTACAACGATACATGATTACCAAAACTAGTCCAGAGCTTGACTGGCCTCAAAGATTGTTTGTATATCTAAGCAGGGGCACTATTTGAACATTATAACCCCGTGTTGTTTGTAGAGTGATAGCTGGCAGCGCCGAGGACACGCGGCGACAGGTGGAACAACGCGCCCGGCAAGAAGGACAGGTTGAGGACTTGTTATCGTTTGGACGGATGTGTGTCACATACGTCTCCAGCCTGGGTCGTGGCTGTTCCCCCGACACTGTCCCGGGCAGATCAGATACAATCAAAGTGATGGCGCGATCAAAGGCCCAGATTTAAAGGCCGTGTTATCGCCCAGGACATCACGCCTGACCGGAGCACCACGTGGGTGAGGAGGAGCAATAGGGCGGAATGGCGGTGCGGGGGCCGGGGACGAGGACGAGGACGAGGACGAAATGGCACAAGGACGAAGCCCCGGGTGGTTACTACAACAAGTCATCACCAGGTGAGGGGGAGGGGGGGGGGGCAGGGGACTTCCGCCCAGGGCCTCCAGGAGGCGCCTCGTGCTATACAGGAAAGAAAGATGACACGGCATTGTGCTGTGGGCCGCGGGCATCAAAGACAGTGGTGTAATGAAAACATGAGACAAGAGGCCTTGGTGGATCCCACGAGCGGCACGGGCACGGGGTGCAGGCGCACAGCGGCAAAACCTACAAGGGTGGTGACAATTGTCAGAGTAACAATGGGGGACTTGTGGCTTTCTCCCGCTCGCCATTGATCTGGTCCCAATTAACACTCCCCGTTCGACCGCTATAGACAAGAGAAGAAAAACTGAAGAGTCAAGAAGGCTCAAAGGCTCTCCCGGGTCGTCGGCCCCGAGGTGAGGGAGACGGCAGATCCCCAGGCGTCCCGACCCCCCTCGCCAACCCCTACCCCCCACCAATATCACCATCCTTACTCCCCACCGCGCAACAAAGAGTGCGCATAGCATTGTCGCAATCACGTTGATATAATTACGTATGAGCTGCCGCTACCCGTTTGCTAATGCCTTTGTCTGCGGCCTGTAGCCAGCGCTGTGGCTTCTGGCACCGTCGACAAAGATGGCGACGCCAATTTACGCGCCACGTCACTCGGCGCAGATCAACTTTCTAATTAGGCGCAGCAGACACGGCGCTGGCTGGCTGGCGGCCCGACGGCCTTTTGTATGGCACCAACAACAAGCAGGCTAATAAGGAAAATCTCCCAGTCAGCTCAGGTCGCCCGGCCATCCACTCGCCACGTCTTCTATGTTAGCCGGGATCAAACGTAGATATTGCAAAGGTACTCAAGCTCGTCCCTGGTAAACTGAAAGCGGTGTACGCCCAGGCTGTGGAGCGGGCGAGAATGCCAATGGAGGGTGACAACAGACGATGGGAGAGGCCATGGGAGAGGCCATGGGAGAGGCTATGGGACAGGCAATGGGACAGGCTATGGGACAGGCTATGGGACAGGCCATGGGACAGGCTATGGAACAGGCTATGGGACAGGCTATGGAACAGGCTATGGGGCAGGCAATGGGACAGGCAATGGGACAGGCCATGGGACAGGCTATGGAACAGGCCATGGGACAGGCTATGGAACAGGCTATGGGACAGGCTATGGAACAGGCTATGGGACAGGCTATGGAACAGGCTATGGGGCAGGCAATGGGACAGGCTATGGAACAGGCTATGGGGCAGGCAATGGGACAGGCCATGGGACAGGCAATAGGACAGGCAATAGGACAGACTATGGGACAGACCATGGGGCCGGCAATGGGACAGGCCATGGGACAGGCTATGGAACAGGCTATGGAACAGGCAATGGGACAGGCAATGGGACAGGCTATGGAACAGGCTATGGGGCAGGCAATGGGACAGGCAATGGAACAGGCAATGGAACAGGCTATGGGACAGGCTATGGGACAGGCCATGGGGCAGGCCATGGGACAGGCCATGGGACAGGCAATGGGGCAGGCAATGGGGCAGGCAATGGAACAGGCAATGGGACAGGCAATGGGACAGGCTATGGGACAGGCAATGGGGTAGGCTATGGGACAGGCAATGGGACAGGCAATGGGGCAGGCAATGGAACAGGCAATGGGACAGGCTATGGGACAGGCTATGGAACAGGCAATGGGGCAGCCTGTCCATGGCACAGGCTACATAACAGGCTATGGGACAGGCAATGGGACAGGCTATGGGACAGGCTATGGAACAGGCTATGGGACAGGCTATGGGACAGGCCATGGGACAGGCGATGGAACAGGCTATGGGACAGGCCATGGGACAGGCTATGGAACAGGCAATGGGACAGGCTATGGGACAGGCAATGGGACAGGCAACGGGACAGGCAATGGACAGGCGATGGAACAGGCAATGGAACAGGCAATGGGACAGGCTATGGGACAGGCTATGGGACAGGCCATGGGACAGGCCATGGGACAGGCCATGGGACAGGCAATGGGACAGAGCAAAGGGACAGGCTATGGGACAGGCTATGGGACAGGCCATGGGACAGGCTATGGGGCAGGCAATGGAACAGGCAATGGGACAGGCAATGGGACAGGCAATGGACAGGCAGACCGTGGGTACGTACCGCGTCCGCCACGGCTTTGGCATCGTCTTGTGTAATCTGATACGGGCTGCCCGCCACCGTCGTGTTCTCGCTGAAATGAGCAAAAGCAATAATATTTGTAGAGTGAGCAGCCTCCTGTGTTACTTACCAAAGTATTTATGTTGCACCCGAGACTAGCGCTGTAGAAACGGTCTATAACTATCTCCATAAACCGCAGCTACGGAAGACAGCGTTGTAACAGAATGCCGTTATACCACAAGCGTTCAACGCAAACGAGAACGTAACGCGAAGAAATAACGCAAATAAAAACAAAATGCAACATGAATGTAAATTGTGAAATTCTCCGCTTATGGGCTGTTTAATTTGCTATGGCACAGTAATGATGGTGGTAAAGATCACGTCGATCCAATACCAGAGAGATCCTCCTCCGTCCACAATAAACGTGATGGCCGGTAACAGGACCGGGTTTTTTCAGGTCTTGGCTGCCCGTTAACACAGCAAGATTAAACCACACACAGCCATCACAAAGACGGCAGTTACCACTCTCCGGTTACAGAAAGGCCTCGCATTGCTCTTTGGGTAAATCACAAAAAGCTAAAACACTTTCATTCACACAAGGTTCGCGTGACAAGGTAAGTTTGATTAATTTTTTACCTTATTTTATACCGAGCCCAGAAGGGGAAAACGGACAATACAGTTATTTAAAGATTGTGGAACATCAATGTCATTTGCCTGAAGTACCAGTTGATAACTGACACTGGTTGGAAGGATTCAGACCATTTAAAAGGGAATACAATATGGTCTTTTTGGTCACTGCTCCATGTGGAAGACAAGCTTTATGATTATTTCCCGTTCTTCTCTCCGCTCGGCTAATGAAAATATCACTTCGATAGGTGAACTCTTTGTTCCTCACGAGTCAGGTGTTGAAATAAGCCACCAATCGAATGGTGAATGCAGCGTCAGCCACAAAGAGACCTAACTTCGGTCATTATCCGAAAGAGACAAAGCCAGAGACAGAGACATACCGTGGACCCAGCACCTCGTGTGACTAAGGCATTGAACACACTGCATCCACACTAATGAGTCATAATCCTATTACAACCTAGCTTACATAACACTAACTTATCGGATAGCCTTGTCAATGATTAAATTTAAAAAAAATCATAAAAAGGTCAGAATCTTTGCTCTGGACTAGTTATACTACAGACAATAGGTAACATTATCCAATATTGTCACTGAAAAGGGCGACTAGAAACAATAGGAAAAGTCTCACATTTTATTGAAAAGGGTCACAACAAAAATATAGAAGAGTAGGAGCAGGACAATGCAAATCAAATGGCAGTTAAGTGACACTTTGTGAAGAATGAAACACCTAATTGTCTGTATTCTCATGATTGTTAGTAAATCAATCCAGCACTGGGTCCAAATGATCCAAAACCTTCCGCAGCAAACAATTATCCCTTCGATGACGAAACTATTAAAGAATAAGGAGGTATGCATAAAACAATTGAGGAGGGTACAATTGCCTTTCTGCCTCTCACTTGTCGAAGTAACGACATATATCACAAATGTATATCGCAAATATGAGAAAAGACCAATAGAAAAACATCTTCTTTTGCAAAGACTGGCATATCCACGAGTGGATTCTAAATACTTTACCAAGTGTATTGGGTGACACTCTCCAAGACAGGACGAAGCGCCACATAGTGGGAATGAGGGACACTCTCCAGACAGGACGACGCGCCACATAGCGGTAATTAGGGACACTCCACGACAGAACGACGCGCCACATAGCGGGTATTAAGGACACTCTCCATGACAGAACGACGCGCCACATAGCGGGAATGAGGGACACTCTCCAGGACAGAACGCCGCGCCACATAGCGAGAACGAGGGACACTCTCCAGGACAGAACGTCGCGCCACATAGCGGGAATGAGGGACACTCTCCAGGACAGTACGTCGCGCCACACAGCGGGAATGAGAAACACTCTCCAGGACAGAACGTCGCGCCACATAGCGGGAATGAGGAACACTCTCCAAGACAGAACGTCGCGCCACACAGCGGAAATGAGGGACACTCTCCAGGACAGAACGTCGCGCCATATAGCGGGAATAAGGCACACTGTCCAGGACAGAACATCGCGCTACATAGCGGGAATGAGGGACACTCTCCAGGACAGAAGGACGCGCCACATAGCGGGAATGAGGGACACTCTCCAGGACAGAAGGACCCGCCACACAGCGGGTCAGACAGACTCACCATGACAGTCCGCCGCTGTCTGTCGTCTTTCCCACAAGGGCCTGCCACTGTTCGTGAGTTTGCTGGATAACCTTATTAGCGAATTCCTACAACAAAAACAAGGAACATGTCACCAAACGACAATAATGAAACATGAATATACCGCTTCGTTCCATACTGTATGTATTTATAATAATATGTACAATCAATCTGACATACAACAACTAGATTTGTCAAGCGTAGCTTGAGAGGGAAGACGAAAATCGGGGTATAGGTGCAACTGACCTTGACCCGATAACTATGAAAGGTCGCAGATAAAGTTCAGAGGCCGTATTAATAAACCCGCGTATAACATAGCTGGAGGATAGCGAGAACGTATGAATCTCAAAAAAAGTCACTGAGCGTCAAACCCGTACCGAACGAGGTCTATTGCGAAATCGGTCACCGCGCTGGCAGTCATTTGGCCTGTCGATGCTTCACAATGGGATTGGCCATGTTAAAGTAAGAATATTTTTTTGCGTCATAAGTACCGGTTCGATTTCGATGGGATTTGGCACACATGATGTCAGTAATATTAGGACATATTCCACCACACATATTTAATCTAACTACATGCATGTTGTCACATCGGTTTTTGTATCATTTTCGTTAAGTGAAAATTAGATCATCTAATAACTCGAAAACTATCAATGTGACTTTAAATCTGAGACCACATTTCCTTTGCGCCTCACTCTGAGGAATACTCTGAAACAAACCGCGGATCTCTAGACCCAATATTAACGGAGTTACTGCTAAAATCATGTTCCGTGACCTTGACCTTGATTTGACCTTGACCTTTTATGCGTGACCTAGATCAGTATCGTCATCCGACCCTAAATACTAATCTTATGTCCTATGCAAAGCGTCGTTTGTCTCACTTGTACCCTTCATGGAGAAATTGAGGAGCCATTGTCCCGCCAAAATCCTCTCATAGGGGTCAATGTTAAAAGTTTAAGAATTTTTTGCATGAAAACTATTCGGGCGATTTGCAAAATTTAAAGACGACATACATGGTACTGATAGGCCTAATGCGTGAAATAATTTGCAGCGCGAATAAATGGAAACTGTGAACGTTATAGCGACTTGTCCGATTTTTGGTCCTATCTATCAATGGTTAAGCGAATTTCAAAAAATTCCTGTGACCTTGAAATTTGACCTACATTGCCCATCTGATAATTGGGCCTGACGATGGCCACTCCGCATCTTTTTGTGAATTAGGAAGTCGATATCGTGAGGCGTTGGAGAGATAATGCGTGACAAGACAAACAGACAGACAGACAGACAAACCGAACACACCGACATAAGACGAAAATCGCAGATTTTCGTCTTAATGAAACCAAGATATAGCCTTCATCAATATTGTTAGGTTGGTCTTCTTGGGGCGGTTTAACCTCTGTATATGACATAACGACAACATGTAGATGAGCCATGTCTCCGGTGTCACATGCGGAAATGCCCCCCCCCCACGTGGAGTTGCCCCTTTATATAAAATACATGATATTGAGACCCTCTCTGTTCCATGTGTTCTTACGGTGCCATTATGATAGATACAGGGAAGGCATCTCCGCATGGGACACCGGAGTAAAATCCTGCTCATTGGCAAGGAAAACAAGATATCCTGCAAACAAGACACTTGTACACATTGGGGTCGAACCATGCACCGACCGCTTAAGCCGGCCTAGCAGGGTCCACTCTAAAATAGCCCGGCATACTACCTACTGGGCCACGGGATGAACCCTCATCTATATTTGAAGACTGATCGCTGGAATGTCAAATCCGTTGATAACATGACAAGATTATTTCTGGCCCGGGTCGTTATTAACGCGAGATGAGCACGCTGCAGCACCGGAGACATGTGCCCGTGCGAGATAAGCACGCGGCAGCACTGGAGACATGTGCCTTCTAGCGCACATACAGAACGTGAAGTGTACACGACAAATATACCCGGTTTTTCGCTTCTCCGTTAAAGGCGAACTGGTTTTCTGGTTTGCCGGTAGGAATTTTGTAGATACGGAACCATTCGTTGGTCGCCTGAAACAGACACATTGTCACATTAAAACTAAACTGCTATATAAATGTAGAAATGGTTCATTTTTAGTGCATAAGCCAATAGGATAGGGGGGGGAAGACATTTCAACTTGTGATTCACTGCAGGTAACTTTATTTAAATTTATTTAAAATGAAAACAACAAAGAACTATTCATAATAAATAAATATAACGTTTAATGAGCTGTCTGGCAAAAACAAGGCCAAGCCTGAAGCTAGTTAACTCAATCCATACCTTGAGGAACCCGGGCATGTGCTTCTCAATGTCCTCGACATCTGTAAGGACAAGGCGGCGTGTTCGTCATTACGTCACAGTTCTCACGACGGGGCCCCAAGCACGTATTCAAGTAACGTCACTGAGAACTGATTTTCTTGTTTGCATCTGTCGTTTATGTGGGCGTTATGACTTAAGGACATTATTACCTGCTTTTTTTTTACAGCGCTACATAAACGAGTGCGTCATGACGTAAAGACTTTCCTAACATGGTCCACCTCGCGTCTCAACAGTCTCCCGTCAAGACACTGTGGACATCTGGCCTGAGCCAATTTATAGTTGAAATGCGTTCAACGCCTGTGGAGAGTGCGTCTTAAATGTTCATGGTCGCGTGCCAACAGTGCAATTTCCTATTGAAGGCAATCATTGCGACGTAATAAGTGATAAGAACACGTCAGCTATAGTTTAATTGGTCGTGTGCCACATTTTAATATTGGATCCGGGTGAAGTCGATGGAAACTAAGGGAAACGTTAGTGTCTGACCACATTGTTGCGCTCATGAAAGCTAAAACGGGCCAAGGAATCTGCCGTTGGCTGGTATTAAGTAGGACTCTTTCCGGGACAATGACTTGGGGTTTGGATGAAACATGCCTCAGTCGCCGCTGTTTTATCTGCAGCTCAACACCGGTTACCAGGCGAGCCAATGGGGCTCCCTATGTAGTTAACAATGGCAGATATATGTGAGACACCCAGGTCGCAGCTTACAGGACGCGTATCACTAACCGTTGAGTTGGTCTGCCAGAGGGTCCGTCACATCAATAGCCAGCACCTTCCAGTCGGTCTCACCTACACACCAAACACAGAGACAATCCATAGAACATTCATAGAGCGAGGCACAGCATGAATATTTAACACTTGTCATCTGGAACGTCCGGGTAATAGCGCATCGCAAAAACTGAAGCATCAGTAGCAAAAGGGTGCAAAACCTTGATCTGACAACGATGAACAAAGCGATTTATTGTTGTTATTCCGAAACAGAGAGGCGTAACGACCCATCTCCGTGTTGGCGTTATAAATAAGTAATCGTTCGATCACCAGTTATGGCCGTCATAACGGCCTCATGCAGGTCATGCAGCGGCTCCCCCTCCCCGGTGGCGTGCGACATAACCCTGGTGACTTACCTTCGTCAATAAGGGCCATGACGCCAAGCACCTTGACGGCCACCACTGCTCCCCTCTTATGGACCTACAAGATAGAGAAAGTAGAAATGTGGCCTTTGAAAATACTCACAGCGAAAGTTATTTGTTCCAGCTTTTCTGACTTTGAAGCCAGAGCAGACGTGACTGACCTTGAAGCAAGACCAGACGTGAGTGACCTTGAAGCCAGACCACATACGTGACTGACCTTGAAGCCAGACAGACGTGACTGACCTTGAAACCAGAACAGGCGTGACTGACCTTGAAGCCAGACCACATACGTGACTGACCTTGAAGCCAGACCACATACGTGACTGACCTTGAAGCCAGACAGACGTGACTGACCTTGAAACCAGAACAGGCGTGACTGACCTTGAAGCCAGACCATACGTGACTGACCTTGAAGCAAGACCAGACGTGACTGACATTGAAGCCACACCAGACGTGACTGACCTTGAAACCAGACCACATAAGTGACTGGCCTTGAAGCCAAACCAGACGTGACTGACCTTGAAGCCAGACCAGACGTGACTGACCTTGAAGGCGGACGTGACTGACCTTGAAGCCGATCTCGCAGACATCGAGCGGGTCGTTGTCTCCCTTCTGTTCCGTGTGTTCGTCCGTGTGGGTCGGGTCCTCCCAGGTCTGCGGCAGACAACACCAAAGGTTTAGCAAAAGACAACAACCATAACGTCACCGGTAGCCTACCTGACAATCGTGTAAAATAAACTAGAGTCTGTAATTGTAGTTCCAGCGATTGATTGTATTTTCATTTCTGGACTTAACGTCGATTCTAGTCAGACCGCTGCCATATTCTGCTAACCGCCCCCCGAACCCAGAATTGAACCCAGGGCTGATTGATCTGCGGTCTAGTCCGCCAACCACTACACCAGGGAGTCCCCATCCCCACAGGATACGGCGAGTCCTTACAGTGGGCAAATGGTCTGGTGGTTAGCGCGCTCGGCGGTAAAGAGTTCGTGGGTTCGCACCCCACAGCGGTAAAGGTCCTTTCTTCATCAAGAGTAAAAGTTTTCCCCGGGGGACATGGCTCCTCTCCACCCTGGATCACCCCCCCACCTCCTCCCACTGACGCAATATCACCTTCAAGTTCATTAATGTCTCAAACCAACGATCTCCACAAGTTCCCTTCACTATTCAGATCTCACGCTTTGCACGTTGGCTATAGGAGTGTACCGTCGTTTACGTCTGGTGTTATTTCTATGTTTGTTCTATGTTCAGCATAGCTGGCCTGCTAACGGTTTAGATAACCTACAGTTTAAAGAGTTGGTTAATTAACTCCTCATAAATACATCACTGGTGCTAACGCTGATGCTTATTTAGTATCCGAGTTGCAACGGAGCTGATCTACCGCTATAACGGATTAACTTATTAACATTCACTGAGACAGGGTGATTCCTCTTACAGAGAACACCTACCACAAAGGGGATGCCTCAAAATAAGTTTGTTGACCGTATCAGATGCTAATAATACGCAAAGAAGAGATCCATATAAAGATATAATCAATTAGCCTTAAATAGATGTTTTAACCGCGATTGTTATTGGGCTAGGACGTACAAGAAAACTTGCTACAAATAGCCAGCCAAGCTATAAACACCTGCCCGCAAGCCAGACGGAGATACTCGGGGCTTAACACGGGTTAACATCCCCACCACCAGAGGTCTCGCCACGGGAGGGTATCTATCTTCCACTACACAGATACGCCAACTGATTAGCTAACCGTTATCACGCACGCCTCGAAACGTCGTCCGACCTTCACCCCGTTTTGGGCGGTTCAGGATCTTACCATGCCGTTAGGGGTGAACGCCGGGGCGGGCAGGGGAGGTGGGGTGGGGCGGTGTGACCCCCGGAGAGGCAGGCAGAGAGAGGGACAGCGAAACGTCTCGAGGGGAGGTAGGCAGAAAGAGGGACAGTGAAACGTCTCGATCGGTCACAATGTGGGACATGTCGTATCGTACATTGCTTGGCAGCTATAGGTATATGTGGAGCTCCCTCGAAGACGGCGGCAGAGACTATAGTCCAGTGCACGATACAACAAAAGACGGAACGTTGTTTCGGAGCGGGATCGTCGCCTTCGGGTCATCCGACTACTCCATTAAGACCCCGCCCCTCCCCCCCTCCCGCACACACGCAGCCTCTCGATATGTGTGGCACAAGCGCTTGGCGTAAGTGAAGAGTCCACGTCGGGCTACCATGCACCGGCAACTCTGGCCTGATTTATGTCCCCGAGGTGACCACCACCACAGAGACCACGAGGGGCAGGCACTGAGTGCAGGCGTCGATAACGGTGTCGACGTTTAACAACAGCCTTCGTGATTTCTGCAGGTCATAACACACGATGTGGACCTCTTATCAGTATTAAGTAGTAAGACGCACCCTTCTGATCAATATTAGGCAGCAAGACACCATTCTGATCAGTATTAGGTAGCAAGACACGCCCTTCTGGTCAGTATTAAGTAGTAAGACACCATTCTGATCAGTATTAGGTAATAAGACACCATTCTGATCAGTATTAGGCAGCAAGACACCATTCTGATCGGTACTAGGTAGTAAGACACCATTCTAATCGGTACTAGGTAGTAAGACACCATTCTGATCAGTATTAGGTGGCAAGACACGCCCTTCTGATCAGTATTAGGCAGTAAGACACCCTTCTGATCAGTATTAGGTAATAAGACACCATTCTGATCAGTATTAGCTAGCAAGACACGCCCTTCTGATCAGCACTAGGTAGTAAGACACCATTCTGATCGGTACTAGGTAGTAAGACACCATTCTGATCAGTATTAGGTGGCAAGACACGCCCTTCTGATCAGTATTAGGCAGTAAGACACCATTCTGATCAGTATTAGCTAGCAAGACACGCCCTTCTGATCAGCACTAGGTAGTAAGACACCATTCTGATCGGTACTAGGTAGTAAGACACCATTCTGATCAGTATTAGGTGGCAAGACACACCCTTTGGATCAGTAGTAGGTAGTAAGACACGCCCCTGTGATCAGTATTAGGTAGCAAGACACGCCCTTCTGATCAGCACTAGGTAGTAAGACACCATTCTGATCGGTACTAGGTAGTAAGACACCATTCTGATCAGTATTAGGTGGCAAGACACACCCTTTTGATCAGTAGTATGTAGTAAGACACGCCCCTGTGATCAGTATTAGGTAGTAAGACACGCCCTTCTGATCAGTATTAGGTATTAAGATACACCATTCTGATCAGTATTAGGTAGTTAGACACGCCCCTGTGATCAGTATTAGGTAGCAAGACACGCCCTTCTGATCAGCACTAGGTAGTAAGACACCATTCTGATCGGTACTAGGTAGTAAGACACCATTCTGATCAGTATTAGGTGGCAAGACACACCCTTTTGATCAGTAGTAGGTAGTAAGACACGCCCCTGTGATCAGTATTAGGTAGCAAGACACGCCCTTCTGATCAGCACTAGGTAGTAAGACACCATTCTGATCGGTACTAGGTAGTAAGACACCATTCTGATCAGTATTAGGTGGCAAGACACACCCTTTTGATCAGTAGTAGGTAGTAAGACACGCCCCTGTGATCAGTATTAGGTAGTAAGACACGCCCTTCTGATCAGTATTAGGCAGTAAGACCCTCCATTCTGATCAGTATTAGGTAGTTAGACACGCCCCTGTGATCAGTATTAGGTAGCAAGACACGCCCTTCTGATCAGCACTAGGTAGTAAGACACCATTCTGATCGGTACTAGGTAGTAAGACACCATTCTGATCGGTACTAGGTAGTAAGACACCATTCTGATCAGTATTAGGTGGCAAGACACACCCTTTTGATCAGTATTAGGTAGCAAGACACGCCCTTCTGATCAGTATTAGGCAGTAAGACACCCTTCTGATCAGTATTAGGTAATAAGACACCATTCTGATCAGTATTAGCTAGCAAGACACGCCCTTCTGATCAGCACTAGGTAGTAAGACACCATTCTGATCGGTACTAGGCAGTAAGACACCATTCTGATCAGTATTAGGTGGCAAGACACACCCTTTTGATCAGTAGTAGGTAGTAAGACACGCCCCTGTGATCAGTATTAGGTAGCAAGACACGCCCTTCTGATCAGCACTAGGTAGTAAGACACCATTCTGATCGGTACTAGGTAGTAAGACACCATTCTGATCAGTATTAGGTGGCAAGACACACCCTTTTGATCAGTAGTAGGTAGTAAGACACGCCCCTGTGATCAGTATTAGGTAGCAAGACACGCCCTTCTGATCAGCACTAGGTAGTAAGACACCATTCTGATCGGTACTAGGTAGTAAGACACCATTCTGATCAGTATTAGGTGGCAAGACACACCCTTTTGATCAGTAGTAGGTAGTAAGACACGCCCCTGTGATCAGTATTAGGTAGTAAGACACGCCCTTCTGATCAGTATTAGGCAGTAAGACACTCCATTCTGATCAGTATTAGGTAGTTAGACACGCCCCTGTGATCAGTATTAGGTAGCAAGACACGCCCTTCTGATCAGCACTAGGTAGTAAGACACCATTCTGATCGGTACTAGGTAGTAAGACACCATTCTGATCGGTACTAGGTAGTAAGACACCATTCTGATCAGTATTAGGTGGCAAGACACACCCTTTTGATCAGTAGTAGGTAGTAAGACACGCCCCAGTGATCAGTATTAGGTAGCAAGACACGCCCTTCTGATCAGCACTAGGTAGTAAGACACCATTCTGATCGGTACTAGGTAGTAAGACACCATTCTGATCAGTATTAGGTGGCAAGACACACCCTTTTGATCAGTAGTAGGTAGTAAGACACGCCCCTGTGATCAGTATTAGGTAGCAAGACACGCCCTTCTGATCAGCACTAGGTAGTAAGACACCATTCTGATCGGTACTGGGTAGTAAGACACCATTCTGATCAGTATTAGGTGGCAAGACACAACCTTTTGATCAGTAGTAGGTAGTAAGACACGCCCCTGTGATCAGTATTAGGTAGTAAGACACGCCCTTCTGATCAGTATTAGGTATTAAGATACACCATTCTGATCAGTATTAGGTAGTTAGACACGCCCCTGTGATCAGTATTAGGTAGCAAGACACGCCCTTCTGATCAGCACTAGGTAGTAAGACACCATTCTGATCGGTACTAGGTAGTAAGACACTATTCTGATCAGTATTAGGTGGCAAGACACACCCTTTTGATCAGTAGTAGGTAGTAAGACACGCCCCTGTGATCAGTATTAGGTAGCAAGACACGCCCTTCTGATCAGCACTAGGTAGTAAGACACCATTCTGATCGGTACTAGGTAGTAAGACACCATTCTGATCAGTATTAGGTGGCAAGACACACCCTTTTGATCAGTAGTAGGTAGTAAGACACGCCCTTCTGATCAGTATTAGGCAGTAAGACACTTCATTCTGGTCAGTATTAGGTAGTAAGACACGCCACATGGCCCGAACCCCCAGTCCCATCACATCGTCCTAGTATTACCAGAGTTTGTCCCTGTTTAAAAACTACTCAAAATCTTAATCTATCAGTGAAACCCAAAGTGAAACCGGACGCATGGGATGTAATTTCCCAATGATACTTTTGGCTCGATTGTGAGGTCACCATCCGACCGACACGTGGCGGCCACTACTGGATTCCGGGAATAGTCCCCCGAGATGTTGGTGGTCGACTCGTACATTGGTTACACCAATTCTGCTTTATGGCTCAGAAATATGGGGGTATGAGGTTTCACATGGTATAGAACATGTTCTGTAGAGCTTTACGAGTAAAAAAGGCTACAAATGGAGCAGCCGTTCTCGGAGAGTGTGGGCGCTACCCATTAGCTGCACAGTATTACAGCCGAGTTGTTACATACTGGTTTAGACCGATAGCCATGTCGTCAGATAGATGATATCCACGGGCGTGCTATAATATGCTTAGATGAGGTGGGAATCTGGGCTAGTTGTGTGAGAGAACTGGTAACGAAATATGGGTTCGGAATCGTATCGATGAACCAAATTGTAGGAAGCAATAAGTTGTTTATTAGAAAATTTCGGCAAAGAATTAGTGATTGTTGCTTACAGGAATGGGACATAGGTTCAAGCAGGAAACTTAAAGCCTACTGTCAAGACAATGTTAGAACCTGAGCGGTACTTAAAGTCAGTTACAACAGATTGGTTAACATAAGACACCATAAAGTCGCACTTGCACGCTTCCGTTGCTCTAGCCATTCGCTACTTGTTGAGACAGGCCGACACAACAGCATACCATATGAAGCCAGGATCTGTACTCATTGCAATCTAAGGGTTGTAGAAAACGAGATTCATGTCTTGTTAGAATACCCTCATTATTCTGTTTTTGAGTTCAAAGTATTTACCTCTAAATCTTCAAACTGTTCGAGCGTGTGATTTAAGTTTTTCCTTTGTTAGAATTATGTCGACGAGAGACGACGTATATTAATCTGTCAACTGGGTGCGTTTGTTTATAATATATTTAGACTCAGGGAAGCTAACCGACTTGTGTTGATATTATAGTTGTCCTATAGCCTACACACAATGAGCACACACAACATTGAGAGGCTTATTTGAGAGAAGTAACTGTGACAGGCCACATTGAGTACATGTAGTGATCAATATTTTCCTAAAATTGCTAATTCTAGCACCCCGCCGATTTGTCTTCCATGTTGGCGCGAACCACTGTTTCAGTATAGTATTAAAT
The DNA here is from genome assembly GCA_964019135.1 of Arenicola marina. Classification (NCBI taxonomy): domain Eukaryota; kingdom Metazoa; phylum Annelida; class Polychaeta; family Arenicolidae; genus Arenicola; species Arenicola marina. Next base: position 41,066,596 of record OZ025251.1, on the reverse strand, counting down.
AATCTATTTAATAGAGGTAAAGTCCCCCCCCCCCCGTTCATCTTTTCGCACCATAAACTTTGTACTTCGTTATCGACCTTTTCGATGTTGTTTGTCTTTCAGCGGGACTAGCTGTACTGGCACGTACAAGAGTGGCTCGACTTCCGTAGCACCAGCCACATACACAAATAGCTATGAAGCCAAGATATTTTGGAATGTATTCCCTAGACAGTAATAAATATTCGCGTCTGGGCCCTCTCTTGGCGTCCGTGACGACGATAATTACATTAACGTGACCGCAACGCACTCTCGGCTCCCGACTCTAATCATGTATCAAAAGCGAAAGCAATACAAACAGTCGGTGCCTGCGACATGAGGCAGGAACCTCGGCCCACTCCCGGCCACCGACCACCATGCGAGACAGTCGTTATCAGTTATTATACCCACAGCTACTCAAGTAGCTTGGCTCATTCTCAAAACACCCGTGCCAGTTCGCAGAAAACGTCAATTGATGCACTGACCCTTGTGTAACAGAGAACATTCCTTGTCTGAAGAGTTTTTTTTGTCACATCAGATGAAGATATCACAAATAGGCAGGGTCGTTAGTAGCCCACTCTGATTACCTCTCGGCAAGCTGCAAAAATTTGCGCTACTCTCCACAGATGGATGCAACAGGCTGATGTAACATCATTTGCACTAACCTCTATCAATGTGATTGGTTATACCGCAGAACAGCACAAACGCCAAGGCAGAAGCAAGTCATATTCGTTAAGCCGCCACAAAATAACCTACCTGTGGGATAGCTCCGTAGTTCCAGATGTACCCGTGGTGGGGAAAGCAATTGTTGACAAAGCGCAGCTTGCCTTTCTTGATGTCTTGTTTAATAGGGTTCATCTTCTCTGTGGTGGAAATCTGTAAAGAAAACCATTATCATATGACTAATAGAAGACCTAGAAAACAATATATACTAATGACTTATATATGGGTTTGACATTGATCGTGATATAGGCATGATATGGCCTATCTAATGATATGACAGTGCACTAATATTGACAGTCTAATGATATGATGGTGCACGGATATTGAATGTGTTATGATATGATGGTTCAATGATATGGACTATGTAATGATATGATGTTGCACTCATATGGCTGATATTGACTATCTAATGATATGACGGTGCGCTTGTATTGACTGTAATGATATGACGGTGCACTGATATTGACTGTAATGATATGAGGGTGCACTGATATTGACTGTAATGATATGACGGTGCACTGATATTGACTGTAATGATATGACGGTGCACTGATATTGACTGTAATGATATGACGGTGCACTGATATTGACTGTAATGATATGACGGTGCACTGATATTGACTGTAATGATATGACGGGGCCCTGATATTGACTATGTAATGATATGACGGGGCCCTGATATTGATTATGTAATGATATGACGGGGCCCTGATATTGATTATGTAATGATATGACGGTGCCCTGTTATTGACTGGGGCCTTTACATATCGACACGTCTAGGGCGCCAGGTGTGTGCCCCACCCCGCCTTGCCTGCCGGTAGCCAAGCTGTCGAGTCAATGACCTCTTCTGGCCATGATGCGGGTGACTCGCATAGAGGGGTTGAATGTCATTGCTGTGACGTCACTGAGCGGGGCAGGTGGGCGGCGCCAAGAGATCGGCGAGTCGTGGCTGACCCGCCTCCCCCCCACCGTGGACACGTGTGCCGTCTAGAAGAGTGCCTCGCGTTTACGATCGCGCCATTGATGTGAACGTGGCGTTGAAATGAACAGTTACGCCACAGCTTGGATGATGATCGTAAGCAGCTGCTGTCTATGCTTCCAATCCATCATCCCTTCAATGCCAAACCGCATTTTACTGCTGATTGCAAGCGAGATATCTCATTTCACAATAAGTACCTATCAGTATAGATATACGGGCTCATACATGTTTAAGTACCTGCCAGGATACATGAGCTAGATAAGTGCCTACCAGAGCAGAAACCTGCGCTAGATAAGTGCCTACCAGTGTACAAACCTGGGCTAGACAGGTGCCTACCAGTGTAGAAAATTGGGGATAGATAAGTGCCTACCAGTGTAGAAATTGGGGCTAGATAAGTGCCAACCAGTGTAGAAATCAGGGCTAGATAGGTGCCTACCAGTGTAGAAATCGGGGCTAGACAAATGCCTACCAGTGTAGAAACCTGAGCTAGATGGCTAAAGAAGTGCCTGCCAGTGTATAAATAAGGGCTTAAGATAAGTGCTTACCAGTGTAGAAATCATGGCTAGATGAGTGCCTACCAGTGTACATACCTGGGCCAATAAGTGGTAAGTGCCTACCAGTGTACAAACCTGGGATCCAGGCATGATAAGTGCCTACCAGTGTAGATACCTAGCCATAAATACTATTAGTGCGTACCAGTACAGCCTTGTGGGCCAATTAGTGCCTGAGAATACACTAGATAAATGCCCCAATAGACAAAACCTTCAGGACACCCACATGGTATTAATCAGTGACAATAAATAGCCACAACACAAGAGCTAAAGCCACAGACTACATTGCTACCAGGCTGCATCTAGCTCTCTGTTCTCTTTACAAGAAGACTGATAACAGAGCTTCCTATGGGATGTAATGTGGAGATTGCTTGTTTGATAAACAGGAGATGTAATATGCTGCTTTGTAATTAGGAGAATAATATGCATGAATCGTTGAAACAATCAGGGAGAATAAACGTAGAATGAAGAATTTAGGATTAAAACATGCAGATCAAATACATAAGAAAATGTCTTTACCTCCATCTTAGCATTCGTCCAGCGTGGAACTTCAACAACCATGTTGACAGTCTTCTTTTCTTTATCAGCGAACAGAGGAATGTCATGGAATGGGGACACAAGTCCTTCTGGTCCACCTAAAAAATGGAAGTCACATATCACATATATAGTTGCAGCCTTGGAAGTATATCACCGCTCATTTATGGAGCAACAGGGGAAGGCATGTTTACTATAATATATACCTTTTAAACCAGGGGTATCTCTATTATATAAACCTGCACATTATTTAATCTATTTTCACTAGCAGAAAGACTGTATGAAGCAGGGACATTATTCCAACTAATATTTTTGATAAAAGGTAGCACATATAAGGTCAAACTCAATCTCCTGGCAGAAAGATGATAAATAATGGATCCCACAAGTTCACTAAGCACTGTTCACTAACAGAGTCATTTTATACAGCATTCATATATCTTCTATATATCTAGCATGTGCTATTAAACCATAAGCACATATATCTAAAAACAAATACTGTCATTTGGCACAGCTGGCAATGGTGACAATATGATTGCTTATATTTATCAATATGGCTGGCAGTCGAAAAAAACACCTTTGCAGCTAGAAGCAATTTAAGGTTAAGATTCAAGCACTCATTTCTCTCATCCCTGTAGGCAACTACTCATTGGTTATCTCATTTATCTTATTTAAATAGATATATTGAAGCATTTTTATTTTTATTTATAACTGACAAATTACTCCATAGATCCACAACACTTGATATTTCACTGCAGCAAGTCTGTAGTAAGTGTAAATAAATCCAATTTCCTAAATGCATTTAATCTAAGCTTAGAATTACATTATTTCTTTGACTGATTTAGCTACTTCAGATATATTGCAGGTTAAATATCAGGGATCTCTCCCCTGAGAGAGAGGTGATTATTCATAATATAGAACCCTGGAGGTCATTACACATAGATTTCATAACTTTTCATTGTAAGAATTACAAAATTGTAATATTAAATTATTATGATGTCTGCACTCCAATAATCGCTAGATTCTAAATAGATTTAATAATTGTATTTCTATTGCTCATAATATTATGATGTATCATTAGATTATCATATATTACATCTAACTTAAAATTGCATAAAGAAGTCAAAATACAAATTAGAATTAGTCCTTGTATCATCCAAAATTTCTTGTTATATTTCTTATATATGCCTTGTTATAAATAGCAGTGCCGCGACAGAGTTTTGTGTTGTCCCGGGATAGATACGTTTGCTACATCACAGCCGAAACGGGGACATTTATTAGGTTTCCGAATTTACAAAATGAAACAATCTAGTTTTCTGCAAATTTTTATATGTAAGCTTATGTCACCTGGGCTTATATATTTGGTGGAAAAGTGCTTGATATGCAACTTTAAAAATTAAAAGATATACCGTAAACTACCAATTAGAAGCCGCATACATATTAGAAGCCGCACCCCAACTTTGGCCTAAAAACCGGGTTGGCCGGCGCCCAGAACCATTTCCGGAAAACTACATATTATAAGCCGCACCCCGACTTTGGCCTTCTGATCCCCCCCCCCCCACCGGCCCGCCCTCCATTTCTGCTTAATCCATCCGGCCAACCAAGCCACTTAATTGTTTATACAAGCAGTCGCGACCACTAACAGCATTCACCTCTCCCTCTCTGATCACACCTCTTATCAAGTGTCACACCAGTGGCTGGCTCTCCTGGACCTTACCAAACCAATTAATTGTTTATACAAGCAGTTGCGACTGCTAACAACATTCACCTCTCCCTCTCCGATCGCTGCTCTTATCAAGTGTCACACCAGTGGCTGGCTCCTACTGCATGTTTATGAATCCGGCAGCCGTATCAAGTTACACCACCTGAAACCTGGCCTCTGATCATTGGTCTACAATAGGTGTGGGGGGAGTCGCGTGGCAGTATAAATAAATAACACAACCATAAGTAGCTCATTGTCGGTCTTGATTGCCCCGGGTAACACAATGCCTGGGAAAAGAACATCTTACGACGCAGCTTTCAAGTTGAAAGTTATTCAACATGCGACTGAGTCTCAGAGTAACAGAGCTACTGCTGAGCACTTTGGTCTCAATGAGAAACAAGTCCGAGAGTGGAAGAAAAAGCGATCTGAGATGGCTGTTAAACCGCGCAGCTCGAAGAGGCTCTCTGGCGGTGGTAGACCTTTGATCGAGCCCAACCTGTCTTTAGCATTATCGGTAATTTTTGCATTACTCCCCCCCCCCCCCCCCCACGCGTCTTGCCACGCTCACTTGAAATCGGCAAAAGGCCCTATTTAAAGCCGCACCCTGACTTCCGACTAAAACCCAGGGAATTTGACCCTCCAACTTCCTAATATAAGCCGCGGCTTCTAATAGGCAGTTTATGGTAAGTATATAAGTTAATTAGTCATGATATGTCATATGAGCTTGTAACTCTTATTTCAGAATTAAGTTATTGAAACAATCCCCTGATCTTTGATCAAACTCAAATTGCAGGTTAACTCTGGATCTTAAGTCTGGATCCCCAAGACCAAGCCCAGAATTACAGTTCACTCACTCAGTGTGACCGTGAATGGCGTGATACTGTCCCACTGACATGCCATGTGGACCTGGCTGGCTGCTGCATTGGCTTGTACCCGCATTCGTATAATTCACATTTGACTTACTGAAAAACACCCTGTATTCCAGAGTATTTGGACTTCCTTTCTCGATGATGGAATACGCCATGTTGGCACGTGGTATGTTGCACAGCCTTGCGTGGACTGGGTACTGAAGGAGTGGAACTGGTCGAGAAAGCGATAACGACTTTACTGACTGCCTGCCGAGCCGGCAAGTGAGAATTGACAAAACACGTTGCATCGGAAAATGTCAATATCACAACGAGGAAATGGTGTACACCAACAACTAACAACCCATTTCTTCACCCCAACGGTGACCCTGTCCGTAACTTATATTTCCGACATACGTATATCTCTCATGAAGACATTTAAGCTCAATTTCAAGTTAATGTTTAAAGTTACTCACACATCAATAATGGAAATGATCTCTTTAGATTCTTAATGCATAAGAACACACTTATTGCATCAATAAATAATAGAGCATGTTGTCTGGTGCGGGAAATGTAGTTTTCATGTGCACTATATATATTTCATCAAAATTCTGGCATATTTATAATATATTTAACATAGATCTATTTATTTTGTAGAGCATTTACGCAGTCCAAGACATTTCTCCAACCCATTTTTCAACCCGTCCTGAGAAGTTAAATTTTGCCCCAACCCTAGTTTCTGTTGTTGGAGTTGGGTCTATGATCAACGAACTATATCCGAAGTTCTGGCCCTGATCCGTCTTTACTTTAATTGTTTTAAGTTGACAGCTATTTGAAAGCCTAACATTATCAGTCCGGTATAGGTACTGCACAGGGCCTTAACCTTACAACCCTCTATCATTTTCATGATTTTACTAATTAAGTTACATCCCAGGCTGCTCTATAATTAATTAAGGGCCTTCTTTACAAATATTATTTGGGTATATGTTTTGCGACTTTTTAGTGGCAGTTAGCGTATATAGATCTAGTGAGTTATTGGTCACTATAAATGTCATATTTTGCTCTCACCATGTGGTCCCAAATGGGCTCAAAATGACCAACATATTGGTCATTTGGCCACTATGGTCACTTTTGGTCATAACCCAATTTTTGTAGGGATTTTACCTTTAACACACTTTCATGCTGTCACTCGGGCCAAAAATTCCAAAATATTTTCGGTCTAAGATTAAATATTTGTTTACACCAAAATCAAATTTGGTCACTTTTTTTTTCGATATTAGACCATATGTTGCTTAAACATGATCCAACGTTTAATAATAACGCACTGGTCTATTGACTCAAAACAATACCCTAGTCAGTCCATGATTTAGACATGGTCACCGGGACCTGAACTTTGACAATATTTGGGTCCATCTCGGCAGGCTTATATTTTGCTACGTTTAGTCTGGTATTCGGTCAAACCTGCAGCGCACACACGTTTGGGTCACAAAACGTCAAAAAGCCTCCAAGAATCCAAATCGTTAGTCCGTATGTTATTTATAATAATACTGTAGCTGTAGCTATCGACTAGATCTACATTATTTGTTTAGGGAGACGAATGAAAGATGAGCGCATATAGGAGGCGAAGCCGGCTAAGTGTGTGAATACTTTTTGTATTATTTATCTTTCTGTATTATTCGTTATACATGGCAACGCGCATATGCACTCTGCCAGCAGAGGGAGCTAGTTTCTCACATCACCTCTGCCCCACGTAACCGCCAACCTCACAGTTGATCTCAATGGTGCTGGGCCCGTTCACGAATGGTTTTAGAGGGTTGTTTAGGTTAAATTTTGTACTTTTGGCGCTTATAGTTTGAAAAATATATAGAGTCTACATTCCGTTGTCGTACGATCACAATGGAAGCGTTAAGCGAAACAATATTTCGAAATAATAAATAAATACCGTGGTGTATTTGATGTGAGACTGCGAATATATCTTCGATTAGATTCAATTTCAATTTCCGCGTATGAAAGAAAATTTTGATAGTTAAATTTGACTTGGAGCAGAGGGACCATAGTGTAAGAGGAACGCACTCTGCCGGGAGATCGGCGCATATGTAGACCAAATAAAGAATTCAAAATTGCATTGAATATTTATTGGGAGGTGCATTACGTGCGTAGCGACGACTGCGCAGGCGCATCGTGCGCTCTTGTTTCATTCGCTTGAGGGAGTTGCCACATTCGGTAGATGGCAGCAGCCGTTTCATTTTCGTTCATTTTTGTTCGCTAGATGGCACCACGCGTATTCACTCACAGCCCGTCACAAGAGTTCCTGCCTTGAGCTGTTGAGACCGTGAGAAAGAGATCAAGCTTCGAGCACTGCTCAGGCAAACGTGGATATCGCAAAGAATTGGGCAAAACTTTTGCCTGCAAAGATGGATAGAACTGCCGTGTAGCACTGGCCACTGGACACGTAGACTGGCCCTCATAGACCTCCACGTTTACGTTAATTGTAAGGTGTGTTGACAGATCGAGATAAGAACTCGATCGCCCAGCCTGAAAACAAGGGACCAAAAGAAGACGTTACTGTTACTATATTTTTAGAGGGCTTAGTGTAAAAGACGAAACGAAACGAAAGATATATAGAAAGAGTCTTTAAGCTTGACCCCTACTAAAACCTGTTGACACCTCGCGAAGGATGGCTTGGGACTCCCGCTTGACTGAGTGTCTAGGCCGTGCATCCCAAGGATTCCGAAGTTTTGGGCACTAAAGCTGAGAGTGCGTTTGTGGGGGTATTGGGTGTCCTCCGGCTTTTATGTGTCCCTCGCGCCACCCCCCCCCCCCCCCGTACGGATAAACAGAATCTCCAGGGAATATCCATAGGCCTTAACTCATCTGAATCCCTGACCCCTAATCCCTGACCCCTAATTCCCCATCCCTGACTCCTAATCACTGAGCCCTAAATCAACCCTAATATCTGAGCCCTAATCCTCAATTCCTGACCTTTGATCAAATCCCTGACCCACAATCGCTAACCCACATCCCCAATCCCTGACCCCTGACCCTTAACCTCCAATCCTAACAATAATAAAGTCCTCACAGACGTAGGGATCAAGGATTGGGGATTTGGGGTCAGCGATTAGAGATTAGCAGTCAGAGATTTAGGATTAGGAGTGAGGGATTGGGATGAGGGTTAGGAGTTAGGGCCTATGCATAGAGCCCACGGCTTAAGGATAGGAGTTTGGCGCCACGAGACATAAGACCAGGAGGACACATGTTCTCACCAGCCCTTCTGTACGATCACTGTTCCCCCACCCTGAACCATCAGTCAATGCCACGCACGCACCGCAGTCCTTTGGTTTCGTTTCTTCTTTTACACTAAGCCATTTTTAGAAGTGTTGGGGTGCATTCCTTTCTTGTCTCCACTTGCTCCACTGGAGAGGGCATGGAGAAGCTGGAGAAGTTGCGCCAATCGAATGAAACTGGAGCAACTATGGCGGCTGCCATGGCGATTATGTGAACTGAATTGTTTGATGATGATCTGCCTCCATCTCCAGAGATGATGTCAACAGTACCGAAAATAGTACCTGCAACACTGTACATGCATGTTATAAATATGGTACTAACGATAGGCATGCCAGTATGTCAAACTTCGCCTTTTCCCCTCACAAATAGTGCTTGGTATGCTTATTAAGAGAAAGGGTGAGAGAGAGAGAGAGGGGTGTCTGTATAATACAGTCAACTGACCTAGTCAGTCTGCTGGCTCCACAGATCATAGCCCTGAGGGACCTAGGGTCTATACACAGATGATGGCTTGTGTCAAACCGTGTGTCAGTCCTTGTGCACACCTGCTCAGCTGTGTGATGTGAGGGGGGCTGGGGTGGAGACAGAGAGGTGGGTTTGGGGGTGGGGTGGTTACCATCACCCAGTTGCAGGCAGGTCATGTTATTGGTGCCTTCTGACTTCTTGATAATCCAAGGTATGAGGGTCAGCTAGATTATTGACCAATAGGATAGCATCCCTCCATTTCTGACTACTGTACTAATAGTAAAAGTGCACCTCAGGGGAAGCATCACTGGGGTGTAGCGGTAAGGGAAAAGCACTTGTAGCAAAAATCCTTGACAAACTTGCGCATACCAACACATTGCAAGCAAGAAATTGTTCATCCTTTGTGGTGTCCCAAAACATAATATCCAAAAAACTAAATTTGGTAACATTACATTTTCATGTGCTAGTGCATACTTAAATGATAGTAATCATGTCGTCAAAATAACATTTATAATTTTTGTAAGCTTATATTCTTAAGCCACTAAAGCCCATCTCCTGTTGAAGTTGTAATAGTATATGTACAGTACCCCCATTGAAAATAAATATATTGTAGACATAGGATGCCCTGCCATTCCACTAGATCAGGATTCAGCATACATATTGACTCCTAGTCCTGTAAATGCAGCCTCTGTGAGAGACAAGGGAGCAGACCAGATTCAGTTTGAAACCTGCCGTCTGAATTGTACCAGTGTTGTAAAGGATATCTACCAAGGAATATGCCTTAGCATAAACACCTTCAAAGCTACCTATGAATAGAATTGTATGAGCCATGCAAACACAATCGTTATTGGGAGACCATTACAATTATATGTAGCGTAATGGTAATTCACAGAATTATTGAATTGGTCATTGTTGGTGAAAAGGAAGAACCTTTGTTCTGTATAGATAGTTTGTATCATTTGCACAGACAGTTTTGCAGTACTCAGCATTTACTTTGTAATCAAATAGTCGGTTAAGTTTTACTGACTGAAATAGCTATTCTTGTTATTAAATATATTAAGGTTATCTTAATGTGTCTTAATGTATATGACATGTCATTGCTATTATTGTACTATAACATATTCAGTGTCAATTTCTGCAATGTTGATTAGCCTCGGCCATCCAATAATGATGATGACGCGATGGATAAAAACTGAGTGCGTTAGAATCAAAGATGTGTTAAATTGGGTGATGGGTAAAAGCCTGTAAATCTAAAGACAAGTCGAACAGTGAGCATGATAGACCCGACCTTTGTATAGAGAATAGAAAACTTAATTCGAAAACAGTCAAAGATGCATAGGCCATATCACGTCTTCAGGATAGTCTTGATGCCCTTGCTGGTGCTCGACGGTTTTCCACGTGGTTTTCCATGTTCTGTTTGACATGATGAAGTTGGTACTGTCACAAGCATTCAATAAAGAAGCTTCCTATTGAACTATTTAGCACACTATAACATTAAGATCATGTAGATGTGATTAGCATATTTGGTATACGAAAGCCCATCAAATTCAGGCTCAAACCTGAGTTACAGATACAGCACAAACATTGTTTTTTTCTCTGCAGGTATGCTGTAGCAGACGCAATCGCAGACATTCTATCCATTGACACGCCTCCTGCTTAAAGCTTGGGACTATGTTTTCTAAGTAGCACAGATAAAACTGGAATCATAATGGCTGATGTTGAAGAGAACAAGGTGCCAGAAGACTCCTCGCCCACAACTGTGTTACCGAGACCAAGCTCTCCACCAAGCTCTGAACCTTCCAGTGGGGCTGGAAGTCCGGCTGTCCAGGCAAAGGACAAAAGTATGTACAGTTATTACTCGCGTGAAAATAATACCCCAGGTCAGAATGCTTGATAAACTGATTGTTACCACTTCGCGTTAACAAAACAAACCATAATTAACGTGAGCAAACCTTATCTATCTATTAGCATATATTTACCATACATAATAATACCCCTTGATAAACTTATTTCTCGTAGTGTACGAAGGGCTACTGCACGAGATGACAAAGTGGAACTGAAATTTTCCCAGATTGTACTTTCGATGCTCTTCGTTTTGCAGTTGATATCTTACTTAAAGCCACTGGCGACGCTCCAATAATGAAGAAACGCAAATGGGCTGTTGAAAAGTCCAAAAAAATTGGTGGGATCATCGAATTCATCCGCAAATACATGAAATCAGAACCGAATGAGACACTGGTTCGTATTCAGTTTACTTGCTCAGTGCCTTCTCGTTGACATGCTTTTAGTTCATGACCCCTACCGTGTGGTCTGTATATTACTGAAGTGTAAGGCACACGTTTATTATTTGTGTAATATTTTAATAACTTGCATGTGGCTCGTGTACGCATAAATGTACAGCGATGTATATGGTTCAATGATATGCCACTGAGTCACAGGTGAAACTGGTCTGAAGTGAAATAAAATATATTTTTATGCGATCATTATGGATGTCTACTTACTAACTGTGAAGTACCGGTATATGTTAAAGTAATTCTAAATGTCTCTCCTCTATAGTTCCTCTATGTCAACCAGTCGTTCGCCCCTTCTCCAGACGTTCCTGTCGGCACCATTTATAACGTAAGTGTGCTTAACCTTATTTCTACGTCCTGTCATAATGGAGGTTAGGCCAGACTTGTCGAAAAAGCATAGCGGATAATTATCCTGAACAAACATTGACATTCGCACAGTTGGCGTGAACATTATAACTTTGACTGACAGTCTATCCGCAAACAGTATTTTAATTGTTAACAAGTTTACCATGACAAACTTCGACAAATAGCGGTTATTTTGATATTCACGAAGAAGTGATGTAGTTTACATTACACTTTGTTAAAGAATCGGTAAAGAAACACCTTAATATATTTGAATGCTTATTCATATACGTAGTACTGCATTATGGTCTGCTTTCCTGTTTCAGTGTTTTGGAGCAGATGGAAAGCTGGTTCTTCATTACTGTAGAACTCAAGCTTGGGGATAATACTTGATCGTCGGATGTATAGTGGTTGTTCACGGAGTGAGAGCAGAACTCTTGGAAGCAGGTTTTTGCTGCGACCGGACCGCGGGAATAGTTATGGATCTTTTACATGGATTAAACACGCATGTATACCGCTGCCATTAAATATGTCCCGATTCCCATGCAATGTATGTATATAAAGCTACATAAAACCAGTTCTATCACATATATTTGTGAAGATTGTTTATTTATTTTATTGATATTGAATAAATCACAAATCAAAGGAATCACCTGAACTAAAAAAAAATCAGTTTTAGCCAAAGGGAAAACGTGCACGCTCCAACTATTTACAGACAGTGAATACATACATATGTATCAGTTTTATTTGTATATAATGGTACCACGGTTATAATGCTAGCTAGATGTGCACTTCGAACGACATTCAGAAGATGCCAATTTTAAGCCAAAAACCATGCGGTTAATACTGAGTGTTTTCCTATCGCTCCAGTTTTAAGTTTTTCTTTGCGAAAGAAGAATAAATAGTTTGTCATTTCATTTGGCTATATGTTCGATAACGCCAAGCCGATCTCAGCAAACGGAGGAAGTACTAGATGCACACATTCCAATATTTCACTACACTCGCAAAGAAAAATGCTTACATGTAATGCTTTTATATTACGTAAGCCATTCAAACACATAACTAGGAAATGATCGACATTTCGAACGGAGGTGTCCTTGGGCGACGTGGGCGCTCACTGGTAGCCCTGCAGCTTTGTGGAGGACGGATAGCGCGTCCTGTGCGTCATGCTCTTGTCCTTGTCGATGAAGAGACTGTTGGTCTTGATGGAGATGTCCTTCTCCAGCGCCATCCGGTTGTCCTGCAAGTCCTTCAGCGCGTGTTCCGCGTCGTTCAGCTGCTGCATCAAGGCGTCCACGGAGCGGGCGATCTCGTGCACTTCGTTCACCAGACTGTAGGCGAAGAGAAATTGCACATTAATGCATCGTTTAACTTCGTCAGAAATGCTACAGCTGATAAGCAGGCAAATGTAATGATCTGTTATGGGATCTTACATTGTGATTTGTAAATAAATCACTGAAGGAATTCTTTTAGGTGTTCGTTAAGATAATAACGTTTGTATTTCACTTTTTCGTTTAATTAGACCATTGCTTTCGCGCGTCTTGTACCTGTACTGAGCTGGGTCCCGGCACAATTCTACATTCGGACGCGACTCGCGCACGTGGAGCCGAGTCTGAGCGACCTTCATAGGATCCTCCTTGTCCTTGATGGCCTTCTTCAGATCATTGATATTCTTCTCCGTTGAAGAAATCTCATCGCACACCTGATCGGAAATGAAAACAAAGCACGCTATGAACGTCGTGAATGATTTAAAACAGGAGTATAAAAGCTTCCACATTTATCAATATTTCAAGGAGCTCGCAGTTACAGACTTCAGACTATACCAGAGAAATTTATATTAGGTAGGTGAGGATTGGCAATGTGAATACCTTCTTAAGGTTCTCTTCCAATTTGTTTTTCGCATCTTGAACCTCATCGACTCGTTTCTGGAAAGCCACGTCCACAGCATCTGCCTGTTCACGCATGTCACGAGATGTGTCTTGAATGATGTTGTCAATCATGGTTCTCAGTTGTATGGATGCCATCCGCTCATGTTCAGTGCGAGTGATGTTGTCATGGGTGAATTGTGCCCATGATTCTGGAGTAGACTGGCTGTAAATAACATCAAGAAACATTGTTGATTACACTGAAATCTATATTTTTTGGATTATAAATATAGATGTGTGTATTATAAGCTTAATACATAATAAAGAAACAGTCTTTTCAAGTATTTACTAGATAAATTTATGTTTTACTTACATTTCCTGAAACCTGGCCGATCCAGCATAGAACTGCTTGTTGGTATGGCCATTTTTCAATCCAGCACAAAAGGCATCTATCTCATCTGCCTCTTTCTTATCACTCCAGTCCATTTCGAGCTCTTGTTTCCGATCACGATTTCTCCTAAAATATAACAATGATAATATTAATTGATATGTGTTCAGTTTCATATCTTTAGTTAACTATTATTATATAATATCCATTAGTGTAGTTCAAAATACAATATATAAATTTGTTATTTTTTTATTGTTGTACTGTGGGCCTGAGGTCTTTTGGTGCAATAAAATGTATTACATATATAATTTCATTTAAAATGTTTAACACAATTTCTATATTTAAGTTACTAAACTTTAGGTAAAAGATATAAAGTGGTGAAATAAAGTATAACACTTCTACTCACTTAACTTGGGCCTCAGCTTCTTTGATTGTTCTTTTGAGTAGATCCTGTACATTGTTTATAACTTCTACTTCCTGTAAGTATAAAATTGAAGAATTACTGTATTCATCAATTAGTCCAATCATGACATAAAATATAATGATAGTATTAACATACTGCCTTACTATATATTGTATAAATGCACATAAAATAGGTATGCAACATGACTTATAAGATCTTATATACCAGTTCTATAAATTAAATAGTAGTTATTATTTGTAATGACATAAGCTTATCAAGTTATATATTTATATATATGTGAATGGAAAATATCTATGCTTTAAATTGAATAATTCCATGTTAAGATTTATTGCCATATTTAATTATATATATATAATGCTTATCATTTTAGTGATGCTTCAGAAGGTTACCTTTAGCAAATTCAGCTCAACATCATCTTGAACCAGGTCAATTCCTTGTCTCTTCTGTCTACAGTTCAAGTTGTCTGTTGCAATATGAAGGGGCACCTCAGTGGCGCGAAGAACATTTTCCAAACGTTTCTTCTGCTCACAGAGCAAATCTGTTTCTGCGATAACATCTTTGATGTTCCTCTCCAATTCAAACTTCCAGAAGTTAATGTCCTTGAGTCGCTCAAGTAGTTTTTTTGTGCTCTCATCCTGAGATTTTTGAGTCTGGGCTTCAGTCTCCTTGATAACAGCCTTTGAGTCATGGCGGACCCTTTCCGCATTGTCGCGATCCGTAAATGACTGATAATACTTAGCATAATTACTTTCATGCCATTCTGGTGGGTTGTATTTGGCACTTCTGTATCCCATAGTTGAAATACCCATATCGTTGCCAACATTACCAGAATACGTCGGCTCAAATTGGAAGGTCGCCGAACCGGGTTCCGCAATTGTTTTCTCCGGAGGTTGCTCACGGCTTGCTAACATCGTTGCAGACATGGTGACTTGAATTTCGTTGCTTCTGTGCTGCTTGAAACACAATGTTACCAGTATTTATAGAGTTGTTACAACAATAGTAACGCTCGGGGGCGAGGACGTGTTTGCGAAAGCCCAAACACGTACCAGTGGCGCGCTCTTGTTTGATCTGTTTCCATGGAGCTGAGCCTGGAGGAGGAATAGTCAACTTCCTGTCAACGAGTTCATTTCGAATATGGAGGGAGAGCAGGTTGTATAAAGACATTAAAGATTATGTCCGTTAAACGGGCGCAATAATGAATTAATTCAACTTTACAAAGTGTCTCTTTTATTGCCATCCCGTCTTAAAACATTAAAAAATGCCCCATATTTCGCTCAACTGATTGGCGATCGTGTCGCCATCTAGTGAGTTGCTGAGGGTATAAGTATGTAAGCGCTAGTGCCGCCATCTGGCGAGGGTGCGTAAAGACGTATGATCGCGCGGGGAACTCTGGGAAATAGCAGATGTAAACAACCTGGGAACGAGGTAAATTTTGTTTTGCTTTGGCGAGGAAGCCATTTTGGTCCGTGTTGTGTCCACACCGGCATGGCCACGTTGCAAAAAGCGGCAGAAAATGACGCTTTGGCGTTGCTTTCCCTACAGGGAAAGTCGGCGCCGGCAAGTCCATCACATCTACCATGGAGTCCTGAATCTAAAGGATCCGCCATCGCCAAATTAGAAGGCAGAGACTTTGAATACATGATGCGACAGTCGCGCATCTCCATCGGGCGAAACAGCAGTAAAGGGGAAGTCGATGTAAATATGGGTCACTCCAGTTTCATCTCGCGAGTTCATTTGGAAATTTATCATGACAATGGACACTTCTTCATGTTGTGCACTGGAAAGAATGGTGTATTCGTGGAGGGTGTATTTCAAAGGAAAGGAGCCCCGCCTTTGGAATTGCCGAAAATGTAAGTTGACGTTTGCGCCCTTGTTTATCAGCAAAGCGTTCCAAGCGCCCCCAACGGAGCACGTGTTCCTTAGGATTTTATCACGTTTTCGCTTAAAACTACGATATTCGGTGCCAAAATTGGAACAATCTTACGTAATATAATGAACAGTTGATTTGGCTTCACTATTTTGATACATATTATTGGTCACAAAAGCTAGTTTATTCACGAGGCGCGTAACTAAGCCATGTGCGCCGATCAAAATAAATATGGCGTCTGTGTAATGTAAACAGAATCGATGTGTTGTGCCTGTGGCCCGGTTGGAGGTCACGGGGTGGGATGTGTCCTCACCGTGGGTAACATCCGAAAATGGGTTCCTGTACCCACTTTAAACTAATTTAGAATGTCTGCATGTCCTTATTGTAGCAATTATTAAATCTTACATTTAACTTCTTTTGTCAAAGTCAAACAATTCAGTTAACCAGTCATTAACTATAGGCTGGTTTATCAATATCATATTAGATTTTTTTTTTTTTTTAAAGCATTAAAAATATCCTAACCTTAAAACTGTCTAGTATATATTATTATCTTTATGTAATAAAGATTTGAATAAAGGATTTCCACCTAAACAATGTCAAATATATAAGATATAAGAAAAGGGATTGATTTTAATTGCTTAAAGTGCCATTTAAATTTTTTACATTTTATAAGCTAGATTAAAAGTAATTTAAAATTATGATGCATATATTTTTTATCTCTCATTCATTTTGGAAAATAACAATTTCATCATAAAACTGTGCAGACTAGTTTATCCAGTACAGATATCCTAGTGAGCCATGGTCGACATCATATAGAACAATAAACAGGCAGGCAGGGATATAAAGCCGGCCACCTACTTCTGCTCCGGTAAATAAATATGCTTCTCTGCTGTTGGCCCACAGGCTTTTAGGATTTAAATTCAAGACATACCGTAAACTGCCTATTTGAAGCCACAGCTTATATAGGAAGTTGGAGCTTCCACTTTCCGGGTTTGAGTTGCAAGTCAGGGTGCGGCTTTAAATGGAGCCTTTTGCCAATTTCAAGTGAGTGTGGCGAGACAAGCTGCGATCGGAAAGGGAGAGGTGAATGTTATTAGTAGTTGCGACTGCTTGTATAAATAATTAATTGGCTTGGTAGGGGCCAGGAGGGCCAGCCACTGGTATGACACTTGATAAGAGGTGCGATCGGGGAGGGAGAGGTGAATGTTGTTAGTAGTCGCGACTGCTTGTATAAACAATTAATTGGCTTCGTAGGGGCCAGGAGGGCCAGCCACTGGTATGACACTTGATAAGAGGTGCGATCGGAGAGGGAGAGGTGAATGTTGTTAGTAGTCGCGACTGCTTGTATAAACAATTAATTGGCTTAGTAGGGGCCAGGAGGACCAGCCACTGGTGTGACACTTGATAAGAGGTGCGATCGGAGAGGGCGAGGTGAATGTTGTTAGTAGTCATGACTGCTTGTATAAACAATAATTGGTTTTGTTGCCGGGACAGGATTAGGCAGGATATACGCAGGGGAAGGGGTCGAAAGGCTGAAGTCCGGGTGTGCGGCTTATAATATGTAGTTTTCCGGAATTGGTTCCGGGTGCCTGCCAACCCGGTTTTGAGGCCAAAGTTGGGATGCGGCTTCTAATATGTATGTGGCTTCAAATAGGCAGTTTACAGTAATATACTTATTTGACATGGAAAAGAGATTGGTAATATAAAAATTACAGAATATATTACTTTATTTATTACATTATAAAATTTTTCAATTATGAGATGCCACAAATCATTTAATTCATAATAGATTAGAATGGAACAGCCTGTATTAGATATATAGGCTCAATTCAAATATATCCTAGCAATAGCTGATGCAACCTTTTATTCAGGGACAGAACAAAACTTCAACATGTTTTACTCATCTTGATCATGTGGATTATATAAATTACTTTCTTCATCAGCTACTCCTACAGAAGGATGTAATTTTCAGAGACAGATGTCTGGATTGCTAATTAATTACAGTGGTCCCTGCATTATGCAGTTCCTTCATTATACAACTCCCTCCTTTATCCAGTCTTTTCTCTGTGCACCAAATACTTTCACATGTCAAAGCACCTTTATTATGTGACTACTTCGCTAAAACGTCTTACAACTAACATTTTGGTTTCTTACACAATTCAATCTCTTTAGTAACTCACTACATAAGGCGTGGTGTGACAGTCTATCTGATTGGTTCTAAACAAGCAAGACATTGCACTAATCTGGTTGTTCAAATGTTATTCACACCTTTTGTGTACATTTGATATAAGTAGAGCAGTCTTAGTATTTGAGTCAATACATGAACACAATGGATGGAAAATGAAATTAAATGTGTTTAACTTTGGAGCAGCAATTCAATGCTATTAAACAGCACAGAGAGGGATATCCCATAACAACATTGTGTCACATATAGGGTGAGAATGACGTAAAATGTAAAATCTGGGTTATGTCATGACAAAATGTTGCGTTTTGGGTCCTACACAGAGTGCACAGACACCCTGAGATCCAAACCCCTCCGATCCGTATTTGACCCCTCCGATCTAGATTCAACCCCTCAGATCTAGATTTAACCCCTCAGATCTAGATTCAACCCCTCAGATCCAGATTTAACACCTTAGATACAGATTTGATGCCTCTGATCCATAATGACCCCTCAGGCCCGGTAGCTCTAAAACTGTCGCTATAATTATTGGCTGATCCTAAAAGTAAAAGTCACTCTGCTGTTTTGCCCCCAGGTTCACCTGAGCAGGATTTAACATGCCACAATCTCACTTGGTGGACAGCTTAAACCAAACTGCCCGTTTATTCAGTTTTGGTCTACATTTCTAGTTTCTACATCTCTACCATGCACATTACTTTCATAGCAACCGACTCATTTATCCCACCACCCCAGCTTGACCCCCCAAACACACACAAACTTGCAGATTAGTGAGCCATCGCGTTTTGTTATGATATGATAAGGCATGCCATGATGTGGGGGTCCTGACTGTCACCTTGCAATAGATGTCGGCCAGCTGTTGACCGAGCCATGTCGGATACCTATCGATGGGTAGAGTTACAGACTGAAATGTTTGAGTGTGTGATAATACTTGAGGAAAAACAGCCCATCTCTGGGCATCCCTCTATTATACAACTTTCTTCATTATTCTGTCTTTGCCGGCAGAATAGGAGTGGTATAACTCAGGTCCCAGTGTATAGTGTATATCTACCTTTCAGGCCATCTGGTGATCCTACTTTTTGGTCCCTATCCTATTATTCATACTTTGTCTTCAAAATATTGACCTTTTCCTACTTTTTAGTATTTGCTTTAGCAGGCACATTTCCAAAATGTTGTAAATTGCTGTAAAATTATGCATTTTGCATGATACATCTTTGAAATCAACACAAGCTAGTTCTAATAACGAAAATAGGTACAGCTGTGCACAGTATTTTATCAATAATAAAACTTACTGTCATTTGTTTTTTCACAATAACGTGGCCACATATGCTGTTTCAGTCTTACTTTTTGTTTATACTTTTTTTACTATTGTCATACTTTTCTAGTTTCCTAGTTTTGTACTTTTTCATGAGGGTGTGCTGGACAGCCTGAGCTTGTGATTAATTTTATTCAATGTTAATATAAAGTAGCAAAGCTGTATGGTTATATCTGGTGAAGCGGTAGGAAGACTATTCCCCTACCATAGGCTACCTTAAGCATACCAGTCCCTCAGTTATGCCGCTGTCTTTTCAGGGACAGAACACCTTAACAATTTCAAGTTCTATTTCAATACATAATAACATCTTTTCACTGACATTTTGCAGATAATATGGCTATAGTCAAGACCAAGAAGATCACTTTTTAAATGTTGTAAGAAGTCTTGATGTAAATATGGCATCAGTTAGCTCATTCTGTTTGATTTAGAAGACAAAGCGTACCTGAATAAACCATGGTCAAATCATTAGCAATACATTTTTTTTTTTACAATAGCCCAGTTTGGCCATGTGTGCACTGGAACCTGAGCTAACTTGATAGCAAACTAAAGGCATCTTTGGACAGGAAACTGTTGGAATGAAGTTACTTTGTGAAGATGTTCAGTTAGCAGCATACACATGATACTTTTGCAGTATATATATCTGACCTAATTGTTCTCTTTCCAGGTGTGTTCTAAGGTTCCCGAGTACAAATATAAAGATTGTATTCCACACCTTGGCTGATTCAGACTGTGTGCCTCAGCTAGCTTCTCCTCAGCCAAAACGCCCAAAACCAATGCCACCACTCAATGTTGAAATACCAAAACCAGAAGAAGCACCTCAGTTCTGCAGTCCATGTCCATCTCCAACTGGAACAATTAGGTAAGTAACACGGCTGTGAGTCTTATAGACAACATTATGTTGTACCTGGTAAGTTGTTTTAAAGCCTGCATATTTATCAATAAGATAGCTTACCAGTACTTCAGCTATCAGGTGAGACTGTGATATTCGTAAGATTATTCCTCAAGTGTGTTTATCTTATTTCTTCCAGTGCTGCTAATTCATGTCCCACCAGTCCCCGAGGAGCGTCGAGTCGACCTCAGCTGGTCCCCAGTCTCCCTGCAGCGGCCTACGCGGTTGCACGACAACGAGATGTAGATTTAAAGGAGGCGCATGCTCCGCCATCTCAGCCACCCCCTTCGGAAGGTCCTAGGGACGAGTCAAAGCCACCATACTCATATGCTCAGCTTATTGTGCAGGCCATTACCTCAGCCTCTGACAAACAGCTTACCCTGAGTGGCATCTATGCCTACATCACCAAAAACTATCCTTATTACCGGACTGCAGACAAAGGCTGGCAGGTCAGTGTGCTTCCTTCATGACATATTGCGAAGATTATTAGATACAACTTTTTAAACATCATTTACACCATGTGTACATTTTTAACCAGACAGTATATGTATATCGTATGAAATGATGCCAGTTTTTTTAAACTTTGCCTTTTATTGATGTGATAATGTATGGAGCTTTACTCTTGATCTTTCAGAACTCCATCCGACACAACTTGTCCCTCAACCGTTACTTTGTGAAGGTACCTCGATCACAAGAAGAGCCGGGAAAAGGCTCATTTTGGCGAATTGATCCAGCATCGGAAGCCAAACTGACGGAGCAGGCTTTTCGCCGGAGACGCCAGAGGGGTGTGCCATGCTTCAGAGCACCCTTCGGTGGACTCTCAACCAGGCAAGAGTTTTAAGATTTAATGGTGTCATAAATAGTGTATGTGAAGCACATTTGCCTGTTTCTTTGAAATAGAAAGCAATTTACTTATGATTAGTGAAATTAGTATCGTGATATTGCTGAGACCATTTTTCAACGATTTATCAAGATTAAGATGTTAGGAAGTGTCAGAAGGTTCTGAAATATGCATGTCTTATTTAGTGATGTTTTATCTGATTATAGGCTTTTTAGACTTTGATATATGAAGATACTGGGGCAATATTAAGTCGCCATCAAAGTTTTGCATGTTTTGGTGTCCTGATGTACGCATAATGTAAGTAAGTTCATTTTTGGACACCCATCGTTTAGGTCGGCTCCAGCGTCGCCAAGCCACCTGGGGGTCAGTGGCAGGCTGACCCCAGACAGCTTGTCTCGCGAGAGCAGCCCAGTCCCTGATGGGTCGACAGGGCCAAACAGCGATTATTCCTCAGTGGAGAGGCCTCCGTCATACCCGGCCCAGGCCCCGGCAGCCTTAACCAGGCTGACTCAGATCCCAGCAGACATGCGGTACAGCCAGTCAGCGCCGGGGTCGCCGTCCCGTAAGTTATAACTGAGAAAAGCAATATCCGAGGAAGATCTGCGCTCTTATAATGCATATTTACTCAAATTTAAGCTAGGGACACGTTAGACACGTTGTCGAGAGAGCCCTGCCTGGCCAGCCGTAGTGCCGAAGTTCTGGGTATCATTGCGCAAAGGTCTTATTTTCATGCGGAATAAAATGCGATGTAAAGCGATTAAGGACA
Organism: Arenicola marina; assembly: GCA_964019135.1. Taxonomy (NCBI): domain Eukaryota; kingdom Metazoa; phylum Annelida; class Polychaeta; family Arenicolidae; genus Arenicola; species Arenicola marina. Next base: position 41,044,336 of record OZ025251.1, on the reverse strand, counting down.
CTACGGTGTTGTTCATGTTCTACTTGCATGTCTTAGGTATTTGTGTGTTAATGATAGTGGTACTTTTATGAATATACCACCCGGGAATGGAAGTTTTTTATACTGTAAATGATAAAATGAGATGGAGAATGAGTCACGAACTGAGTTAAACGAACTTAACTGAAGGAAACCGATGTAAACCACTATCAGTATTTCAGCATGAATAGAAGAATGTACCATTAGAGATCATTATACTCACCCTCTCGGGCATTGACTTTCACAATAGTTTTAAATCGTTTTCAGATACACAACAGCTAAACAATGTCGCCAACTTGCCCGTGGTGTCCGGCATCACAGGCTTCCCGGCAGTGAGCGCGGCAGTGGCCACCCACCAGATGCCGTCGGTGATCGCCAAGCCGAAGGTCTACGTCACTCAGCCTTCGACCCTCTTCAATGGCCCGACCGGAGGGATTGGCAGCGGCGTGGCCAACGGCACCAGTCTGCAGGAGATGCGCGTTGTCAAGGACAGTAAGTGTCAGGCATATGGGCCGCTCCTGAACGCTCCAGGATTGTGAATAGCTTACCAAAATATGTTTCCCATTAACGCTGCTCGCACTTACCTTCACAAGGCAATGGGCGTGGCTATTTGGTGCATCGGTACGTTGAGGCTGTCATAATGTAGAATTTTATCAGTACTTCAGGCGCACGACCCAGGGTCAAGCTATTGTCATAAGAAGTAGGCAAAAGGCAGGCTTTCGAAACGAAGGCAAAGGGCCATCTTTGGTTGGATATGTGGCCATTGTGGCTTAGATAATTATTGCCCGATTGGTTGTTATATATGACGTATCGCATGCCAAACTATGTGTTTGCCTGCAGAAAACCCGACCATCGCCGTGGTGTCGGCGGGTCAGCCAGGCGGCGTGGCCATGCTGAAGCCGGTGTACGGACAGCAACCTGTTACCGTGGTGCGCACCCTAGCCGGGCCACAGCAGTCGATCCTGGTCCCGGGCGGGGCGCCGCAGGACATCGACATCCAACAACAACTCCTACTACAACAACATCAGAAGCAGCAGGAACAGCAGGCGGTAGGCGCCCCGCTGTTTGTCATCAAGACAGAGAGTGAGAGCCGCTCGGATGCTGTGAACGTGGAGAGCGCGCTGCCCATCTACACCATGCCCCCGCCGGCCCCGGCCCCGCCCAGCAAGATGCAGCCACCGTCGGGCGGCGTGGTCGTCACGGCCGTGCAGCAGCATCCGGCACAGAGCTCCGAGCAGGTCCTCGCGTCCCACCTCCTTAACTCCTACCAGCAAGCCAACAACGCCGCCGCAGTAAGTGGAAGCGCGTAGATATATTCTGTATGGGTATGTATCGAGGCTGCTGTGGCATCCCTTTTCGTTGAACTCGATGTCGTCAAAACTGTTCCAAGTTAACTTTTATATCTGTCTCAGATTTAGCTTAATTCAGTTAACTTAATTAACAAGACACTTACTCGCGTGACATTCGTTTAATGGGTGTTATTTCGTTGGTTTCAGGTGTCCTCCAGTGGGGTAATATCGACGTCGGCCGTGGTGAGCTCCAGCGGAGGCGTGCTGACGTGGGCTCAGCCCGTGGCGCCCGCGCCGGTCTCACACACGTCCATAGCCCACAGTATTCCCAGCGGTGTTAGTGGTCTGGGTCTGAAGCGAGAGGCGGAGGCAGCAAGCGGCGAGGAGCGACCTGAGGAGGACATCAAGAAGGCCCGCCTCGACGAAGGCGATCAAAACTGACGGGTCTGCCCACGTCACTCCATGTGACTGCACAACTACCACCCCCCCCCCCCCCACACACACACACACCTCAATCCCCCTCACAGCTCTGCACTCCGTTACATCATGGCGCTTCATTATACTGTTTTTTTCAGTGAAGATGAACTCGGTAGTGGCATTGCTTCACATGTTTGAGGGACTAAGGGGCTGGATACATGTATAACACGTTGATGTAGCTCCTTGTTTGAGAAAAGAATTGCATTGGGAAGTTAAACTCGAAACGCCGAGCTGTGCCTGCTTCCCACAGTGGTAAAATGGGGGGGCCTTGCATAAAATCTAGCGACGTAGGAGCCAAGTTCGAGCAAAACTACACCCTTGGTTAAATGCGACCCTTTGTTAATTTACCAGATACCACAAGCCTTGTTTCATCTGGCCGTGTAGCTTAATGTTGTAATTATTGTTGTCCAACTTACTGCCATGTTGAAAGGATTCGTGTGACGATAATGTTGAAAAAGCGTTATACGATAACCTTCATCAGTTCTCCGAGGTCTATATATGTGCAGTTGGCTGTCCACTGCCTGTACATAGGAAGATAGACATTTTGTATATTGTTATTGTACATATCTAGTTACTTTGCCCGGGAAGGAGCCTGCTCAGTTGACCATTGGCGTCTTCTCTAAAACACTTGTTTCAAAGTGAGCTATTAATGTTGCTTTATAAGTATCTAGCCTTTTGCTTTAATCTGCATGCTACCAATCGAATGTGCTTTAATGAACTGCTTTGTCGAACGACGTAGTGTGACGTCACTGTGGTCTGCGTCAGTGTACTCTGAAGTGAGAGGTGAAACCGCATATATTGTAGGGTTGGCCGGCTTCGTTAACGGACAGTCCGTGTTTTAGATTAGCATTTGGGTGTTGTAGGCGCGTGCCTATAGATTTTTTACATGATTGGGTTCTTAAATATTTTGGATGTCTCTTGCATTCAATATCTGAAGAATGGCAGTATTAAGTCTGTTGTTTTACGCTGCGTAGCAAAAAGTAGCCACCCTAAGGGTCCAGCAAGCAGGAAATCTCGTGAAGATATCAGGTTATTGCCCCGTATTTCGCGACGTAAAAGATACCTGCCAAGCTACAAATGTGGCCGAGCTTTATCGTACCTACCAGGTTAGATATGTCATTTGTTTATGTTCCTCTGTATACTCCATTTCTTAAGTCCAGAAAGAAAGAATGTAACGATGGGTTGGCTATCATGAAATCATGACTTTAGATCGGGATTTACAATGATTGTATTGGGCCAGCTTTTTGTCTTTAAGTTAACTGTACAAGTGTTAGGTGTCGTGAGCACATTAATGGATGTCTGTGGTCCGAGAATGATCTTCTTGTGGAGGGCACACGAGTTCGACGTTGTGAAGTCTTCGTGGGGACATTGGCAAAGCTCCTGGCTAAGGTGTAATTTCTTTGGTGCGGTGATGTCCTTGTTGATTTACTTAATTAAAATCCCTGTGTTATATATACTTTAACCCATTGTACCCGAATGTAAAGTCCTTTTGAATTCAGTGGGCTGGCTGGACTGTCACCACCCCATGCTGATCTGTCGTCCGGCAAGTGCCATATTAAGACCCGAGTGGTTGCTCTGCGACGGGGGTTTCTTACCTGCTTCCAGCTCGTTGTCTTCTCTCAAAAGGACTGCATACGTTTTATATTGTACATGTACAGGTGTGTTTCACACATAGGTAATAATTATACAAATTAAAGTCTTGTAATTCTGACCCCGTGAGCCTTCTTGTTTCGTTTTTAACATTGATTACATTCATTCAGTAGAGACTCCTACTACGATTTGGCGCCTTACTGCTTAACCATTCACATAAAAGAATTTATATTTTGTTGATACTTAATGTTACAATTAAGATACAGTATTAGATGGTGTATATAAAATGACCTTCATGAATTCTTATGGCTATGCCAAACACTAAAGACTGACTAAATCAATTCGAGTTCGATTTTTTGTTTAACGTTTTATGACGTGATACAAATTTTGTTTTTAGAGATTTCGATTTAGACCGGTTTTTTCTTAGGTGAGCGATATATAGCCGCAAATGCGAAATTCTGTTTTTTAGATCAACGACATGCCACATGCTAAAAATCTTCGTCAATGTCAGTGTACCAATTATGCCTAACCTGGCTACTGCGTACTTGTCAACGAGGTAGGGGACAAAGAGCAAAAAATAGATTGCTCAACCATAGACACAAATATCGAACGACTCAATGAATCAATAAATATTCTGCAATACCAGGCATCATTCTTTTCCCCGCCCACGCAGGGTCTTAGCCAGAATTTCTTTTTTTGCCAGCCAACATTGTGGCTGGTAGAAAGTGTTTATATGAAACTTTGAGCGTCATCAGGGGCGGATCTCGGAATTTGCCAAGGGGGGGGGGGGGGGTGGGGGGTTGCTCTCTGAAGACTTGTGACCCGGGGGGGGGTGCTCTGTGCTCTGTGTGCTCTGAAAACTGGCGCCGGGGGTGGGTGGCAGGGGCTCTGAAAACTTGCGACCGGCCGGGGGGGGGGGGGGAGGGGGCTTAGAGAACCCGACTTTAACAGTGTATGTTCAGTTTCCCAAGGGGGGGGGGGGGGTTGCTCTTTGACCACTACCCCCCCCCCCTAGATCCGCCCCTAGTCATGATTAGCTTCTAAACCTCTTGACCAAAAGACCATTTTTTGGGTGGGTAAACAGCGCCTGAGTGCCCGCCAAACTGAAAATCTGCCCGCTAAAATTAAAACTGCCCTCCCATCCGGCGGGCAGGCGGGTCTCTGGCTAATACCCTGCGCCCACGTCTGACTTATCGGGTTATTCTCTTGGCGGCTGTAACCCGTGACAAACGAAAACGTAAAATCTGAATTCTTTCCTGTGGAAAAAAGGGCCTTTTGATAAAAAAAAACTTGTTTCCTATACATCTCTATATATTAAACCAGTAATGACGTCATCCTATTGTCTAAACTGTACATTTAATTTCCAGGAAGTACTGTTTTAGCTAGCTGATAAATTGAGATCTACTACACGGGACTAAGATATATCATAAGGGAAAGGGAGTGTCAGAGGAGCATAGGAAGGGAAAGGGAGTGCCTGGAGAGCTTAAGGGGGTAATGTAAGTGCTAGAGGGAGGATAACAAACTTCTGCAACTAAGGGGAACAGATGAGATAATTAAGTAGCATAATTACGAGGACGCGGGACGAGGGATTCGGGATAGTGGTGGGTTAAGAAAGAACGAGTGAAGGTGTCAGGCTAGAGGGAAATGCAAAAGGCCGGGGATGGCAGTGGTAGGAAAGAGAAGTGTGTGGATTGGAGTAGTACCGTGAAAATATGAGGGGAGGCTATTAAGTGTCTGGTTAAAAGGAAGATAGGAGTAAATGTCAGCGAAATGAAAGGAGAAACGGGCGGCCGGCAATGCCAGGCGAGGATGATGATGAGCAATTGGGGGAAGTGATAGGTGAGAGTAGGACTGCCGGGATAGGAAGATGATCATGGGTGGAGAAGGGAAAGTTTCAGGTTAGGAGGAACAGCCGAAGGAAAGGGGAGTGCTACCAGAAAAGAGGGGGTTGGAGGTAAATGCGGGCTCCAGAGGCGTAATAAGCCCCTATTTTTCTTCTGAAACTCACACCCTCCCTTTTCTGGTGGCGCTCCCATTCACTCCTTACCCTCTCGTCTCATCCCATCCATCTATATCTTCTGCATGGTCGGCACTCTCTTTCCTTGCTATATTCACACCCTCTTATTACGACACCTTATTACGTGTCAAATCAAGTGACTTGAAATGTTGAAACACTTAAATATGTCACCGCGTCAAATGTTTAATGAACAAGTTATAAATTACGTGTGGAATACTGAAATGTTGAATGAACAGGTGTAAAATGACACAAGGATAGCAAAAAGCGTAAAATGAGGAGCGAGCGATTTTCGCAAGGAGAAGCTAGAGTGTTGGAGTTGCAACGAAGAAAGGAAGATGATGGTGGCTGGGAGTCTCAGAAGAGTATTTGGAGGCCGGCCGGCTGTGACGAACGACCAACACACCCTCCCTCTCCTTTCCCGCTTTCGCGATTATATAAGGATTAAATATATACTAGTAAGGCTTCATAGACTGATCCTCCATCGATATTTTCAATTCGTCAACTTTAATATAGATCTAACTTATAAGGCATATTTTTTCACTTTAATTTAACAGCTCTAGCTCGAATTTTCTAAGCCGAAATGATGTCACCAAATAGGCATAATCTTGACAGGAAGAGAGGTTTTAGGGATTTTTTGTCAAATGCGCAGATCGTCCCTTCATGTCCTAAACACTAAAGCTCACCCGTCGCGTAATGAAAGACATCCGGCCCCAACATATAAGCTTATAGCTTTTCCGCGTTTGACTGTGGCGGGCAAAATGTATAGATTTTATGACAAGCGCCATCTAGCGACTGCACACCTTGTTTCCGACTTTGCACGCTAGGTGGCCCCTGAAGACGTGTTTCCTGTTGCAAATCACCCATGGCAACCCGCTAGCAACTGAAGTCACTTCGGCCGCGATCTGGTGCAGCTCCTTCTCTTCTGTTTGCGGCTCCCTGTTTGCAAAACAACAGTTCTGCCACAAATACATTATGGCTGATTTAGCAATGGACCGACCTCTGCTGCATTTGCAGAATATGATAGGATTTGGCGGTAAGTCTTGTCTCTTGACGTTACCAAACCATAGCCTGAGCTGTTTCCAGGTTTCGATCCTCCAACTCGGAAATCTGAAAAAAACAACAACCAATTTAGGCTAAATTTACGGCTAGGGCTAGGCTGCTTATCATCAAGCCAAAGCCAAAGGCAAAGGCGATGACGGCACAGCGGCTGACTTCACCGTTTCAGATATGGAACATCTACTAACACATTCTTGATCTGCGCTGTTGTTTACAAATACAGTTCAGCCTCAGGTTGGTCTAGCCTCAGGCTCAGGTCAGGAGGTGTATGCCTCCTTGGGCCGCTGGATGTCTGGGCCACTGGACATTGAGGCCGCTAGGGAGGGGTGGAGGGTAGGGGGCGGGGTGGGGGAGGGGGAGGGGGTTGTGTTGGTGCGGGGGGTACGGTGTGGGGGGTTTGGTGGTCATGTTTGATGGGGTGGAGGCATGCCCAGGTCGCATGGGGATTACGATAGACGACGGCTGGGTGTTAAGCACTGAGCCGCGGGGCTGGTTGTTATTCGATAATCGGCTTAAAAAACATCGCGGACACCTGTATCTGGGCGCGCGCTAGGATATTTTTTTCATTAGCCAATTTGGCTAATTCCATTGAAAAACATTAGCCAAAATTAGCCAAATATATTGGTTATAAATCTCATAATTGGAGATGAATGTAGTAGATCTACCGTGTAATGTTGTTGAAAAAAACATGAATAAAAATGTGTTTGTAGTTGAAATTTTATATTCGCCATTTTGGCGAGTGTCCAGTAAGTTCTTATCGCCAAATCCCGAATTTTCTCGCCAAATGGCTATTGGCGAATGCTAACGCGAGCCCAGTGTATACGCTATATACACTATATTTTATTCAACACATTCAACACATATGTACATCCACGGGGTCACCCAGAGTCCCTCCATCTGTGTGGCGTCACTGGGTTCATCAAGATCATCTACGTCATCTACATGGTGCTGGGAACCATCATCTTCCTCAACCTGCTGATCGCCATGCTGTCCGACACCTATAACGACATCACCAGGGCCGCCAGGGACCGCCAGCATCCGGGGCGTCACCGGCGTCAGGGACGTACTTCCAGCTGGAATAAGGACCATGCGTCGGGGGTGAACACTCACCCCTCCACCCAAGTCTCGCGCATGTAAACGAACAGCTCGCGCAGCTCTGTTCCGCCGCTGGAGTTGTTTGTAATGGTTTTTGTTGGTGTGATTGATTGGTAATTAGGCAATTGTGTAAATTCCACATTATTCATATTCATTACAGCCATACAGGGCCAGAAGAGATTCCCTAGCTTGCTTAGGCTCATTATGCCAAAAATTGGCTGTAGGCAAATTAAGCATTATCCATACTCATAACCGGACCAGAATAAATTCCCCTAAAGTTAGTGATACTCATTACGCTGATGCTCATTACATCCAGCCCCCCAGCTCCCATGCACCTGGCACAGACTAATCTGCTCGCGCATGGCTCGACAACTACCTCCCTCGCCCTACCACTCCATCCCCCTCCTCCCCTACACCACTTAAATCCTTCTACCATTTTGCTATTATGAGTATACACCTCTACATCTACGATCTTTTATTATTTTTACCTGATCCCAGTGTCAGTTATTGTGCTCTACTAGCAACGGGAATGGGTGGGTGTGGGGAAGGGTACAAGATATGACCGTGACAATGACCTGTTTTCCAATCTGATATTGTGTCTGAGTTTGGCAGCGGTATATGAAGAACTTTCCTAAAAGACAATGGATTTGCAGACTTTATAATTTGTTGTGGTTTAAGTCAATATGATTTGCCTTCTACTATAAGTTATCAGCCTAGTTATGACTGAATAATTGTAACTAACTTATCCCTTATATCATCCAGATTAACTTGTTGTAAGAGAGGAAATAAATGCCTTCCTGAATGGGTGGGCAGTTTCAATTTTGGTGGGCACTCAGGTGCTGTTTACCTGCCCAAAAAGAGCCTTTTGATCACAGGGTAGCAGAAAATCACTTTTTTTGGACAATGAGAACTACTTTCAATGTAAATTGCACACTCAAAATGCGATCTGATCAGCTGGCACCATGTTGCATGTACACATTCAACATTTGTTTAGTGTGAGTCTAAATAAAAATGGGTCACCTCTGATACTCCCTTAATTTAGTCTTTCCCATCTGATGTTGTGGCCTTGTTTAATTAAGCTAGAGAACCACCCCGTTCTTTTGTGACAAGGCTACTATTACAATAACATTCACTTAGTTCCATCTCTGAAATGTAGATCTGTGCCATCTTCAGATCTTGGGCAGCAGACTTTGCATGTTCGCCATCTGATATGAAGCTGGACTCAACATAGATTTGTAGCATTAGAATTGTGACGCCTTATAATGTTACAAAAGTGGACATGCTGGTACCTGTGAAAACTTGGTTGTTCTCTTCATATGTGTATTAATAAAATACATTTGCGAAATATGTGGATAATGTTATTTAATGTACCTATACATTTTTTGTTGTAGGTGCTGTACCTTCTGGTTTAAAAGTTCACAAAGATCAGAAGCATCTGGTTTATTCTGTTGGGTGCACTATTGTAATTGAAGACATCACAAATGGGAAGCAAGAGTTCCTGTCTGGCCACACCAACAATGTATCTTGCATTGCTGTTTCCAAAAGTGGAAGATATATTGCATCAGGTCAAGTTACACATATGGGATATCAGGTAAAAGAAGCAAAAACTTAATAGTGCATTTTAATGAGTCATATAAGTTTTCAATTTTCTAATCACTGTGATAAAATGATTGGTTAAATAGATAATAATATTAATAAGTTTATGGGTCTGGAATGACATAGTATGGAAATGAAAGATTTAAGTAGTTCTATTATGTTCATTATTTATTAAATAAACAGTATCATAGTTAAATGTAGCTTGAATTAATTAATTTACGTCTAGAAAGCCATCATCTATTTAATGTTGATAAATCTTTGTATTAACATAATATATATGTGACATCTGTCTTTTTGTGTTTATAGGCAGACATTATCATTTGGGATTTCAACACGAAATCGATGTACTGCAAGTTAGTTTTGCACAGAAATGAAGTGGGAGCTCTGGCATTCTCACCAAACGACAAATATCTGGTGTCATTAGGTGGACAAGATGATGGCTGGTAGGTTGTCAATCAAATTATATGGATGCAATATAAATATCTGGTGTCATTAGGTGGACAAGATGATGGCTGGTAGGTTGTCAATCAAATTATATGGATGCAATATAAATATCTGGTGTCATTAGGTGGACAAGATGGTGACTGGTAGGTTGTCAATCAAAGTATCTGGATGTAATATAAATGATCAACTGAATTAAAATATTGTATGGCACCATACTATTTTTGTAAATTGGTAAAGAGAAGTGACTTTGATGTTGATTGTTGTGTCATAAACACAAACAAGGCTTTAGCTAGAATGACTGAATTTATATTGATCCTTATGTCCCACATTAATTAAGTTATGTAACTATTTTGTACTGGTGTATTCTAATGCATCCATGTATGGTGGTGTACTTTCAGTGTCGTTGTGTGGAATGTTGACAAAAAGGAGGCCATCTGTGGCTCCCAGGCCCAAGTCATGAGTGCTGGCGCCGCTCACACCATTGTCTATGCCAACAATAATGATGAAGTGTTCGTCACTGGTGGCAGGTAAGCTCCTGCATGAAGACGTATACCAATTAGTTCTATATTTTTGTTTAATACAATATACCGGCAGTCGTGTGTTAATTTGATTGAAATAATGATGCCAAGAAAAAACTAATTAAACGATGTGTCTCTTTTAGCGGAACGCTGCGAGTTTGGCAGTTGGATCTAGAGGGCAGAAAAATCCGTCCTTCAGAAGTTCGCACTGGGCAACTGAAAAGGACCATCCGGTGTATTGAGGTGAGGGATCTGTTAATATGTAACGGACCATAAGGTGTATTGAGGTGAATTATATCTGTTAATCTATAACGGACCATCAGGTGTGTTGAGGTGAGGTATCTTGTAATAACTTATATACATTCAGTCACTTTGCACTCCATATATAAATCTACTTTGTATATGTTTAGTAATATCAAATAAGTGCTTCATTTGCGCATATGGAATATAAGGGTAGAATTTTTAAACTGCAATGAGGCACAACTATATGATATCGGTATGAATGACTGCATGAAATGTACACACGGTGCTTTGTCTCGTTAGATGGCAGAGGATGACTCCTACTTCTACTGTGGCACGACAACCGGCGACATCTTGCGTGTCAACATGCAATCTTACAACTGCCAGAGTCACGGACCAGAGAAGGACAGATTTAGCCTCGGCATCTGTTCCTTGGTTATTTTGAAGACAGGTGAAATCCTGGTCGGGGCAGGAGACGGAACCGTAGCTGTCGTAACCGACAAGTTCAAAAGAACCAAGTAGGTGTTAGCGAAGTAGACCGATTCCTCAGTGTCCTTTACATATGAATTATGAAGAATGATAATTAATGGTTGTGCTGAATAAGTCACATACAGTCTGTACATCAGGCTATACATATTATACATATAATTTTCCAAGCATACTGTCACGTCCTAAATACCGACATCCTTGAAGCTTGGGACAGGCGCATCGCATGCAATGCATCCATAATTATATCATTTTAAAATGTTTAACTAACCGTCGAGAAGAGACCTTCCAAGCGAATGACCTTACATCTGGTTCAAGGATTGTTGAAAAACAGAAAGGCGGCTTCCAATATTGATTTTCATACTTGGCAATCTTCACAATTAACGTTTAGGGCAAGATATCAGTCGTAAGTTGGTTTGTTAAGCCATAGCTGCCCTTGTGTATTTGCAGAAAAGTGAAGAAGGTTCTTGGCGCCGTGACCTCCATTGCCCTCAGAGGATCGGGGCACCAGGTGAGGACTTTTTTTCGTAACAAAGCCTTATGATGCATTCCATGCCAGGAATCTGCAAGTTTATGTCCCAACCCAGCTCAAAAACCCGACACACTGACCCCAGTTGTGGTAATCTCTGTCTCCTGTTAAATATTCGCGTTTACTTAGATGTTTTTTAGCAATATTGTTGGAATGACATCACCGGCACTTTAAAATGTTACTTTAACTTGGTCAATGGCATATGTATATTTTATCTTTCAGTTCTTTGTTGGCACCGACCAGTGTAACATCTACCGCTTCAATTCCGAGTTTGACGCGGAGCTGACGACCACGTGCCACTATGACGTTGTCAATGACATCGCCTTTCCTCAGTCAGTATAATCATAACGACTTCCGGTCTCTGGTCTTTCAAATATACTCACATAACAATTTGCATAAGGGTGTATGAAACATTCGATATCTTGTTAGCCAATCTTAGTCGTCGCTTGGCTGAAGCTCTGGCACAGGTGCGACTTCTAGGCTTTTGCCGTGGACGAATATGATATGTTATCAGATCTTCTAAAGCTCGTAATAGCCACACCCATCTCAGAGCGCCTTGCGACTGTCCGCTGTACTTTGTACTTTGATGTTGATTTTTCTTGTTGCCACAGCAATTGCTCGGACCTGGTGGTGACCTGCTCAAAGCAAGATGTCCGCGTGTGGGACATCGTGAAGGGCAAAGAGCTGCGGCGGATCAGCGTCCCCAACAAGATCTGTAATGCCGTGGCGCTTATGAAGGATGGATCAAATATCATTACCGGTGGGTAGAGCATTAAACCATGTCACATATTTCTATTTTATGTATTTTCTAAGCAAACCGCTTTGCTCATGTCAATGTTCTCGTGAGCTTCTTTATCAGGAAATAAAGCGTACTTCATGAAATTGCATCACTGCATCATTCATGTGTTAATCACGTGCATTGGTAAGTACAATATAATTGTTATATCCACCTTTATAACCGATGCTGAACCACGTGTCCGATGCTTCCGGTCTCTTCAGGCTGGGACGACGGCTGCATCCGGGCCTTCTTCCCCGAGACCGGACGCCCCATGTTCACGATGGAGAACTCGTACGGGGGCAGCGTCACCGCCTTGGCCACGTACTACGACTGCACCAAGGTGGTGAGCGGAAGTAAGCAGGGACACGTGGTCGTCTGGGATGTGCCGCGCCACTGCAACCCGGGCAAGGGGCCGGTGTTCGTGACGTCACACTCGCTGATGAAGGAGCACAAGGCGGCGGTCACCTCCATTCAGATCAAGAAGGATGACACCGAGTGCGTCACCTCCAGCATCGACGGATCCTGCATCATCTGGGACCTGCTGTGAGTGTGCCTAATGAAAGATTTGTTTACAGGAAACTTTTTGATTAGGTCAGAATAGTTACCTAGCGTATTAGGGATTAATAGTTTGCTCGACCCATACTAGTCAATACAGCATAGTACCATTACCTGCTGCAAAGGGGAGAAAGGAAAAAATTAAAATTCGGCAAAGGACAAGACCTCTGCTTCTGTGTCTTGTATCTGTGGATCAGTTTTTCGTGCGCACCTGTCTGTTGTACTGATAGTGGATCCGTCATGATAAGTCTGCCAAATGTAACTCCTCTAAATGCCCCACCTGACATTATGCTTCCTGTGATTCAGGACAAGGAGCCGCCGGCAGATGATCCGCGTCAATAACCTCTTCAAGTACGTGTGCTACCATCCCGACGAGCACCAGGTGCTGACGACGGGCACTGATCGCAAGATCGGCTACTGGGAGGTCTTCGACGGATCCATGATTCGGGAGCTGGACGGATCCATGTCCGGCTCCGTCAACGCCATGAACATCTCCTCCAATGGAAGATTCTTTGTCAGCGCCGGAGACGACAAGCTCATCAAGGTGGGTGTGGTGAAGTGTGACGTAGTCTCTGAGTAATGATATAGGATGGCACATGGTAAAACATGGAAAAGATAATGAAGAATAAACGATGCTGTGTATAATGCGTTGTTATTGCCTAACGACAGACCCGGCGACCTATGGTATTTATATAACAATCTATCTAACAAGTTTGACAAAACTGTAATTAAAAAAAGGTTTCGCTCTTCTCGTTGCAGCTATGGAAGTATGACGAGGGAGAAACCACTCACATCGGCATTGGACACAGTGCCGCGGTCACCGCCATAAAAATCTCCCCCGATGAGCGTTTCGTAGTCAGTGTCAGCGCGGATGGCGCCATCCTCAAGTGGAGCCTGCCCTGCACTGTCTGATCGACAAGTCTCGACGTAAATAGCACAGGACCATCCCGAACTGGCTCCTCTAGCCTGGCTGCATTCGCTGTCGTGATAGGCTAAGAAGGCCGTATTTAGGATATTGCTTCAGGACACATCCACTATTATGCACCCAGCGATCCAAAGAGCATCGGGTGTGCAAGATAAAGAAAGACTGTTACATATCTACTTAGTTTTAAATAACCAATCGGTTTTGACAAGACTGACATCTGAGTCTTTACTTTCAGAAACAAAAGCGCCCCATTTTCGGCAATTTCTAACGTTTTTTTGCGGAACTGTCACCAGGAGTTGAGATGTTGAATATGAAAAATAAATTGGATGGTGATCAGGTGTAAAAAGTAGTTTGCTGAAAGGGTCAACCAACTGACGGAGGATGCAGGCATGCCTATGCCGAAATATATTTAAAGAACTGGAACGCTTATTTATAACTTGTTTCACAGTATTTCGTGTTTTGTTAAATATCATATACATTAAACCGTATAATATGGTAACGTTAAAGATATATTCAGCTTGAAATCGCTGTACAAAGATAAAAAGCCAAATAAATTGTCACTGATGTTTTATTTGATGAACACTTATTTGTACATTCAAACATTAGTGCTATATATAATTCGTGCGGAAATTCACTTCAGTCGGTAGTGTTAAGATCCATATTGGTGCTATTAGTCCTAAAATCAACCGATAGCGACTAGTGTTTGCTTCGATAAAAAGCATCATCGATTCATAATTGTCGGAGAACTAGCGGTGAAGTAACATACTGTACACATGTAAGCAAGCGTTGCTTTTACTACAAATCCATCATGAAAACTCACTCAGGATTAGCAAATATGTTCGTCAGACGAGCTTCCAAAGACCATAACGTAATTGTTGCCGTAGGCACCTAGTTTTGAGATAATAGCTCTCATCTGTCCTTCACTGCAGCGCAGACCTTCCTCGTACCCGCGCGACAGCCTGAGCCCACGCCCCGACAGCCTGAGCCCACGCCCCGACAGCCTGAGCCCACGCCCCGACAGCACTAATGAACGGTAGATAACGGGTACAGGCCACATCGTAAACAACTGCAGACCTCTCCCAGCATGCCCCAGTTCAAAGCAGCAGCATTTCATTGCGAGAAAATGCTTAGTAACGGCGCACATTGCCTCCTTGAATGTTCTTGTATGCATCGTAGCGAGTATCTTGCTGACGGTTGCCGCCGCTGCCGCCACCACCGCCGCTGCCTCCGCCACTGGTGCCTCCAAGTCCCACCCCTTTCAGGATGTTGGACGCGGCCGCCAGGAAGGCAGCGTTGTTGAGCGGGGCCTGCATCTGGGTCTGCTGCGGGACGCCGCCGTGTTGGCTCATGGCCGCCCCTGACTGCGAGCGGAGAGGCAGATTAGAGCCTCCGCGATCCGGGCCGCTGGGGCCCTGGCTGGGGCCGGACGGCCAGCGGTCACCCTGCCGCACCGGAGGCTGCTGGGCCTGGGACGACTGACGGCTGTCTCCACCAGACGGCCACTCCATGTTGTTTGGAGCGTTGCCTGTAAAACACCAATTATTATTTTTCAAGAATGGCAAAGAACATTGGATACATAACAAACACCTTGGAAGGGTTTTACCGCAGTGAATTTTCAAACGAAATTACCACGCCAAAAAAAGATCGGAAAGTAATCTTAATTAATCTTAATATTGATCGCTAACTTCAATAGCTAGTCGCTATGAGAACAGAATGGAAGACACGCTTGATAACTTACCCAGGATACTTGGGCCAAAGCTGTGTGACTTGTTCCTCTCCTCGGTCACGTGTGAGGCGCCTGAGCCGCCAGTGCCGTGCCAGTCTCGGGACGGGGCAGCCGCTCGTGAGTAGCCGCGCTCGCCGGAGCCACGAGTGTCTAAACACCGAAACACATATAGCAGATAGTTTATAGATGGCATGGACGGAGATACTGGGAGACTAGGCATGGACGGAGATACTGGGAGACTAGGCATGGACGGAGATACTGGGAGAACTAGAAGTGTTGCCCACAGCCTATGGTGTGGACGGAGATACTGAGAGAACTAAAAGTGTTTGCCACAAGTTGTGGCCCGGTAAGTGTGGAGCCTATGGTGTGGACGGAGATACTGAGAGAACTAAAAGTGTTTGCCACACGTTACGGCCCGGTAAGTGTGGAGCCTGTGGTGTGGACGGAGATACCGAGAGAACTAAAAGTGTTTGCCACAAGTTGTGGCCCGGTAAGTGTGGAGCCTGTGGTGTGGACGGAGATACCGAGAGTACTAAGCGTGTGTCCCACCTGTGTTTTCTCTGGGCGGCGGTCCCTTCCAGTCGCGGGCCGCGCCCTCCGTGGGGCGCTCGCGGGGTCCTCTGTGAGGGGGCGACCTGTCCCGGTCATGGCGGCTGTCCTGGTCCCGGCGATCCTCATATCTACAGCAACCAATTTGACAATCAACTAAAGTGCCACGAGCCTCATTTGTTCAATAGCCTTACTCAATACCCGAATTGATCGGTGGTTGAGGCACGGTTAGGAAAAAAAAAATACGCGTGTTTGCAGCTGGCTTCTCATCCAGTTAAAGCGACAGAATTAAAAGCGTTTCCATACATGTCAGACCAGTAGCTAAATGATGGTAAACGTCTGGGAGCCCGAAGCATAATCCAAAAGACACCAACAATGACTAAACCATTTTACAGGGATGCCACCAATTCGGTAGTTCAAGGATCCAACCCCGCGGGGGGGGGTGGGGGGGGGATTACCTGGTCTCAGCCCGGGCTCCCCGGTCATGACTCCGCCGTTCCTCGGGCACCCTCTTGGGGCGAGGCGGAGGGGGTCCGTCGCGTCGTCGCTCCTGTGGCCGGTCGTCATGGCGATCCCCACGGGGGGGGCCGTCGAGGGGCCGTCCGTCCCGCCGGTCGTAGCGCTCGACTCGCCGCTCGACTCGCCGCTCGTTATAGTGGCCGGGCTCCCGGTCATTGTAGCGACTCCCGCGACCCGGCGGACCAGTCCCTCTGTAGCGGACAGACACACAGACTCAGGGATCAGCAATGCGCAATATAATATAATACAAAGTAATTTAATAAATGTCCATGTGCTACATGTATAATATATATATCATAAAATCAAAAGGTGGACACCTTATATGGATACCCCTCGTCACACCTGCAAGCAAGTGGTCGCAAGTGGTTGCCATGGCCACTGACCTGTCCCCTTGGTAGCCCGGGCCGCCGCCTTCATAGCCCCTGTCCAGGGCGGGTCTCTTGGGCTCCGATGACCAGTCGTCACGGGGTGGGCCGCGGCCGCCGTCGTACGACCGCTTCACGGCACGCCGCTCCTGATCTAACCTAAACACGCCAGGCAACAACGGGTTAATAATCAGAACGAACAACTTACATCAGGCACCTGGCTGAGATCTACCCGAAATGATGCTTACGGTGAGAGTAGTGGTGTCCTAATTTGACCATTTTTAATCACCTTGCTGTACCGATGGATCGGTAAAACAGTATGCGTTGGAGAGACGCAGGATTTTATTACAAATAGATCAAGATCTGTTGACGCCAACTCAAAAAAGGGAGGATTTACATGAAGGCCTAATACTTGTTAAACATAAACAATTGGCAGTACCTCATTTGTTCAGCCACCCGACGCTCCTCTTGCCGCTCGCGCTCCAGCCTTTCGCGTTCACGTTTCTGGCGTTCGCGTTCCAGAGCAATCTTCTCCCGCTCAGCCTCCAGCCGTTCTCTCTCCAACCTCTGCTGCTCCAGTCTAGACACGGGGGGGGGGGGGGGGGTGGGGGAGACACGAATAAAAAAAACTCAGGTTTCAGCATATCAACATTCACTTCATTTTTTGTGGCCCACCAACGAGCAGTTTCGTCTGGGGCCTGTATTGATCAACCACACTAGCTTACGCACGACAAGGGCCAGTCAGCCTATGGCTTAAGAATACCGGCCCTGGGTCAATATTTCTACACCACAAATGGGCCACGCATCACATTTCCAGGTTGGTATATTGTATATCCATGCGCTAACCATGTGTGGTTATGAATTCCGCCCCTGGTATTTATATCTATGGTCACCAAAAATATGACCAATGGAAAAGCCCCATACACCTATCGAAAACAAAGGCAATAATGATCAATACTGTTTTGGTTATGGAGGGAGCGTCCTTACATTATTCCGTGCCAGGGACACGCTGCCCAACCCACCACGACAAACCAAAGCAGATACAACCCAAGCGTGTACCTCAGTTTCTGTCGCTCCCTGTCCAGCCTCAGTGACTCGGGACACGATGCCCAACCCACCACGACAAACCAAAGCAGATACAACCCAAGCGTGTACCTCAGTTTCTGTCGCTCCCTGTCCAGCCTCAGTGACTCGGGACACGATGCCCAATCCACCACGACAAACCAAAGCAGATACAACCCAAGCGTGTACCTCAGTTTCTGTCGCTCCCTGTCCAGCCTCAGTGACTCGGGACACGCAGCCCAAACCACCACGACAAGCCAAAGCAGATACAACCCAAGCGTGTACCTCAGTTTCTGTCGCTCCCTGTCCAGCCTCAGTGACTCGGGACACGCTGCCCAACCCACCACGACAAACCAAAGCAGATACAACCCAAGCGTGTACCTCAGTTTCTGTCGCTCCCTGTCCAGCCTCAGTGACTCGGGACACGCTGCCCAACCCACCACGACAAACCAAAGCAGATACAACCCAAGCGTGTACCTCAGTTTCTGTCGCTCCCTGTCCAGCCTCAGTGACTCGGGACACGCTGCCCAACCCACCACGACAAACCAAAGCAGATACAACCCCAGCGTGTACCTCAGTTTCTGTCGCTCCCTGTCCAGCCTCAGTGACTCGGGACACGCTGCCCAACCCACCACGACAAACCAAAACAGATACAACCCCAGCGTGTACCTCAGTTTCTGTCGCTCCCTGTCCAGCCTCAGTGACTCGGGACACGCTGCCCAACCCACCACGACAAACCAAAGCAGATACAACCCAAGCGTGTACCTCAGTTTCTGGCGCTCCCTGTCCAGCCTCAGTGACTCGGGACACGCTGCCCAACCCACCACGACAAACCAAAGCAGATACAACCCCAGCGTGTACCTCAGTTTCTGTCGCTCCCTGTCCAGCCTCAGTGACTCGGGACACGCTGCCCAACCCACCACGACAAACCAAAGCAGATACAACCCAAGCGTGTACCTCAGTTTCTGGCGCTCCCTGTCCAGCCTCAGTGACTCGGGGACACGCCGAAGAACCCACCATGACAAACCAAAGCAGATACAACCCCAGCGTGTACCTCAGTTTCTGGCGCTCCCTGTCTAGCCTCAGTGACTTGGGACACGCTGCCCAACCCACCACGACAAACCAAAGCAGATACAACCCCAGCGTGTACCTCAGTTTCTGTCGCTCCCTGTCCAGCCTCAGTGACTCGGGACACGCAGCCCAAACCACCACGACAAGCCAAAGCAGATACAACCCCAGCGTGTACCTCAGTTTCTGTCGCTCCCTGTCCAGCCTCAGTGACTCGGGACACGCTGCCCAACCCACCACGACAAACCAAAGCAGATACAACCCAAGCGTGTACCTCAGTTTCTGGCGCTCCCTGTCTAGCCTCAGTGACTCGGGACACGCTGCCCAACCCACCACGACAAACCAAAGCAGATACAACCCCAGCGTGTACCTCAGTTTCTGTCGCTCCCTGTCCAGCCTCAGTGACTCGGGACACGCAGCCCAAACCACCACGACAAGCCAAAGCAGATACAACCCCAGCGTGTACCTCAGTTTCTGTCGCTCCCTGTCCAGCCTCAGTGACTCGGGACACGCTGCCCAACCCACCACGACAAACCAAAGCAGATACAACCCCAGCGTGTACCTCAGTTTCTGTCGCTCCCTGTCCAGCCTCAGTGACTCGGGACACGCTGCCCAACCCACCACGACAAACCAAAGCAGATACAACCCCAGCGTGTACCTCAGTTTCTGTCGCTCCCTGTCCAGCCTCAGTGACTCGGGACACGCTGCCCAACCCACCACGACAAACCAAAGCAGATACAACCCCAGCGTGTACCTCAGTTTCTGTCGCTCCCTGTCCAGCCTCAGTGACTCGGCGTGTTGTTTGCGCTCCACCTCACGCTGCTTCAGCCTGGCCCACTCCAGCTCAGTCATCCGCCGGCGCTCCTCCTCCCGCAAGTGGCGCTCTCGGGTCCTCATCCGTTCCCGCTCTCGCTCCTCCTGTTGTGACCAGTCCACCATACATCATACACACTGCTATTTCCCTAAAGAATTATACTAGGGTCCTCGCTGCATGGGACGCCAAAACAACTAATAAATCCGTAACATTTCCTAATTTTTTGTGTAGGTTCTAATCCATTGAGAGGAAAGCGCCAGTTGGTCACCACCAAACGTTTTACTCAATATTTAATAAACACAAACCAAGTTCATTTAAAATTCTAGGCGGCAGTTTTTAATTTCCTTAATATTTGTACTGATAACTATTTCCCTCATATATAACCTGACCATTTGGGAGGTTTGCAGTGTTAATATTTCAAAGTCACGCACTCGAATTTTGTCAAAGCTGAGCATGTCCTTTTCCGATTTCTTTTCCCCCTCTTCCTTTACAGCCGGTTTGTCGTCCTTCTTGGAGCTGCTGCTGCCAGCCCGGGGTGACTTGGATGGGTGGGGTCGCTCTGACCGGCCGCTGTTGCTGCGGTGGTGGCCCCCCCGGTACTCCTCGGCACCACGGGGACGACGGGAGTCATGCGGTCGGCCTGCTGCAACAACACCCATCTCTAAAACATCCACACGTGGACGTCAGCTACCAATGCAATCAGCACCACAAGGCGTACACCGCTATTGCTAGCACCAGTAAGCCACGCGCGGCAAGGCGGGGCACACTCACATAACTCAAGCACCACATCTTACGGTTATCACCACATATTATCACAACGTCGATCACTACTTCATCCGTATTGATTATATAGCATTTCTGTTGCGTGGTTTGTCAATGTTATCAAAACCCCGTAATCTACAGCATGGAGATATTAATAAGTTCAGCATCAGACCTATTCGTGCTTTATACAAGAGGCTCGCTGTCCTTGGAGAGCATGCAATGGGACCCACCAGAAGCGGGATGGCGCTTGACGTCACCCGCCGCCTTCTTGTCGCCATCTTTCTTCTCCCCTTCCTTCTCTGTTGCGCTTTCTCCATCTTTCTTGTCTGTAAAAAGACATACAAAACACATTTCAGTTTACTTTCTGGTAAAAAATCAGTTTATGTTGGGGTTGCGTCTGCAGCATGGGTATATATTTATTATTGGGTTTATATAGCGCCAAATCCGTGAATTCGTTCAAAGACGCTGTACATCGAAGTAAACCGGGTAATTTACAAAATATACCCGCTTATCCATAAACATGTTATAGGTAGCTCACTGAAATAAGAAATACATGCATACCACTAATAACCTTCATCAATAAATTTAGTGAACAAGTAAGTTTTCAAGCCCTGTTTAAACTGACTTAATGTATCAAGCGAACGAAGGTCGCTTGGTAGGGCGTTCCACAACATTGGAGCATTGACAGCAAAGGCACGTCTGCCAAGTGTCTTACAATTGGCCTTGGGAACCTTCAATTTAATTTCTTCGTTGGACCTCAAGTTATAGCGGGCACAATTCGTTCTAATTATCATTTCACTGATGTATTCAGGTGCCATATCATGCAATGCCTTGAAAACCATCATTAATACTTTAAAATCAATTCGAAACCGCACTGGAAGCCAGTGAAGCTGTCTCAGAGCTGGCATTATATGGGCAAACGTTTTAAGATTTAGTACCACCCTGGCTGCCGCGTTTTGAACACACTGTAATTTCTTAATGAGACATGCAGGTAGGCCACTCATTAAACTATTGCAATAGTCAATTTTGCTAGTGATGAAGGCATGTATGACTGTATTCACTGCCTCATTTGGGAGATATCTCCGTATGCTCTTAATATTATAAAGCTGGAAGTAAGCTGTACAACACAGCTTAGATATGTGGTTTTCCATGTTTATATTTTTGTCAAATATTACGCCTAAATTACGCACTGACGTTACTGGTAATATTTGTTTTTCACCAACTTGTACCCCCTGGATGGTAACCTTCTCTAGCTGCTGCTTAATACCGAGTATAAAAAACTCTGTCTTGCTATCATTTATTTTAAGTTTGTTTGATAACATCCACTGTCTCACATCGCTGATACACTCTTGGCTGGTTATCAGTGCAGAGTCCTGATTAACTGAACCGTCAGGTCGGAATGCTAAGTACAGCTGATTGTCGTCGGCACAGCCATGAGCTGCTGGTAAATGTTGCCGGATAACTTGGAACAATGATGCTGCATAGATCGTGAACAACACTGGTCCGAGGCAGGACCCCTGGGGGACGCCGTACTTCAGTAGAAACTTATCTGAAGTTATTCCAGATACTTGAATTTGATGCGTGCGGTTATCTAAATATGAGGCGACCGATCTAAGAGCCGCATCCGTAACCCCGGCCTCAAACTCCATTGTTTCCATCATGATGGTATGATCAATGGTGTCAAACGCTGCGCTGAGGTCCAGCATTACCAGCAGTGTAACGCACTGGTGATCCATTTTTAGCAGCAGATCAGATTGGACTTTGACGAGTGCTGTCTCTGTGCTGTGGAAGGTTCTGTAGGCTGATTGGTGTGCAGGTAGTGGATGATTCTGGTCCAAGTGGTCTGTCAGTTGTTTTACGGATGCCCGTTCAACCAGCTTGGATACAAAAGGTAAGTTGCTTACTGGCCGAAAATTAGAGAACACTGGAACTAATCCTGGTTTTTTTAAGAGTGGTGTCACTATCGCATTTTTCCACTCGCTAGGGAAGTAGCCAAGCTTTAGTGATGCGTTGACCAGCAGAGTCAATACAGTAAGAGGCACTCACTACATTCTTTAAGTGACCATGTTGGTATCGGATCACTCGCACACTGCTTGTTTGGAGACCTTCTAATGAGTTTAGAAACATCGTCTTCCGTCAACATTTGAAACAATGTCAGCTTCTGATAATCAGTCTTGGCAGATTTCGGCAGGCTTATTGGTGGAACATTAACGTCATCCAGTTCTCTCCTGATCTTGTCTATTTTCATAACAAAAAAGTCTCCAAAGTCACCTGCGAGCTTCGATAGAGATTGGTGATCTGGGTAAGATACCAGTTGTGTTGGCTTAGTAAGAGAGCTAATCAAACTAAATAGTTTCTTTTGGTCCCCAGCACACTCTAACATCTGGCTGCTGTAATGATCAGTTTTGGATGCATCCATGATGCGTCTACATTCATTTCGCCAATGCTTGAATTGAGCTCTTTTACGGTCGCACTCGATTGGATCATTTTTCCATTTCCTCCATTCACGTTCTACCTTCCGCCGTCTTCGCTTTAGTTCTTTGATGTTATCGTTCATCCATGGAACCGCAGGGTTAACAGTGATGGTCTTAGTCTTTAGTGGCGCATGTTGATCGAGCAGTTGTTGTAAAGTGTCATTATATATGGTGACTACCTTGTCCAATTGTTCGGGTGTTCCGGCCGCATCCGTGTCATGGTTTAAGGAATGCAACTGAGATCCCTGGATGTCCAGCTTAAAGCGATCGATGTTGATCTTTTTTAACTGCCTAAATGTGATTGTCTTTGTTTACAGTATAGGCTTCGGAAGAGATAGTAGACATTGCACAAAAGCATGATCAGATATGTAATAAGTGGATTGCGGTATATCCAGCAGTAATTGGCCAGTATTCCGTGTTAGAATTAAATCCAATGTGTGACCAGATTCATGCGTCTGGTCTGTTACGTGTTGTCTCAGACCAAAACTGGTTACAAGATTCATGAAAGCACCCGCTTCCCTATCTGAGGTAACATCAACGTGGAAATTTAAATCTCCAGTGATTAAGAGTGGCTCAGTGCTGATAATGACAGGCTCCATCTATTCAGAAAACTCATCAAAGAACATCGTAGTAGAGATTGGGTGTTTCGCAGAGTACGTTGGACGATAAATTACTATAATTCTGACATTAGTTGCAGGTCCATTGACAAGCCATTCAGAAAACTCAAATGAAGTTTTTTCACCTCCTGCCACTTTTTTGGCCGCCAGTTACCTCCACCAGTCCTATTGGTTTCTCGCGGTTGGTCGTGCAAAGCGTATCCATCTGGTTCACATTCTGATCTCTTTGCTTCATCTGTCGAAGTTAACCATGTTTCGGTGACTGCACATAAATCAATTTTGTTTGATACTATGTATTCCGTAAAGTCAGTAGCTTTGTTTTTGATCGAACGTGTGTTTACGACGCAGAATCTGAGACCAGAAGTGGAGTGCGGCGACGGGTGATAGTCCTTGAAGTTGTGCATTCTCACCGTCACCAGGTTGTTTACATTTACTCCTCTTTCTAAATCGGATCTCCTTGGCTTGATATGATTTGCTTCAACTCCCAGCTTTGTAGACTGCAATACATTGTGTGGGCTCAGAGAGCCTGTACCGGGCCTGTTGCTGTCAACACATGCCTTTGTGATACATTTCAGTGGAGAAGTTATCCTCACCGGTATAGGATTGTTCCGCCTTTGTCGGTTTACGCTGCCTCCGGAACCCCGTTTTGTAGGAGGGGTTTGACATATAGCAAACTTTTTTAATGTCAGTAACAACTCAGATGGCAGAGGAGAGCGTTGCACTGACTTGAAAATCTCCGTCAAAGCCGATCTGGTGTAGTTGATGAAGGCCATTTTAATATTTACTTCACATTAGACCATGTCCATAATCGTTCATCCAAGCCATTCAAAAGTAGCTAAATGCATCTGTTGCCTGACGACGTTTGTTGTTGCGTCGCAACGTGTGACGTAGACAATACAGTATCCGTTGTAAACAAATGGTGTGCAGATCGACAACTTATGAAACTATCTGGCAATGTTCCTGGCGAGAAGAATTCAATTTCCTCTGTGATCCAGATGAAATACAGGTCCAAAAATGTTTACAATAGAGCTCATGTATCATTATAAAAATACAGTGCACTTTTTTCAGACCAGTTCGTAATCCTTACCGATGGATGCCAGCGAAGAATCGAGAGCTAAATTTGCAGCAGCTCATAGCGCGCATGTAGATGGAGAGTCACATATATAGGGGAGTATACATATATACCATATGCACAGAAATGAATACCGAATTAAAATGCAATCATTCACAATTCCGCTTCAAATCGGAAACCAGTCTTTCATAAATTCAAAATTCAATATTCAGCAAGTAATTAATATTATGCAACTGAAGGCCCAATTGCAGTCTCACCTTTAACAGATGGCGACTTTTTCGGAGCGGCACCTGTCGAATTTGAGGTCAGGGCAGGCAACAGCTTGCACTTTGCAGAGGGATCACCCTTAGCCTGAAGACACACATTTCATGGTAAGCGGAAGCACTTTCATAATTCCTTGGTACATTCGTACTTAGTATTTAATTAATTAATATAATTTACAGAAACAAGTTCTAGCAACTTACTAATTTCAATACACAACAGATGTTACATATGAAATCTCAGTGCACAAGGATTGTCTTTTGCTTTATTAACACAAGTGGCCTGACATATCAATCCATCCACTAGACATTAGATTTATGGTTACTTTGGAAGTAAAACGCCTGTGCACGGTCGTGAAAACATCAGTTGCGGTAAAGGTTCAGCTTAGATTTCTCATACGGTACTTGTCCGCTATTCCTTGGGGTGAGCGTCATTGATGCCGTGATCTCACTCACCCTGTCTACTGATATCATCTTGCCATGTAACTCTGTCCTATGAAGATGCTGAATGCACTTAGAAGCTTCCTCTGCACTTGACATGATGACAAATCCATAGCAGCGTGAACCTGGGCTGCGGGCGTTGGTGACCACCTTGGCACCTGCAACCTGGCACGCCATAGCAAAGGTGTCAGACAAAGGCACTCAAGACACCCACAAAAAGAAACAATGTTGCAAATGTTCCACCTCTTACAGATTTTTTTGCTTAATTTCAGAATATATATGCATGGTTTTAACATCTTTTGGATAAAATCAATGTCACTCACTTTTCCATACTTGGCAAACAGCGCCTTGAGGTCTGTGGCTCGGGTGGAAGATGCCAAACCACTCACCCACAGGTTACGGCTGCTCGCAGCGGCTTTTCCTAAGACACAAAATATCGTCCGTTTGTAATGTCAAGAAAACATGTAATTATAAACTATCAATTTTGCGACTATCTTTTAACTTGTGAAGAGTGGTAAGAGTCCACCTTGAAATGCGTTGTAAGTCTGTATAGTGGAAATATACACCTAACACCATTCGTACATTCATATTAGAACATCTAAACAACTAAATTGAAAGAAGTAAATTACATACCTTTATCATCCTTAGTTGTAGCACTGCCACTGTAAATTATAATGGAAACATGTTAATTTTTGCTTATGTGGTAAAACAACGCAGCGATACGACAGTATCAGTTATCATATAACGATGCTAAACTTCTCCATTATATATCGTTAACTTCCATATCTATAATGGTACACAAATAAAAACCGAAGACAGACTATAAAGGTAGAAGGTATTTTTGTAGTGCACAAGTAGTCCATCGTTAGTAGCAGCAATGAAGTAAAACCATAAACAGCTGAACGAAACGGGTGATCCCCATCTTCCTGATGGACTTCTTTTATCAGATCTCCCGGCAAGGACTTAAGACATGCAACAGGCTATGCAAGCTTAAAAGCCTCGAGATGCTGACATACGATTCCGGGGTTAATGAAGGCTATCCAAACTAGCAAACTCTTCTTGTCCATGTACAGCATAGCATAGACGGTTCGCCTGGTGATAATTTTTTTTGTACCCCAGTAGTCCAAATGGCATAGCTTACAGCTGTTACAGACTGTCAGATTAGCCCGGTAAGGTAGGATGAAGATGATCATTTCATGGTGACAAAAAGGTTTCATGTACAAACAAACCTCTTTGCTTTATCAGCTTCTTTAGCGTCAGAATCAGATTTCTGATCGCCCGACTTAGCAACGGGGCTAGACTTGGAAGGGGCCGAGGAAGATGCCGAGCCTTGTGTCTTGCTGTCCCCTTCAGACCCTGCTGCCTCACCCACTTTGTGGCCCTCACCACCAGGCTCCCCAGCTTTACCCTCGGGGACCCGGCTACCCCCAGACTCTGACTTGTTGGACCCCTCGGCGCCGTCCTTGGCTTCCTCAGGCTCCTGGGCTCCCTTGCTGGCGGGGTCCGCTGCTTCGGTCTCTGCGCCGGTCTTCGCCGCATCTTGTGTCATAGAGGCGGCCGAGGAAGACGCCGATGGCTTGAGAGGTGTGGCCAGCAGATCGCTGTCCAAGTCGTTCTGAGATTCGTCAATGTTGACAATGAGAGAGAGGTCTTCATCACCCTTTCCCTCCACGGAGGTGTCCAGCCGAATCGTGTCTTCCGAAGTGAAGGGAGCCACGACAGGCGCATTTTCCGGGTCGGGCGGCTCTGACAGTGCACCGCCCAGGTTATCTTGCTTCGGCTTGCCTGAAGTCTCCTTGGAATCATCTTGACCATCCTGTGGCGTTGTCACTTGGCTAGCTGACGCATCTGTTTCTATACAAGAATTTCAAAGGAAGAAAATCATGTGAAACTTACAGGCATGAGATTTGCAGCACGGACCCTTTCACTATTTTACTTACCACACCTACCTGTTCGCGGAACCAGACACTTTAAGAACACTACATAGCATTTTTTTTATTAAATGTAGCCTAGAAAGACGTTGGCACAGCTTAAATGTTAAGACAAAAAGAACACGGCAGCAGATCCTTCATTTAGTTCTTCAACATGAAACTTCAGCTGACAAGACACGATAGCTCCCGCAGGTGGACCACTGTTGAAATTGTAACCTCCAGGAAAAACGTGAATATCAGCTTCCGTCGATGCAGGCCCAAATTAGCTTGTGCAAACAGCATCTTCCAGGCCGTCAACACCAGGCTAGCAGGTTGTCCGTTGTTCATACGTACGCAGCCAAACGACGAAGGCAACTGTCTCACGTGTAGAGCTGTCGTACAATTGAAGTTAAGCACACTACGTGTCCGCTGGATCAAGACTGTCCGTAAAGTTGACGCGATTGAGTCATATGCCAAATCAAGTGTCATGCGATGGCGACTTTTGTGGAGAAAGCTGCGAAACCGACGACCGCAAAGCGAAGTTCATCAATGATTGGCTTGCAACAGCTACGGGCATCAGGGGACTGTCTAAAATCTGCTTCACCGCCGCCTGGGTTGAGTTTCTGGGAAGGTACCACGCGGGCCACCGGCATACGCGGGCAGGTCCAGCGCAATGACGAGGTGAAGTTTTGTACCATATGTTCTGCCTGGTGTTTGAAGACTTAACACAGGTCACTTATGGTTAGCGTTTGGGTCAACTACTGGAATATCGGATTTCTTTCACTTCAATATTTTGTTGTGTAATTATAAGCATAAGCATAACAAGGGTAAACCGTTTCGCAAAAAGTCATCTGACTGCTATCTACATGTGATCTAACAATTGGCGAGAGAAGCTTTACCTTTCACTGGTTTAGCTGCATCAGCGGATTCTTCATCCACGGGATCAGTCTAAAAGCGAGAGAGTAAGTTCATGAGCTTCACATGCAATAATTAGTTTACTGAAAAAACAAGAAACAATTGAAACTGCTGATGGAACTACTTGCAGGGAGAAGGAAGCACTCCTTCGTTACCACATTCGCCTCTATGAAAATTGTATGAACATAGATTGTATAGAAGATTGAAAATAATTGTGAATCTTCAAAAAACAGGATAAAACAACATTTATCACCATACTGTTATAAAAATATTGAAGTAAATGTAAACACCTCAGAAAGCAACTCACTTCATCCAGCAACAGATCCATTTCTTCAGTATTTAAGTTAATGCCATCCACATCATTCTCATCAAGGCCCTTAAATATAAACACACTGGGTGAAGGTAAGGGTGATAAGGACATTACATTTTGCTCATAGAGGCTTTTATCATTTAGTAAAACCATTGTCTGTTCATTTAAATGATCCAATATAATTGTATATAACATTTTTAGGTGTTTTTGTAAATCTTATTATTATGTTGTAAGTATCAGCTTCACTGGTCACAAGAACACTCCACGTCAATGGACAGAAATGGGGTGGCTTTAGATCTCCGTTATCAGCCCTACCGTAAACTGCCTATTTGAAGCCGCAGCTTATATTAGGAAGTTGTAGGTTCCACTTTCCGGGTTTGAGGCGCAAGTCAGGATGCAGCTTTAAATTGGGCCTTTTGCAAATTTCAATTGAGCATGGCGAGACAAGCAAGGGGTGGGGGGGGGGGGGGGTAATACGAAAATTACCGGTGTCGCGACTCACCTTGTATAAACAATTAATTGGCTTAGTAGGGGCCAGGAGGGCCAGCCACTGGTGTGACACTTGATAAGAGGAGAGGTGAATGTTGTTAGTAGTCGCGACTGCTTGTATAAACAATTAATTAGTTTCATTGACTGGACAGGATTAGGCAGGGATACAGGGGGGGGGGGAGCGAGAGGCCAAAGTCTGGGTGCGGCTTGTCATATGTAGTTTCCCGGAAATGGTTCTGGGTGCCTGCCAATCCGCTTTTGAGGCCAAAGTTGGGGTGCGGCTTCTAATATGTATGCAGCTTCAAATAGGCAGTTTACGGTACTACCAAACTGTCAGAAGCTAAGGATGCAAGGGTGAATCGGTTGAGGATATTATTACAGTTCATTGATGAAACATGTCTCAGGGCAGATAGAAAGCGCAGCCTTTGAAAACCTCTCCCAGTTTTTCCACCCGTGTTAGTCTGGCATGTGTGTTCTGCAAACATTATTTATGTAATAAGCTTCCTAGTTGTGAAGTTGTAAATTTCACTTGCATTATAATTCTTAGCTATCTTTCCACCATAAGAGATGATATATGTCAACAACTTATATAAGAGCTGCATTCACCAGGTTCTTAAATATTATTAAAATTACAGTTAATCATGATATGTTTGCTTACATCAGTATTTGGAACACTTGTACTGTCTGGAGACTCCTTTGTGGTCACTTCTGCTTGTGCCATAGCTGTTTCTTCTTTTACTTCGCCATTGACTGTTCCTTGAGCGCTAGAAGCTACATCAAGGTCAGAGGTGGCAACTGTGCCTTCATCTTCTCCTTCAATATCTTCTGCATCGTCTATATCATCAGCCTCCACATCGTCTTCCCCTTCCTGGTATTGAGGAAAATAACATTAACATTAAAAACAGGATAATATCACAAATAATGAAATGTTATATGTATATACCTTTTCATAGCATTTCTTCACAAAAATCCTCAACTGAGGACATATCTAATCAAACAGTCCCTCCAATGAGGAAAAATGTAAGTTTTTTTGCATAACAGAAACAATATATTACTTACAGCTTTGTCTTTTTCCTTGATTTCTGGAAAGAATACAGGAAAATTGGGTTAAAATTCTACATGAATGAATACACAAGATTTGAAAAAAAAAGTAATTTATCATGTTAATACACTCAAAAACTGTCCAGCACAGTACTTGACAACATAGAGTGGATCACTCCAGAAACTAGTGATATACCAGTATTTAAAAAAAAAATTCTAACTTACTTCCTAGCTTCTTCGGCTTAATCTCGAATGTATAATCATCTGGGTTTTGTCCTTCATCTTCTAATGCCTGAAATAAGAAATCTCTCATAATAAATAAAGCTGGATCAGAAAAAGATGCCCCAAGGGGGATTTGGTCACCATAACTCAGAACAGGGGAATACAGGTTAAAGTGGCGATAAGTTAGCCCTGTTGCATGCCCCTCCTTGGCTTATCCGCTCTGGGGAGCGGGCCGGAGGGCCATGAAGCCAGTGTCGGTTGCGATTGTTGATTTAAAAATCAGCGCCCTTCGGCCGTCGATTGCAGAAAGTACAGAAATAAACAGTCCTTATCAATTTGTCAAGTTGTTCTTCATACCTTTATAGTTCCAAGGGCAATGAGATTGAAAACAAACAAAATCCACCACTTTTTGTACTGGTGAAAGTTTTCAACAACAATTTTCAACAACTCTCCCCGCCGCCATGTCGCTGTTATGTCACAGTTCTCGTCGATCTCCCGGCAGAGGGTGTTACGCTTACGCCATAGTCCTAGGAAAAATTGTGATGCGAGGAACAAGCTCCATCTGTTCTACGTTAGTAGGGAATTCCCTTCTACGTTAGTAGGGAATCGACTGTAATTTTTATTATCATGTGTGCTCGAACAATCATAGTGTTTACGTATTCTATATACCTTGTTCTATCATCTGACATCAATAAACTATGTCGATACTAGGTTGTTTCGGTAATATTTTCGCGAAGAAATGTTGGAGCACACAACTGTTCCCGACCAGCCGTCCGCCATATTTGTTTTTGGCGGATGCCGGTACCTGTGAATGTGACTTGGTTCCACCTCTCCATTAGCATATGACTCTCCGCTAGAGGGCCTTGTCAGTCGCTCACCTTGAACTTAAGGACAATAGCAGCGCCCTCTTTCACAGGTCATTGACTGTTGCAAAGTTTGGGACCCAGGCTACTAATGGTTCAAATGGTGGCGGGATTCGCCAGGTGGCGCTGCATACTCATGGCGGTTGGTAGGGAAAAGTCGGATGCTCCAACATTTGTTCGC
Source organism: Arenicola marina (assembly GCA_964019135.1). Lineage (NCBI taxonomy): Eukaryota > Metazoa > Annelida > Polychaeta > Arenicolidae > Arenicola > Arenicola marina. The sequence goes on along the minus strand of OZ025251.1, from coordinate 41,013,066 downwards.
GAAAATATGACTGCAACAATCTAGTGTTGACACACTTTCTTGACGTCAGAAGATAGAACAATGTATATAGAATATGTAAGCACTATTATTGTACACGCCCACATTATAATAAAAGCTACAGTCGATTCCCTACTAACGTCGAAGGATTTTAACATTGTTACCGTTGTGCCCCTAGAGAAGCGGGCTTGTCTGGGGGCACTTGCGCCAAGGAGGGGGGGGATGAGAGGCCAAAGTCTGGGTACAGCTTATAATACGTAATTTTCTGGAAATGGTTTTGGGTGCCTGCCAACCTGGTTTTGAGGCCAAAGTTGGCGTACGGCTTGGGTTGTATCTGTGAGTATACTGGGCTCGCGCTAGGATATTTTTTTCATTAGCCAATTTGGCTAATTCCGTGGAAAAACATTAGCCAAAAATATTGGTTATAAATGGACTTACATCGTGTAAACTTCCGCCAATATTTGTTCGAGGATTTTCTGGTTCCTTTTGTTGAAAAAAACATGAATAAAAATGTGTTTATAGTTGAAATTTTATATTCGCCATTTTGGCGAGTGTCCAAGAAGTTCTTATCGCCAAATCCCGAATTTTCTCGCCAAATGGCTATTGGCGAATGCTAACGCGAGCCCAGGTATATGGCCTATCTGCCTCTCCCGGCCATTGAAATTGTGGAATGTGGTTCGTGAAGTCATTTTTTGACTCGAACTCGATTTAGAGCTTCACAGGTAAATTGCCAAATGACTTTCCGAGAAACAATAAAGAGAGTATGCAAATGGCAGAGACATGAAAAGAGTGATATGGTAACAATAATAGGCCTATCGATAGCATATAACTTACATCTGGGCCGAAGTCGATTGAAAAGAGAATGGACAATTTTTTCGGGACCCAAACACACGAAACTCCAAACAAAATAGACTCGAAGACCATACACAAGCGCACCAAATTGTACCTTTCTAAGGCGTTCAATAAGAGCTGCTTTCACTCCAGTCTTTTCCATTCCACGTCTTTCAAGTTCTGCTTTCAAATCAATGACACGTAAGTCGCCAATTTTTTTCCCCAAATTTGACTCAACCAAAGGAGAAGCCATCTTGAGAGAATCGACGTGATGCGCAGATGCCCGGATGTGAGTGGAACATGCGGTCCATAAAATTCATTCGCCTGGTGGCGCTGCACTCAATTCGCGCGCATCGACCTGATTTTTAAAGACCGATTTCAATTTTTGAGTGAGAAAACTTGCCTATGCGCGCCACCAGGCGCTAAGAAGTGGGTATTTTCCATAAAGTCATAAAATTGATGGCCTCCGACGAAGGGAATGCGCCAGCTCATGTTAAGATAATTGTGCACACATCTTTCGTGTTTAGCCTATCCCCGCCTTTGCATGCGCTCCCCACGTCCTTTATTGTCAGTCAGGAACTCACCCCGGCCACCCAACCTTTGACATATATGATTTAGATTTTAATAGAGTTTATTTGAGCCTGGAAAAAAGCAATGAACCAGTGACCAAACTTGAACATGATAGGGGGGTGGGGGGTTATTTAGGCGCTAGTCGGGAATCGACTGTAGCTTTTATCATAATGTGTGCGCGTACAATCATAGACATAGTGGTTACGTATTCTAATACGCGAAAATATAATCGAAACAACCTAGTGTTGACACACTTTCTTGATGTCAGAAGATAGAACAAGGTATATAAAATACGTAAACACTATGATTCTACGCGCACGTACACATTATGATAAAAGCTAATCCATTCCCGACTGGCGTCTAAAGAACTTTGCATGGACACCGTTGTACCCCTAGAAACCGGGCTTGCCTGGGGGCACTTGCGCCAAGGCGGATGCATGATATAAATTAGCGATTTCCCGATTCACGCCTATTTAACATGAAAAAGTTCCCATTTCATCAGGACGGTCGGCTAATACCCCACTCCCAGCTTCAGCGGTCTGGCCGGAATGGGTAAATGGCGACACGCGACACAGGCATATTCGAAAAATCGACATTCGACGCTGACCCCCATACTCTGATACTGAGGATCGGAAAAAAAGCGACATCGACACAAATAGTGGCATTTTTCGATCGACACTGAGAATTTTGAAAAAAGCGACAATGAACGAAGAATTATTTTCCTCGTTCCCAGTTGACGGGTAAAATGAATCGGCCCCCTCCATTTTGCACTCTTCTGGTGCAATGAATAAGTGCATGATCTAGGTGGACGCCGAGGGCGTACATTCGCAGCCAGACAAGATTTACAGAACCATTACCACGCCATCCCAAACTTACGGATCTCGAGCAGCTACATTGTAACTGGATCAAATCCTTAAATACCATGTTTATAACAAATAACTGACAATGTGCTACAACTCATGATCGCTTGGTCATTTTGCTTCTCCTTCGCAGGCTTAATTAACTGCTGTAGCGATTTTACCAACGCACTTCGATTGTATATGCTTATTTTATGCGTGTAGCCTCTTGTATAGCCGCCTGCATGTTATCTGCACTGCCTAAATGATTAAAATGAAATTATTCATTTTATACTAGAACAATGCTCCTCATAGCTAGGAAGCCATGTAACGTTGGTCTTACCGCAAAGTTACCGACATTTCACGTGCTTCCGAATGCTGGCGACATCTTCGCCAGTCTATGCCATGTAATTACCATGTAGGCCTTCTTTTTTCCCCCGCAACCCTACTCTATGGAACACTGTTGTGTGCCCGCAGGTTGACACCAACTTCCCAGTCGTCTTCTACAATTTTGCGGGTGTTGCTCGTTAATGTGAGATATCAGGACTGTGGGCTAATTTTATGAATATTTTGTTCGGAAGTATTTAAAACATCTTAGTAAAAACAGACCTAATAACGGCTTGATAAAGATGTGACTGTAACTATAGTCAAAACGGAAACTGTCCGAACATCGAAATTTGCGAATTATTAGTTTACTCTACGAGTTGAGGACGAAATCTATGCATATTCCTTACCTATGAACTGGGGCCTGTCTGAGCAATTGTTTATCCGATCTGCAGTTCGATTCCTATCCTCACAATACATGACCTGCCATGCTATTTAATAGAGCAGACGATGTTGTTTTTATCGTTCTCTTGTCAGTCATGCAAAGGTGAAGGTCATCCAACTGCCACCTGATTGGTTCAAAATCTACGTCAAGTTGGAAAAGTCCAACGCGTCATTTGACGAGGGGCCCGAGGTTAAATGCAATTTCGCATGTGTAGGTGGCGCTTTTGCGTGGAGATTTTATGCGGCGTTCCAAAATAGCGCTACCTGGCGAATGTTTTGTGATGCAGACGACAACTCAAGACAAAATGAAGGTCGACGAAGTAATTTTGAATGTGCTGCGCTTTTTTGAGAAAGAAAAGAAGCGCGGCAAACTTTATCTGTCGCTCAATCGCACGAGAGATAGAGCTTGCGCTGCCCTTGGCATTTCCCGGGGGCGACTGCAGAGAGTTCTTCGACAAGACAATCATAATGTCATCGGTAAGAATTTTCATTATAACTGAGATATCATAATGTTATCACGTCTCAATGTAAAAGGGTTTTGCTAAATTTCTTCTTTGCTTGTTTGTTTTTACCTTGCATTTTGTCTATAATTTATAACCAATATAGTGCAGTATTTAAAGCGTATTTCTAAATATTATGACTCATCTGATACAGTCGGGCTGTTTTTTTTAGGCTGGAGGCCCCACGCCTGGGGGGGGGGGGGGGGGGTCCTGTTCCCAGATGATTTAAAAGCAGAACTCTCCGCTCAATGAACGGGAGGGCGGGGTAGGAACGATACTAAATGGACGATTTCCCGGTCCACGGTTATTTAATATTAAAATTCACAGTTCAAGAAATGAATAGCCCAAAATACCCTTGCGCCCCCCCCCCCTACCGTTTTTTTTTCAGAGGGAGGTGTGGGTGGGGGGGCACTATTATACAAATCTGGTTGCATGCCCCGTGATGCCTGAGACAGGGAACATTTCTGATGAGAGAGATATCCCTATAGGGCGGACATTTCTGATGTAGGCCTACAACATGTGCAACTGATATTTTATAACTTGTGACTGGCGGGGGCGGGGAGATGGGGGCGCGGGGGGGGGGGGGCGAATTTTGCATCCATAGAGCGGTTTAGCCGGGAAAAAGGCGGGTCATTGGAAAAAAAACCTTCCGAGCCGGTCGTGGTAAATGGGCGCTAATTACTGCGGAACCCTCCCAACCCTAGCATTAGTGTATTAATTCCCCCCTCGCCGCTCTCACCCACAGGGCCACCCACCTTTTCAAGTTTTGGATCCGATCTTGAAGAGAAACCTACCTAGTAGTACTTTTGGAATGTAGAATAACTATGTGTTTCGGTCGACCATATCTATACTTTGCGATCATGACTGACGTAGATCTTTATGGTTTTATGTGTGTGTGTGCCCTTTTTAGAAAACGAAGCCGCCTCTAAAACGGGTCGCCCTACAAAAGTGGACAACTTCAACCTGGAAGTCATCCGAAGGGAGGTCACCAACAAATTACAGCGAGGGGAGATCGTTAATTTGGTCTCCCTTCGGCGCGACATTGGGCAGCGAGACATTAATATCTCGTTGACCACGCTTCGGTTGAATCTCAACCAACTTGGATTCAAGTAAGAACTGTTAAAATCAGATGCTCCGTCCTTTATATGTTTGAAATAACTTTCAACCGGTTGATGCAGATAGATATTATGATAAAGCTTAAATAACTTTCACCCCAATTTATGTCCGTCACTGGTTTTTAATTTAATTTAATTTTAAAGCTTATAATCCATGTACCCTAAAATATGCGATCGCATGGAAATTTAATGTAATGAATATTGTGGCTGATTATAATTAATAACGGTTCCAGTACAATTAGCCTACCCTGCTATATCGACATGCACAGTATCAGTGGAATCAAACCGATCTACATTAAATGAGACTAACCCCCACCACCATATACTGTCCCTCAACAGCTACACACGTAACGACAAAAGCAAATGCGGAACTGAGGTGACGGAGAGGGACGACATCCTGACGTGGCGGCGCCACTACCTGCGTCGTCTCGCTGCCCTCAGGTCAGAAGGTCGGCCCATCGTCTACCTAGATGAGACCTGGGTAAACGCGGGACACGCCCCCACAAAAGAATGGTGCTCGTCCGACGTAAAGCGAAAGCGCAAGGTGGAGCCTGGGCGCGGAGGAAGGTAATACCCAAATCAAGAACTTATATGTGATTCACGGAATGTAAATACACTATTCAACATCTTTTTTTTAATTAACTGTAATTTCAGAAAGAAAGTTTTGGTCATACGTAATTATACTAATACAGGTATATTTCTATGCAGGTGGATAATTGTCGATGCGGGTGGAGCCAACGGTTTCATCGATGGCGCCTCCCTAGTGTTCAGGTAAGATATGTGACCAGGCTCCATAGGTTGTTCTGTGACAAAGGGCATAATGCTGAATTTCATCACGGCAAATATACAGTCATACGAAGTTCCTTTTTGGTGTTAAATATTTGAGACATTACATCCTGAGATCCACTTTCTCTAGTAGTTGCTCTATTATCCATGCAAAAAATGTTTATAAAACCCCGCCTCATTACATTTTTGTTTCTATAATTAAGAACCTTTAGAAATGTAGATTTTTTTTCTCACCGGAATAATGTTGTGTGAGCATCTTTAAGTTAATAACATTATTTATCAATATGTGTTCAGATCCAAGAGTGGTACGGGGGACTACCACGCTGAGATGGATGGCCCCCGGTTTGAACGCTGGTTCACAGAGCAACTGCTGCCGGGGCTCCCTCAGCGTGGGGTCATTGTCATGGACAATGCCCCGTACCACTCGGTCATGACCGAGGAGTCGAGGTCCCCGGGCGCGGGCAGCAAGAAAGAAGAGCTTAGATCATGGCTTACGGCGAAAGGTAAGGGATCTTAGTATAGTTTATTGATACCGAAGAGCTCTTATTCTGACGAGATGCAAACATTTCACGCTTGATACACCAGTGATTTTTCGGATTTCTCCAAATGGAGCGGACATTTGAAATTTCAGCTCGTGTCTTAGTTTTATCCTAACGGATGGACCATATGATATGCAGAAAAAGCGGTAGGGGCTATATTTTAGAGGTGAAGGCCAAGAATTTGGTGTGGGGTTCGACCAGGCCAGAATTTGGTTTTTGTGGCCAGGAGTAGGGCAAAAAGGCAAGGTTCACATTTATATCACCTTTTCACTAGTCAATATACCTACTACATGTTTACATAAGCCTGATATGGGCCCAGGCCTGTTATTGGTTCATTTCTGTGTAGACATAATGTAGGACTCTTACTAACGGCTGTGAAGGCAAATACAAGAGGTTATATAGAAGCTTAAGAAAAATTTCCGGCAGGATATAGATATCTGATATGTCAGTAAACATATGAAGTTGTCAAAAAGCACATATATATGTCCCTAATAGTAGAAATATTTAAGAACACTGGATTTCCGTGTTATTTATAACTTGTTTTTTAAAGATATATGTTAATAAGGGCAGTTTTACAGTCATAGCTAGGCAACTCTGGAATTGGACATCATTTGGTGTATTTACCAAATTACTGTATACAAGGGCTGGCAATGTGGTAATGAACCAACTGGTGCCTTGGGCAAACACATAAAATGAGAAGCCAGAATGATATTATCTCTTTTGAGTGCAGAGGTATAGTCATTTTAGTCTTGAAAACAGCAACTTTTTTTGTCTCATTTCTCACAAAATTGATTTAGATTATCACACAAATCACTATATATAGCAATATATGGAAAGGAATTTTATTTTTTGACCCCAGTGAGACAAAAAGGTGCCCATGACTGTAAAACTGCCCATATAATATACTGATGCATGTTTTAATACTAAGAAAGTTCTACCAATGTGTACACCCCCTTGTGTCTTTCCACTGGTATATATTTTTGCATGATCTCAAAGTGAGACTGCATCCTTCCTTGCAATAATAGCACTGTAGTATCAGAATTTCTGACTATATCCCAGGCATGTGAGGTAAGACTAGAGAAAGTTAAAATATCTGAAAAGATGTTTTTTATTATTCATGATTGTCTTGAAACTTGACCTGTATTAACAATATAAAATTCACTATAACTTTTTTTTGTAGGCAGTGTTGGTATTTCTTGGTATCGATGCTTATTATTCAAGAATGTTTTTGAGTAATAATTGTTTTACACAAAATATTAAATTTGTTGAAAATACCAAGAATACACAAGGCAGATATATATACACTTTACATTTTGCAATAGTAGATAATTATTTTCTAATATAGTAAGAAATATAAGGATACTTTTTGTGTGTAAAATACCTTTGATAATTAGTACATAGGGATATTATTTACAACTGCATGGAACCATAAATAACTGCATATAGCGAGGCATATAGCACCCTTAAACCTATATTTTTTTAAATAGACTGGATATAGATCTATAGGCCTATGGATTATAACTTTTAAACATTAACAAAAATCTTGGCACCTCCTACTCATGTAGATCTAGTCCAGGCTACATGCTATAAGTTATATCATTATATATCATTATAGAGCTTGTAGAAAAAGAAGAAACATGCAGACACAGTAACTCTCCTCACAGGACAGCGCGCAATCCATGATTTGGCGAGTATTTCCTTTATCTTGGCTGTGCCTTACTTTGCCCAAAAAGCACAGAAATCAGGCGAGTGTCCAATGGAGTGGGGATCCCCCCCCCCCCCGCGCAGCACATCTGGACGAAATTCTAGATCCGCGCCTGACTGGGCTTATTCAATCAAACGCGTAACAAAAAAACTGTTCTCTTACTGCAGGCATTGCCACTGGCGATGACATGTTGCGGGCCGAGCTAGCCGCCCTAGTGAAGCAGCACCGCCCCGCCAAGAAATACAAGGTGGATGTTCTCGCTGAGGAGGCTGGCCACACGGTCCTTCGGCTACCGCCCTACCACTGTGATCTCAATCCCATTGAGATGGTCTGGGCGATAGAAAAGGGTCACGTGGCGACAAATAATACCACTCAGGGTATGGAGAACGTACACCAGTTATTTCTGGCGGGGCGACAGAAAGTGGCCGATGCCAACTTGTGGCCTGCATTTGTGCGGCACGTAACAAAAGTGGAAAAGAGGTGAGTCTCACTAACCCTACAAGGGTTTACCCGCCTTTAACTAAATAATGCGAAATAATCAAAAATATTAACGTGACACATAACCAGCAGACGCGATAAGTTTAATTTTGATCTTCTCGTGAAATATTACGAAAGGCAATTTAAAAAATGTAAAGTTTTATGGCTCAGTGATATTTCCCGTAAATGAACAAAAATGAGATTTATTAACAATAACAGAGAGCTTCGCACGAATCCAACATTTAAATTGGGTTAAAATTAAGTAACAGTTGCTTTTACGCAACTCGTATGGTGGCATACGACACCGTTATCCAGCGATGGTTCTACACAGATACTGGACAGCTGACGGTCTGCGCGACGGCCAACTGGTGCCTCCTGTCATCCTCAACCCAGCTGAGGACTCTGGGGAGGAGAACAACAACGAGGACTCCGAGAGCGACGACGAGGACGACGTCGAGGCGCCAGCGCCGCCGCCGGCGCGGATAGACAGATGCCCCGAGTGCGGCCGGGGTGAGGAGGAGGAGGATGAGGCTCTGGGTGTCGTCTGGTTCGGGTGCGACGGATGTGAGCTTTGGTGGCACCGAGACTGCTTAGACAGGTACGTGCATTGCATTTACACCCGCGGTATATCATACCGGTCATAATTTCAATTGAAAGCCGAATAACGATGGCCGAGGATGCTGATCGACAACCTTACGGGTTAAGACATTCTTTTTTAAAGCCTCATCAATAATTCAATCAAACCATGTAAGCCTAAATAACGGTGTGTGCGCCGCCCCTGTAGTTTTACTTAAATACCGCAGTCCTGTGCCAAAGCTTGACGATTTTTCATTTACTTCCAGCCTGTCCAATGCTCGCATCGCCGCATCGTTTCGAAACTCGAGCCAGAGTTGGTTGTGCGAGGTTTGCCTCGTGCGACACCTGCAGTCTGGAGACACCAGCGTTCTCCCTGCAATCCTGGACAAACCAGAGGATTGATGGACATTGGGTTGCAGTTTTTTCCTCTACGTATATATTGTGTTTTTTCAGATGTTTATTATTCCTTGATATCCTTGTACCGCGTATTTCTCCTGTGACTCTCGCATTTTTATTCATCTCATTTGTATATCAACATTATATGTATACCACGATGTAAGATGAAAAGATTATTTATTATTGTATATATATCGCGACCAAGTTATATTAATGCACATTTGTTTACCTTTATCTGTGATACGTACATTATCACCGGCACATATAACGTGCAAATACACAAATTAAACTTTTGCGACACATCACAACGAGTTGTCTATTTCTGTAATAAACAGCGATTCTGTCTCTCACGGTTATAAGGGAGCAGTCAAAAAGTCTCCATTTTGATCCCAAAGCTACGACTCCTAGTTATTGATATCATAATTTTGTGGGGCTTACCAGGGGGGAGGGGGGGGGGGGTGTTTACCAGGGGGCGTTGCGAACTTGATCATATACTGTAAATGTCGGTCTATCTGACGAAATACATTGGTAAGTGACATTTTGTAGATGCAACACCTGAGGCGGATCCAAGGGGGGAGGGAATACCCCTCCCTGAATAGCGAATCCCCAAGAATTAGGAAGAGTAATATCCAATCCCCAAGATGAGGACTGCTCAAGACGCGAAAAAAACCTCGAATGTGATATCGCGAATATCGAGGAATTCACAGACTGCTATAACGGATAGCGGTAAATATAGGGAAAGGGTCTTTGCGTTGAGTCAGGAATTGTACCGATAACCTTCCCAATAAATTTCCAAAAGCTAATCGAAAGTCTGCAAGAATTTCTGGATACTAATCGCAGAGATCGGAAAAGGTATTCCCCGACCTCTTTAAGCGGATGTTAATGACTGTTGTAAGACGGTTAAGAAAAAAAATCGGTTGACAATAAGTGGTCACTTATACCCCCCTCCATTTCCAAATTCCTTGCTTACCTATAAATATATATATATATATATATAAGAAACATATCATGGTGACAGCGGAAGAACATTTTTCCTCATTCCGAAGAACATTTTTCCTCATTCCTATTTTCTGGTGAAATGTCAAGCCCATTCCCGATGACCAGAAATACCTATTATACCTCCACCCCCCCCCCCCCCCCCCTACACACACACACAAACCGCACACCCCAGTGGCCTATTTCACGTGCATAGTTTAGCCGGCTACGGGGCTTAGTTGGCTAAAATCACTCATCATTTACATGGTAACTTTTGCCGACTAAGCCCCGTAGTCCGCTGAACTACGTTTCTGACATCCACCACAGCTGGGCTACAGAAAAAATATATTTCCGATCAGTCCCAGAATCACAAAGATCGAGGATTTTTCTTCCAAAATAACGACCGTGAGGAGGACGACATTGCCACGCACGTAGCAATATAGTCAAATAATTAACACTCGTCTATTAGGTATGTATCCAGGCATTTTTGGATATATCGTGTGGTTGATGCTTTGGTTTCTTCGGGTGAACAGCCACCGCAAACGAACGTAAATAACGATGCGTGCGCCCTCTTTCGTCAGGTAACGGAGAGTGAAATGTGGTGCATGCCGGGATGGTCAGGGTTTACTGGTTGACCTGCTGTAACCACTTTGTCAGAAGGCGTTTGCTTTCGTGCAATGAACCAAATTTAGCCTCAATAGATACTAAACTGATTTCAGGTTCACTCTGTGTAACTTTAGGTTTGCGTCGATGCTTAAAAACAGAGTTAATGATAAAACGCTACGAAGGAATTCAAACCTATGACCCCTTACATATATGTAAATGGTATCGCCCAGTGACGTCACAGTAAACAAGTAATGGCGCCATCAAGCCGATCGGCTGCTTCGAAGTGCAGCAAAGCAACATTTCCTTATAGTTTATTTGCAAGTGTCTCAGGAAACGTGAGTTGATATACACTTATTAGGCCCCGATTTGAAGTTCACACAGAAAGTATTTTTTTCTTCGAATCAGTGAATATTTTCTTGTAAACGGGAAATTTCGATGTTCGGAGAGATTCCGTTTTGACTATAGTCTACTATAAGGGGTAATTATGTTGGTTAATTCCCGGGGCTCATACACTCCGCTTCTTGATAAAAGTTCAGTTAGATTTGCGCTAGTGTTGTGTTTTTCTGCAATTAGGCCTGGACTCACCATGGAAGCAGAAGACGCATTCCAGAAGTTTGTGTCTATTTGTTTTTCATATTACAACATACAACTATTATCTACCCTATTAAATATATTGCATCATTATTATGCTGTACTTCTGAATCTAATATTCTACTAGAGCCTATAGACTAGGTTCTACCAGCAACACAATGACTGTCACATGACTGCATGAGTATTTCAGCGCCAGCCTCCCGGTTGGGGGGGGGGGGGCGTGGAGGAGGTATCATCAGATCCGGGTGGGGGAGGGGGGAGGAGGTATTATCAGATCACGAGGAAAAAAAATCTTTATTCCCAGGTTGCAATGAATTTAAAAATGAGAACTCCCTGTATACAAACAAAGGATGGATGCATGTTATAAGTTGGCGATTTCCTTATTCATCTTTTTTTAATATTAAAAAATTCAGTTCACGGTTAATGAAAATACTTGATTACGAAGGTTGGCTAATAAGCTAACTCCATTCCCAGTTCATGTAGAATTATTTTCCTTATGCCTATTTCACAGTGAAATTAAAGGTCTATTCCCCAGGAATGTAAATATCATTTGCCACCTCTGTTGAGAGATTAACGATACCTTGATCGGTGGTTTGCGATAAAGATAAAGATCCTATGTCATTCTTTCCACAGAGTAAGGGGTTACCCCTGTTGACATGGCTCCACTCTCCCTTCTCCCATTGATGCAATATGATCAAAAGTTGTTAAAATATCTAGAATATACAGTTGTTAACCAACCAGAGGGGTTGGGGGTAGCACTACGTTAGTCAATTACTACAGTGGTGGAGGTATGCCACATTGATTTGATTTGTCCCTCCTCTCAGCTCTGATTTATTATAGGTGTGTTGTGAGTGTTTGTCTTTGTCACCAGTGATTCTGATACAGAGGTATGCATGTGAGTCTCAGACCTCCTTAAAATTATGGGACATCGGAAACATAATAGGATATTATTTTAACCCCAAAAAAAAACATTGCGTAGTCTGCGTACAATATATTTACAATGCATCACCATGTCCCCACACAGCTCAATCAAATACATCATTTGAATTTTGTGTGCGACAAATGATGCAGGATACGTATACCTGAAGCATCAGAATCATTGTGACCGCTGTGAGGCTGAGCATACCTGATATTGTCACTGTCACTGCAGTGGGCTCACATGACTTGTCACTAGCAATGGTACTGCAAATCGAGTATGAAAGTTAAAGTCATTTAGACTACATCCATAACAATTAGCAATGAGGATTGTAAGCCATCTGCATATTATTTTGGTTCTGGGACAATTCCCCCCTGGGGACTTCCCCCCCCAGACCATTCCTCCACAGACAATTCCCCCCCAGCAATTCCCCCTTGGACAATTCCCCCCTATGACAATTCCCCCCAGGATAACCCCCCCCCCCCCCCCCCCAGACACGCACCCCCAAGAAAATTTTCCCGACATTACCACCCACGTCTGTCCAAACAGAAAAGCCTCGCCCCCTTCCCCCCAGACAATACCCATTGGTCAAGCGTGTGAAGGAGCGTGGCGCTGTCTGTTCTAAAACCTGTTAGGTTGCATTGTAGATTCATTCATATACAGTGAGAAGCTCACAATGAAGCCCTGGGCCTCCATAGCCTTAGGCTGATGGCAGTTAACTTGTGTAACATACATCAATGGCTTGGTTATTAGTGAGATCCTGCGGATCTCAAGGATGGGAGGTCTTAGGGGGTGTTTGCTGCGTAAATACTACAGGAGGATAAGATTATAAAGCATTGAAGTCTCGTTAAGTTTCGGTGGAATAAAAGGTGCATTCGAAAATCTTGGCCCGGACTGGGGGTTTGTCCGACAGGGGATCGAGGCTGTCTGGGAGGGTATTTTCGGGTGGGGGTGGGCGTGACATTTGTGGGTATGTGTTTCCAGTGGGTGGTTATCGTCCGGGGTCAATTGCCTCTGAGGGGAATTGTCTCTGGTGGGGATGGAGTGGGGGAGGTTTCAGGTGGCAATTGCCCTGAGGGAGAAACTCGTGGGGAACTTACCAGGGGGGGTGGGGGGGCGGGGTGTTTATTGAGGGGGAGTGGTCCTAGGGAAAATTGTTCAGAGGGGAACAGTCAGGGGGGGGGAGTTGTCTGGGGGGGAGTTGTCCCGGGGGGAGTTGTCTTGAGGGGGATTGTCTGGGGGGGGAATTGTCCTAGGGGGGAGTTGGTCCGGGGGGGGACTGTCCGGGGGGGAGTTGTCCTGCTCCCTATTATTTTAACCAGCTTTTGGTCAGTATGCAACCACTTGTCAATTACAACTACAGTAACATTATGTGTTTTTTTTTCTATATAGGTCTCTTTTTTTCTCAATGTATATAGCCAAAAGAATATATTCCATACCACTCAGCAACAAAAAGCCTTGTCTTGAAAGGCTAGCATCTATATTTATATATACATGCCACATTCTTTACACATGATAGTCCCCTTCTTTAACCATAGATGTCTGAAAAATCAGTCAGAGCTCCAGGTTTATATCAGCTGGTAAGGTTCCTTGTGTAAGATAACAGGTGTGTAATAAGTGTATAAAGACCTATATTTATTACATTAATTACATTCCTTACGTATAGATCTAGTATTAAAATATTTGTTCTTCATTTAAATTGGTTTTTTCAGTTAGGGTTAGCATTAGCACAGTCAGATAATGTATCCAGAACATTTTTTTCCAATATATTATTGTATAAACAACTTTATAAATGTGCCTAAGCCTGTGACCATTTGACAAATAACATATAGTAAAATACCTTTTGATGTGTTCATGACTGTAGGTTATTTTTTATAACTATTTTTCGTTTCAGTCTGATTGATGATTTGTGCAAAATTTACCAGAGCTATCAAAAGGAGAAATTTCAATATGAACAACTTTGCCGTGACTGTCAAAGTTTGTTCCTTGAATGGTAAGTGTTTGTTCTTTGAATGATAAGTATTGGTTATCGAGCTGTATTTTGTACTTCATATATTTTTATTGATATATTTATTAATATCTAATGCTTCTAATACTAAATTGAGCACTGCACTGAGGATACTTCAGGGTTTTACATGTATTACTAATCAAGTAAAAATTATCTCAAACAGTATCCTTTAATTATTGTATAACATCTGGTGATTCATATTTTAAGAGAGATCTTGTTTTTATGAAGTTTGCTATATGTGTGGGTAGTCTATGGAAGTTAAGATGACTTTCGTTCTTATTAGAACATTGCTATCATACATATCATTAATGTCCTACACAACTCTAATGATTCTTACAGTGTTACAACAGTTGAAACAATATTGAATATACCAGATACAGTGTACATCTATTTTATAAAGAATCCATGTGACAAGAATTTTAAATGATCTAACATGCACTGTTAATTTGTTGCCATGTTATTTAAAAGATAATAATATCTTATTATTATAATGAATCTATAAATAGTTTGTAAAAAAGTAGAGCTTATTGCCTGGCAAAATAGCTGACTAATATATGCTTTTTGTAGCTTTTTGCAAGAGCTACTGTCACCAGTAATATTACATTTCTATTGATCTTTATCTTATTCATTATTTAGTGTGTTTTTCTTCCTCTTTAGGCCAAAGAAGAGTTCAGCTGATGATTGTATCGTTGCAAAAGAAGCATCCACCATATATACCACTGATAACAATGAAAATTGCAATCAAGGTATACTTATATACATATATATATAAAACACTTCTGTTATTGATTTGTAGCATACGATTAATTTTCAGTGGCGTAATATCAAATTTGCTACAAGACAGTTATTTAATTATGTCACACTCGGCAGAGGCTTGAGCGACAGGTAGTTGTGTTTCTCATCACCTGTAATAAATGGGGAAAACGTTACTTTAGAATCCTGGCGCTTCTGGTGCCTACATGCTGAAATTCCTACACAATTAGGTACCAATAAATATTACATTTGATGTTAACAGTTTCAGTTGCCTACAAGTTGAAATTCCTACACAATTATGTACCAGCAAATATTACATTTGATGTTAACAGTTTCAAAGTCCAAGTTTTTATAATTTTTGAAAGGAATCTATACTGCATGTGTCTTATAATAATGTTTGTCTTTGCAAGGCCGTGTTTCCCCAGGCGCCTTGGCAGAACTCACACTCGTTGAAAAGACTTTAGCAAAAGCAGGAAAGTTGATGGAGAAGTACGAGAAAAAGGTGAGGAGAAGTATGAGAAAAAGGTGATTCATGACGTGTCATTCGGATGATGGAGTTTTTCCACCGCACCCCTAACCCCCCCCCCTGCCTGTGACTTATTATAAACAGTCCTCATACTTTATGTACGACGTGGTGGTGTCATCAAGAAATGACAATTGACCTGTTGGCCTGAAACACGATGGGTAGGATGCAGAAAGTCTCGAGAGCCTAGCAGACCATTAAACCCATTACACTGGGCTCCGATGGACCCGACCCAGTAGCGACTTCCTGTCATGAACCTCGTCTTAATGAACGTGGTACAATTTTTAGAGCGTTCGAACAGCTGTAGGTGGTTGACAGGGCTACTTATAGACAACGCTTCTACATCGCATGCTGATCATTAGGTTGCTGCACAATCACAACCCATACGATAAATATTTACTTTTGTTCACAACATTAAATAACAAAACGTCCACGTGAGAGGGCAATGACTAACACTGATTTATATTTGTGGCCAAATTCTTGCAAAGAACCAAGAGTTGACTGGTTGAAGATGTTCTATATAATTGACTACTTCTGGGACCACTTGGGGTAAAGTCTGGGTTACTGACACATCATGTTCGTAAAATATATTGCTTTACTTACAGCTGCATAAGATATTAGTTTATAGATGAGACGAGGGTCCTGTATGTGGTATCGCACCAGTACGGCATTCATGCTGAGGAGCGGATGAGATTTAATATATATTGTACAGTCTGAAATACTCAACTCTTGAGGGAACGTGCCTTGAATTAATATCCCACGTCATGACAATGAAGCATTGATTAACGAAAAAGCCACGTTTCAAGTATGTTCTTCCAGGGAACGTTAACATAAAACAAGGGCATTCATTCTTTTACATTCAGAATACACAACACGAGACCTCCCAAGAAGGCCACAGCGAGCTGTCAGCGAAGGGGAGTGATGGGGTATCTGAGACTAAGCCAACAGAGTCGCCTGAATGTAGGAAGGCAGCTGGTAAGCCATCAGCGCAGAAAGGCTGCAAGGATAACGCCACCATCCGATCCACAGCGCCTCGCACCAAGCCTAATGGGTGTAAGGGCCCTTCACATACTAGCATATCCGCCTCAACGATATCACTGAAGAAGCGGAATGACCTTATAGGAGATCGACCTACGAAAGTTGATAGCTATACGAAGGGTACTGTTCGTCCAGCCTCCACTAGATACAGCCCTGCACATGTCCGTGCGCCCTATAAGACCGAAGTGGTTGCGAAGAGAGCAGTGCAGACGAAGGCGGACAGACAACGTCGGAGTGCCGGACTCCGTGAGCTGCCGTGTATTCAGCGCGGCTCTTCTGCCGATCGTAAAGCGCCCAGCGTTGCTAAAGGCAAAGGTACAGAATCTCGCGTGCCTCTACAGTCCGCGAACCAACTCCAGGCCAAATATTCAACACAGGAGAAGTCGTCTGTGTTTGATAGTCCTACAAGCGAATCTCGTAGAAACGAAGTGAATGAATGTGACTATATCGATACAAGACTACCGAAGGGAACACTGGACGATAAGTCAGGTTGTGAAGTTCCATCCGTTCAAACGGACTGCAAGGACATGTCGAGTACTCAACAAAGTCATCAGGGTCAAGGCTGTCGAGTTCCTGAACCAGGATTTCTGCTAGCAACCGAAGGGTCAGTGACCGTTCCCTATTGTTGTACGCATTTATTATTTTGACAGAACATCATATTTATCATCTTGTCAGCTTATTTATTTAATATGGTTACACGTTTGTTTGCTTGTTATATTTCCTTGACTTATAACTCACCATGCTACTTGGCAAATCGATACCTAAGCAATGATCGCATGTCTTGTTTTTTTACACAGTACAACCCTAAAACTACCTGGGAGCTACAGAAAGAGTTACACGCAGAACCATCGCCTGAGAACCAACGTGCTCCGCATTGCTCAGCGAGCAGACCCGTCTAATGTTGCCCGACTGTTTGTAGACCGGCTGGAAATGCAGGTATGGCATGATTTACGAGCAATAATTAGCTGCTTCCGGAGGCATATACATGTACATATGTCTTACTGGCTTCTTACTTTATAGCCGTAATGCTTCAAATTTACCATTCAATTTCTGACAAGATATTTGATGCCTCGTGTTTTGTATGAATGTAGTTTAATATGGAAGGCAAACGACATTTTCAACCGGCAAAACTATTTTGTAGGCACCAGAAGACGAGCATTGTCAGTGGTGGCTGCGGAAGGTGGTATCATTGACTGACGTCTATTCCTGCCTGAGGGAGTTGTTGGACGAGGTACAACCTGCCCATCTGAATGGTATGTCAGATCAGCAATACATGTACTTGGTGTTGGTAACGTGCTATGAAATATTTGGGTGTACTTGTAAGTCAAGTGCACAATTTCTGTCCACAACAGTTTTTTCTATAAATGTCCCAGCGCTCGCGCACACATTTTTTGAAATGTTCTTCCTATGTAGACGGTTGTATAGTTTTGCTGAAAAGATGACGTTCTGTCTAATGGGCACACGAACTATGGGCTTGTTATACATGTTTGTATCGGTACACGAACTATGGGCTTGTTATACATGTTTGTATCGGTACACGAACTATGGGCTTGTTATACATGTTTGTATCGGTACACGAACTATGGGCTTGTTTGTATCGGTACACGAACTATGGGCTTGTTATACATGTTTGTATCGGTACACGAACTATGGGCTTGTTATACATGTTTGTATCGGTACACGAACTATGGGCTTGTTTGTATCGGTACACGAACTATGGGCTTGTTATACATGTTTGTATCGGTACACGAACTATGGGCTTGTTTGTATCGGTACACGAACTATGGGCTTGTTATACATGTTTGTATCGGTACACGAACTATGGGCTTGTTATACATGTTTGTATCGGTACACGAACTATGGGCTTGTTATACATGTTTGTATCGGTACACGAACTATGGGCTTGTTATACATGTTTGTATCGGTACACGAACTATGGGCTTGTTATACATGTTTGTATCGGTACACGAACTATGGGCTTGTTATACATGTTTGTATCGGTACACGAACTATGGGCTTGTTATACATGTTTGTATCGGTACACGAACTATGGGCTTGTTATACATGTTTGTATCGGTACACGAACTATGGGCTTGTTATACATGTTTGTATCGGTACACGAACTACTGACTTTTTATACGTGTATGTATCGGTACACGAACTATGGGCTTGTTATACATGTTTGTATCGGTACACGAACTACTGACTTTTTATACGTGTATGTATCGGTGACTTTAGCTTCATTACGTATCGAAGTTTTGAATTCTCGCAGGTAATCAAAGTTGGCAACATGTTGTGCGGCTCAAGACGAAGCTGGAGTTCGTGTTCAGCACTTTTGCGGACCTCGAGAATCAGTTTTATACAATTACCAAAGGTACATCACTGTCAAACGTCACTTTAACAACGCCGCCTTCTTATCATTGCAATTTGCCGATCGTGATTGCAGACCACTCGCTGACACTCGTGGCCTTTAGTCACGGTTCTCCGGGATGATACATCTCAATGTTGGGATTTAAAGTCGGAAGTCATGAATGTCGTGGAGTGACATTTTGGCCCATATTTTCCGCGAATTTGCCGCGATCATTTTGAAAATCACTGACATGAGAAAGCAACACCGTGCAATTTTAATGAACTTACGTTTGTACTGCGATGTTATTCCGTTTTTATGACGCAAACAATATTTATTCATGCTGACACTCCAATGGCAGCAGACACATTGTCGCAAGTACACAAAATCACAGACAATGAACGGCTCTATAGTTGCCATAAAATGCTGACGGACCTGACCACTCGCTTGTTTTTTTAGTTGATACAATAATGTCGTCATCACTTCGTTATGCTACCATGAACTTGCACGATTTGTTACTTGGTCGTCAGCAGAACAGCTGGCCAGTCTATTCTAGGCTAAGGGAGAATGACAATGGCAGGAACGATTGTGATTCTATGTGTTGTACATGCTTCACAGGAACATCTGCATCAGACTGGCCTTCAGTGTTATCCCGAGAGAAGATGGACCGCTTACACAGAGCCCCATGCCCGGACACTGGCGGCCTGTCTCCGGATCCCAGGGACACTGGCGGCCTGTCTCCGGATCCCAGGGACACTGGTACGGCTGTTCTTACCTTTATCTTATTGTGCTCGTATTGTCGTATTGTCATGTTTGTTGTGTACGATCGTTGTGGTACCGTCGTCGACTCGGGCTTTCATGGGTTTTTATCGGTTAACCGACCGGGAACCTCCCTAGCTCAGTCGGCATGCAGGCTGAGCCCCATATAAACAGGTCGTAGGTTCGAACCTCCCTAGCTCAGTCGGTATGCAGGCTAAGCCACAGATAAACAGGTCGTAGGTTCGAACCTCCCTAGCTCAGTCGACAGGCAGGCTGAGCCACAGATAAACAGGTCGTAGGTTCGAACCTCCTCAGCTCAGTCGACAGGCAGGCTGAACCACAGATAAACAGGTCGTAGGTTCGAACCTCCCTAGCTCAGTCGGCATGCAGGCTGAGCCACAGATAAACAGGTCGTAGGTTCGAACCTCCCTGGCTCAGTCGGCATGCAGGCTGAGCCACAGATAAACAGGTCGTAGGTTCGAACCTCCCTGGCTCAGTCGACATGCAGGCTGAGCCACAGATAAACAGGTCGTAGGTTCGAACCTCCCTAGTTCAGTCGACATGCAGGCTGAGCCACAGATAAACAGGTCGTAGGTTCGAACCTCCCTAGTTCAGTCGACATGCAGGCTGAGCCACAGATAAACAGGTCATAGGTTCGAACCTCCCTAGCTCAGTCGACATGCAGGCTGAGCCACAGATAAACAGGTCGTAGGTTCGAACCTCCCTACCTCAGTCGACATACAGACTGAGCCACAGATCGTGGTTTCGAACCCTGGCACCTGGATCTGAGGCACGTTTTATCCAACCTATTTTATTGTCCCGGGAGGTTTCGTAGCACAATTTAGCCGTTATGTGCACAAAAGTGGCCTAAAACACCAAGATTGCTATATCTGGTGGGAGTTGTACTGTTCATCTCATTTCTCAAAGTGACGGTTACTCCCATGCACGAAAGAAACACTAACGTGAAAGGTGGAGATCCCTTTCTATGTCTTTCTCTTTCTATACTTAACATCACGAAACCTTAGATCATGATATCTAAGACTCTATGATTTAATCATGTATAGATACCGTGTAACCGTCCCATGCATTCAAGCAAGAGGACCGATAGAAAGCTTGGTTATGAAACCGTTATGAAACCACGTAAGGTTATGTGCCTTACGAATGAAATGAAATATTGGTAATTTAGGCCATTTTCGTGTACCTACACGAAAGCTAAATTTGTGACAGAACCTTCCCGGGACGATGAAATGAGGTTCAATAAAGCATACCCAAGATAAGGGTGCCAGGGTTCGAACCCATCGCCTGGTGTCTGCTGGTCGGCCCGCTTACGAGTTGATCTGGAGAGCCTTATGTACCTTACGATGGAGTCAAACTTGAAGGCATGTCTATTCTCTATTTCTTTCTCTTTGTATACTTAACATCGTGACCTGTGTGGAGGGATTCACGACCTTCCGCATATGTTCGTTAACTGGTTTATGTATATACCAGTTATTCCTCATCAGCGAAAAATTAGAACAATATGGTCACTTTCGGACTGTTACACGCTTTAGGAGACGTGTTCAACGATATTGAGGAAGGAAATGATTAGTGTTACTGAACTTGCAAAATGTTAATATTGATATGTATGACGCATGAAAAAGTATTTAAAATTGTGAAGGCATGTAAGTCAGATCTAACTCAGTTCTTACAGATCTTAAGTTTTGAGGTGACCGATCTACATGTGCATGGGTTTGTTGGAAATAAATTATGTTTATATAAAAAATAAATAAGTCCGAGCTGTCATTATTATCGTGTAGTTAGGACTTCCTTTCCCGTCGTGTTGTAGGTCCGGAGGGAGCGAGATGGCCTCTGGTGTACAGCCGCAAGGCGCATGTCCGGGAGGTCCATAAGCTGCGGCACCGGGTCAAGGTGTTACAGCTGGAGAGGCGGGTGTTATCCGGACTGAGCGAGTCGCTGGACTGGCTGCAGCGCACAGACCCTTCCGACAGGTGAGTCGGGCTGCGTGGCGGTGTACCGGGCGGTGTACCGGGCGGTGTACCGGGCGGTGCTGTTTTAATGTCCAGCCGTGACACTTTTTTTTACGATAATCCTCTCATGGCGGAAAATTTAGGCTTTCTCAGTGGCAAATGAAAGCTAATTTTTCTTTTAATTTCATAGTTATACCCCATCTCCCATATATTATACATAATGCCATAATTGGTACGTTTAATGTAATTTTTATCGTTAGTCTATACATTGTAATAACAAACGTTTGAACAACATTCCGCATGAAACGAATTGATAAAGATGGATGCGAAAAAGGGAATGAAGTTGGGAAATAATTAATCAGGGCATGCCAAAAACTACGTCATTATTGGAAGTTTGTTGCAAATAAATAATCGGGGCATTAACAAAAAATCGTCACTTTATTACTGGAATTTTACGGGTTTATTTATGTCCCGTCTTGCTTTGTGTAGTCGTTCGGCCGTCGCTCCTCCCGCATACCTCCTCCCGCATACCTCCTCCCGCATACCTCCTCCCGCATACCTCCTCTCGCATACCTCCTCCCGCATACCTCCTCCCGCATACCTCCTCCCGCATACCTCCTCCCGCATACCTCCTCCCGCATACCTCCTCCCGCATACCTCCTCCCGCATACCTCCTCCCGCATACCTCCTCCCGCATACCTCCTCCCGCATACCTCCTCCCGCATACCTCCTCCCGCATACCTCCTCCCGCATACCTCCTCCCGCATACCTCCTCCCGCATACCTCCTCCCGCATACCTCCTCCCGCATACCTCCTCCCGCATACCTCCTCCCGCATACCTCCTCCCGCATACCTCCTCCCGCATACCTCCTCCCGCATACCTCCTCCCGCATACCTCCTCCCGCATACCTCCTCCCGCATACCTCCTCCCGCATACCTCCTCCCGCATACCTCCTCCCGCATACCTCCTCCCGCATACCTCCTCCCGCATACCTCCTCCCGCATACCTCCTCCCGCATACCTCCTCCCGCATACCTCCTCCCGCATACCTCCTCCCGCATACCTCCTCCCGCATACCTCCTCCCGCATACCTCCTCCCGCATACCTCCTCCCGCATACCTCCTCCCGCATACCTCCTCCCGCATACCTCCTCCCGCATACCTCCTCCCGCATACCTCCTCCCGCATACCTCCTCCCGCATACCTCCTCCCGCATACCTCCTCCCGCATACCTCCTCCCGCATACCTCCTCCCGCAAACCTCCTCCCGCATACCTCCTCCCGCATACCTCCTCCCGCATACCTCCTCCCGCATACCTCCTCCCGCATACCTCCTCCCGCATACCTCCTCCCGCATACCTCCTCCCGCATACCTCCTCCCGCATACCTCCTCCCGCATACCTCCTCCCGCATACTTCCTCCCGCATACCTCCTCCCGCATACCTCCTCCCGCATACCTCCTCCCGCATACCTCCTCCCGCATACCTCCTCCCGCATACCTCCTCCCGCATACCTCCTCCCGCATACCTCCTCCCGCATACCTCCTCCCGCATACCTCCTCCTGCATACTCGCCATTCAGGGAGATTGTGCTGCTTGATCACTCATGTTGTGATCACTGGCAAACATTGTGCATCCGATAGAGGGTGGACAGCTTGTGGTATTTGGACACAGCAGTGTAAAGAGCCCGGGCGGCGTTGGTTAGGTCGGTCAGCGAGTGGTCAGGTCTGTCAGCGAGTGATAGGTCTGTCAGCGAATGGTCAGGTGTGTCAGCGAGCGGTCCTGTCTGTCAGCGAGCGGCCAGATCTGTCAGCGGGCGGTCAGGTCTGTTTGCGAGCAGTCAGGTCTGTCAGCGAGCAGTCAGGTCTGTCTGCGAGCAGTCAGATCTGTCAGCGGGCGGTCAGGTCTGTCAGCGAGCGGTCAGGTTTGTCAGCGAGCGATCAGGTCTGTCAGCGAGCGGTCAGGTCTGTCAGCGAGCGGTCAGGTCTGTCAGCTAGTGGTCCTGTCTGTCAGCGAGCGGTCAGATCTGTCAGCGAGTGGTCCTGTCTGTCTGCGAGCAGTCAGATCTGTCAGCGAGCGGTCAGGTCTGTTATCGAGCGGCAGGTCCGTCAGCGAGCGGTCAGGTCTGTCAGCGAGCGGTCAGGTCTGTCAGCGAGCGGTCGGATCTGTCAGCGAGTGGTCCTGTCTGCCAGCGAGCGGTCAGATCTGTCAGCGGGAGGTCAGGTCTGTTATCGAGCGGCAGGTCTGTCTGCGAGCAATCAGGTCTGTCAGCGAGCGATCAGATCTGTCAGCGAGCGGTCAGGTCTGTCAGCGAGCAGTCAGATCTGTCAGCGAACGGTCAGGTCTGTCAGCGAGCGGTCAGATCTGTCAATGACGTGAATGACGATTGTGTCAAAAGGGTAAACACTTCATTGACATTCTTGGTCCGGTTGGTCGGTTGCATAAGAACCACCCTTTAATATACATATTAAAGAGACCAAGGCACAGAGATAGTAATCATGTAAAGACCAAAGATAAATAAAACTACAGAAAATTGTATTCTTGTATCGTTTCGGTGCAGCTAAGATGTTGTTATACTTTGCAAATGCCCTATATATTTAGATATATTTGTTACATATTTATAATACACGTGTGCAATGTACTTTGGATACTTTCATAATAATTTAAAAAGTTACTTTTTTTTTGCAGGGGTTACAAGGCGGTCTACCAGGCCATGTATTCAATGACGACGTGGTCTCTTTGCGGGAGTTACAAGGCGGTCTACCGGGCCATATATTCACTGACCACGTGGTCTCTTTGCAGGAGTTACAAGGCGGTCTACCGGGCCATATATTTACTGACCACGTGGTCTCTTTGCAGGAGTTACAAGGCGGTCTACCAGGCCATATATTCAATGACGACGTGGTCTCTTTGCAGGAGTTACAAAGCGGTCTACCGGGCCATATATTCACTGACCACGTGGTCTCTTTGCAGGAGTTACAAGGCGGTCTACCGGGCCATATATTCAATGACGACGTGGTCTCTTTGCAGGACTTACAAGGCGGTCTACCGGGCCATGTATTCACTGACCACGGGGTCTCTTTGCGGGAGTTACAAGGCGGTCTACCGGGCCATATATTCACTGACCACGTGGTCTCTTTGCAAGAGTTGCAAGGCGGTCTACCGGGCCATATATTCAATGACGACGTGGTCTCTTTGCAGGAGTTACAAGGCGGTCTACAGGGCCATATATTCACTGACCACGTGGTCTCTTTGCAGGAGTTACAAGGCGGTCTACCGGGCCATGTATTCAATGACGACGTCCATTGGAAGAACGTTTCCGGTCCTTGTCACAGACACTATTGATGACGGGCAGACATGACCTTGACTGAGCCACCCGTGCCACCAAACATGACCTTGACTGAGCCAGGCGTGTCACCATGGCCCATGGCGTTGTCACGCATACACGTATGAGAAAACGGAAATGTAACATTTACATTGGCTTGACGTCCATTTGAAGTCGATGAAGGTTATTTACCAGCATTTATAAAGGTCAAGGGTCAGTGATGCGTCACATAAATATCACGTATTCTGATCCATAATGATACGCTGTTGTTAGCTAAGGAAAGCTGCCATGTGGCAACACGATATATCCCTCACAAGGTGGTATGATTTAATGCTCAATGCCAGTGAATGACCTCACCCTTTCACGTTTATATCATGGTTGACCTACATTGATTTGCGATGTTGATGCCATCGATGTTTTTGTATGGATAGCGGATCAAGCCATTATCTGGCTAAAGAAGTGAAGGGCAATTAAAAACAATCGATGAATGTGTTATCATATTGTCATTTCACCCCTGCATCATTTAGATCCCCTCCCCCCCCCCCCCCCCCCAACAAACTTATTTTCCTATTTGTCAATTAGGAAACGTCCCCACTTATTTAACTGGAGTGTGCACCAAGGCACGAGAATAAATATTCAACGCGTTGTGATATACAAACCTGTTGTTCCTTCTTTTCTTTCCTCGCACGGCCCGTGGTGTGGTCTTTATATACGAGTCCCGTAGGCCTACCATTACAGCCCAATCCTTCTCTCACCATATGTATCCATGCACTTGCCTTCCGGCTCTCTGTATGCAGAGTACGTCTCTTTGGTCTGTCCAGTGTCTACTTCGGCACGTTCGCCAAACTAAATCTCTATTTGCCAAAATTATTTTTGGAGACAGTTTTAGGTCCGTGTCTGTGCCACCAGATCCCCGGCTCCGTGAAAGCCATCGTCTGATCGATAGACTGCGCCTAGTTTAAAATGGTTGATAAATTATATCAATGCTGTGAAAAGTAAAAGGGACGAACACCGCGGCATATATTCATCCAAATATCCACTCATCGATATGAACTGCTTGACAGATTGAAATAACTTTTATGTAAAGAATAATAGACAAATACCATGCCATTAGAAACGAAGCCGGTGAAATAGGTCTCCACAACGCTCTCTGAAATGAATCGCTTGGTAAATAAATAGAATGTGCGTAATTTTAAAACCATGGATGGCTGTAAATACAACGCAATTGAAGGCAAACTCCACATTTGTGTTTGGTTTTATTGAACGCTAGCATGTATAATACTATAAGCATATGAATGGTTAGCAAACGCTTGATACCTGACTACCGTGAGGAACAACCACGTTGGAACCCCATTACACCTTCCAGGGAGGTGACAATACAGATACATTCAAACTAGACTGACTTCGAGTGTTTCCATAGCGACATACATATGTATATTTATAGGCATCTCCTGGGCATCTTGAACGCATATAAATAATTCGTATATAATAAGTCGTTCTTCCCTGTTAGGGCGAACCATTGCCTTAGCACAGCTCACGTATTATTCACACCTGACATTTACTACAATAATCCATTTCGCGGGGCATGTAAGATGGACTGTAGTTCTGAACAATATGCACCCCAATAAAATGAGTCTACTGTTGACCTGGTCACAGAATACTTCCCACAGCACATGAACTCGCAATCAGAGACACGATGAGATGTATTGAAGCGATAATCTCTGGGATAATCGCTGGAAAACCATAGCACGTTATTATAATGGTCAAACGCCTGGGTGGCATAACAGTGTTTCCTGAGACCTTTCTGAAGCCCTACGTTACGGAAGCTATGGGCGGAGAACATTATAGGCCGGGCTGATTTCCTTACGTTAGTTATCATGGGTGGAGAAAAGTCCTGGCTCCGTAGAATCAGAAGTCGACGTGTGCGTGTACTCGCTTAAAGATGCTCATACACTATGGAGACTCCTCAAGTCATCCAGGAAAGATGGTGTTGATGTCAATATTAGTGGTACTACCCTGATTTTATCTTTTATTAGTACTGTGGAAAGAAATAACGGGAAATATAAAGACTGGTGGCAGTAATGGTTCAGGAAAAGGGGGACGTTGTGTATTATATCATAAAAAAATCGGACATTGCTGCAAGGTTTGCCTTATAAAATGGACAGTACTAAAAGGCTCGCCAGTTTCAAGCCGGTTGACTGACCAGCAGAGCCAATAGTTATCAACCAGATATTTTTGCGATTGTCTAATGTTCTATGAGCAGCTTTAGCGGTTTAGCTGCTGTGTCAATGTGCCCGCTTGTTGCAATGCAGCGTGGCCTGGTTTAGGTAAACAAGCCAGTAATCTTTTTCCATATATGCAGGTCACGCATCTATAAACATCAGTGCAAATTAACGAGGGAATACGTATCATGAGAGAAGGGATTCTTTTTTTGGGGTACCAGGCGGACAGGGTACACAGAGCGTGGCGTCGTCTTCGGTATCTCCATTAACCGGCGATGATGGGACCATTCCCTAGTTCATTACATCAGATGTGTCCCATTGCTTGCCGTGGTGCAAGGGAAAGGTGGGGGGGGGGGGGGGCAGGGGACGACTGTTTAAATGCGACACTTTCCCACAGAAAATGATGTTCGTCCGTTGCGAGCGACAAAAAGAAGAAGCGTTGGGGGAGGTTACAGTGGTGTTTGAGGTTGATGGGTGGGGAAAGTGGTGCGTGGCTTAAGCTGTCGTTGGCGCTGCTAGCTTGTGTGCCCGATCCAAATCCCTTTATTTTTTGATAAAAATTGTGAGATTTGCTACCTTTATCACATGCACGATTCGAGTCGCATTCTATCACGCGTTGACATCTAGCGGAGTGACTCCTTCGACTGCTTATTATCAACAGCATAGTACCTTAAAGCACATCATCACAACAACCTATTTATAGCAGCGTAGATATGTATGAGTAACGCGCGCATTTAAAAACCAAAATAATTACGTATGTATGTATGCACAGATTTAAGCCATTTGACCGAACATTTACAGCAATACATATATAGCACTTGGAACTAAAGGGAAGTTACTAAATTGATCACCGAGTAATTAGACAGAAGTCTCAGATATGTACATTTGGGTACACACTAAGGTTTCCTGGAGTAGACTTCTTTTATACAACACAGGGAACTTGTTACTGCAATATGTTCTACGACGATGGATAATCTTTACCTCACCGGACGATTACGACGATGGATAATCTTTACCTCACCGGACGATTACGACGATGGATAATCTTTACCTCACCGGACGATTACGACGATGGATAATCTTTACCTCACCGGACGATTACGACGATGGATAATCTTTACCTCACCGGACGATGAGAGTGTTCTATACCCATTATAAGGCCATTACGTTGTCCCAAGGGGTTTATTGTACCATGATCATAATACGACGGCGATAATTATGGCATTGTTGTCGGCATACATGGCATGTCATATAAGCCTGATGAACCCTGTCCAAACACAGTATGCGGCCTACATGGCATGTCATATAAGCCTGATGAACCCTGTCCAAACACAGTATGGGCGGCCTACATGGCATGTCATATAAGCCTGATGAACCCTGTCCAAACACAGTATGGGCGGCCTACATGGCATGTCATATAAACCTGATGAACCCTGTCCAAACACAGTATGGGCGGCCTACATGGCATGTCATATAAGCCTGATGAACCTTGTCCAAACACAGTATGGGCGGCCTACATGACCATACGCGTGCATAGTACTTACTACATTAATTAGCTCACAGAAGTAGCTTTCATCGTTTTCTGCAGTGGACCACAGCACCTGTATATATATATATATGTATATATATATATATATATATGATGGTTAATTAAAACGAGGCCGTCATCATACCGTTGTCAGCTTTTCAAATTCGCAAGGATATTCGATTTCGGCGTTGGCCTGAGGGTATCGCTGGCCGTTACCGTAGGGTCGGATACGCTTGTTAATCACCGCCTTGTCATCCGCTTTATTCTTCTCCCCCATGTAGCGCCCCTTGGCGGTCAGAAAGCGAAACACGTCGGCCACGAGTTGCAACACCTCGAACAGGGTCATGACCGAGATCCCGATCCACAGGCCCAGTTGGCCTCCGATGTCGGACACCAGGCGGATGGCCTCGTAATCCGGGGCCTCCGTCGTCTTCATGATGTTACTGTCGGCGATATGGACGTTAAGGCGGGATATATGCCGCATGATACCCTTCTTGATCTTCTCCTCGCCTCCGTAGCGCTCGGCCAGTATGTGGCGCTTGGCCGGGGAGAGGCTCTCGAGGAAGGGCTCGATGAGGACGTAGAAGGCCGTGTGTTCCTCCGCCTCCTCGGGCATGGTGGACAGGCTGTACGTGGCGTCGTACTCGATGTCATTGCAAGGCGGGAAGCAGTTACAGCTGTCCATCGCCTCGGCGTCCCTCATCGTCATGTTGTCGTAAACCATCTTACGGCATTGCATCGTCTTGTGCCATTTCTCGGCCACTGTATTGCACCCTTTTAGTAGTTTGTCCTTCTCTGCTGGCGTCATATTGCTCTCCATAGGGAATTCAGGGTATCCATGGTAATCAGGGTAATCTGAGTAATCTGAGTATTCAGGGTATTCACTGTCTTCGGCAGGATATTGTTCACTGCCTTCCGATGAGTAATAATTTGCAGCAGCCTCGGCGGAGTCCGACAAAATAATGGAACTACACAATGGGTCCAGATTAGGCAGTTGGAAGCAATACGGAAGGTCTTTCCTATCCGATGGGATAGAAATTCTACTATCGATGCAATGGCAAACTTCCATAATCTTGTGCTGTATGCAGTCATATTGGCACGATATCAGCGTGTATTTGAATTCTTTTTCCTTATCTGACTCCGTTTCAGGGGTGCAATTGCCATGCGGAATATCAATGCGTACGTTCTCCTTAGCCTTGACACCAATAGTGACAGAAAAACCCGGTGGGATGTCGTATCCTTCCGCCGTGGGGAAAGGTTTTGTCCCTGTTGAATGTATCACTACGCGCGCACCCTTGCCAGCAGCCAGCGCAGAGTCTGACTCTTCCATCCCAGGAAATAACGCCTGGTTTTGTTGCTTGGGTTTTTGCAGTTGTCCCGCACTACCCATGAAGAGAAGCAGGGAGAGGCCGTACTCTATCCCTTGCAAGCGGCTCATGCGAGACGGCAAGATAATCTCCGGCCTGAATGTAAAACAGTTGAAGTAATAAGGATCGTAGATACGGCGGAAAAAATTATCCGTTGTATTACACGTTTCGTCCATGAACCGACAACTCACGATGAAGTCCTCCCGCTTCACACCGGCGTTGGAAATGACGCTCTGGTCCAAATTGGCTACCAAACCTAGGCGCGAGACCGCTTCTAGCGTGTTCTTCAGAGCTTGCTCCCCGTACAAACTCTGGTAAACCAAGAGAAACTGAGTAGTCCTCTCCATCAGTTCCTTGTAGTGCTTGGAGAAGCGGCTGATTTCTTCGTCTTTCTGGAGTCTTGTTGTGACGTTAGCGGGAGCCGGCGTGGTGCCGTTCATCTCCGACATGGAAGACTCCTCGAAGAAACTGTTGAGCTGAGCCACATACAGCATGTCGATGTGATCGACATTGCACACGGAGACGGCGGGGAAAGGCACTGGCCGCTGTATGATCTCCACGTTGACCTTCTTGGGGTAGGAGTAATAGCGCTGCAGCAGTATTCCACATTGCCAGAAGAACATGCCAAAGGCACCGAGGCAAATAATTGACCAGAATATCCTAGCTGTGACGGAGCGCGCGTTGATGATGCGGGGCACGCCGTGCATAGACGTCCCGTCGGCGAACTCCTGAAACACCTGGTGAACATCCATCATTGGAGCTCTGCGCGGCATGCTGAATCACGGACCCCTACAGGCTTTGCAGCCCCTGTCAAAGAGATACAAGACACGTTATCAATAACCATATACATCACGTCCAAGGAGAAAAGAACATTCAAAGTAAAGACCACTCACCAAATGCATTTTTCATAACGTGTCGGGAGTTAAGGATTGTTGGATTATCACATCACTGCCATGACTCTCTGCCTTCGACTCACTCCGCTAGGGCTCCATGATATCGCGGTATAAGCGGAGCTTGCGTAGCGCCACCTAGCGAATGACAGCTCGCCCTACCACGAGCTACGGCGTAAAGGCTTTCTTCGTGCGTAATTTACGCCAGGATTAGTTCACTATTATTATAAAAACAGTTTAGCTCTTTCCGGGTCTGCAATATTCTGGTATCACATTTAAATTAAAGATAATGAGGCAGCAATCTACAGTCAAGGCCCTGACCGTAACTCGCAGAACCGACCTGTAGGGCGGGCTGCATGGTAGCCAGGGGTGGGTATGCGTTGCATGGCCAAATGCTCGATCGTCGTGACCGTTTTCAATATCTATCCGAACGGTTCTTCATGCACTGCAGACCTCGCTCGACGGCTGCTACGTTTCGCCCCGCCCCACACTGTGGCGCGGAAACTTTGGGATCACCCCTTGTTATTCAACGAAAACGTCGATACACCCTTCATTACACGACTGTGTGAGGATATCGGATATCAGAAACTATGCAAAGGTCAAACTGTCGTCTATCTCCGTGGGCCCATTGATGGTTGATCTGTGATATGCAAGCCATTGGGATATCACGTTAGTAACAGTTGATGTATACACCCTAAGATTTTGATAGATGGATTCAAGATTCAATAGCGTTGAACCAAAATAATAATTCGATCATCAATAAATATATTCATATATTATACATCATATATTCAACTTATAAACTGATGGAATAGATATTTAGTCTTGGTCCGGTTTGGATCATGTTGCCTGATGAGGGTGTTAGGAGATAGTTATCTGGTGTTCGTTTTGTGCCAGCCATAACGTTACCATTCGTCATGATGATATTGAAAATTCAAGCGAGATATGAACGTTTTCACAACCAAGCTGTAACCTAATCTAGTGAAATGTACCATGACTAACATATTCTTTGGCTAAACGATATGGATACAAATATATCGGAAAACTACTGAGTCGATAATGGTGTATGGTTACACCTCATAGTCTCTATATCCATTATATACAAAGGCAAAGGCATAGAAATTCATTGCTTCTTGATCAATATTGGAAATGCATACATTGAAATATGACATTGTGTTTTGTTACTATTTAACACTTTTTTTCTGAATGTAATTAATTATTGTCCTGAAAAAAGTACTCCATGTCGTCATATTTGCCCATCCTGTGTTGTATGCATGAGACCTTCACTGCCACCGTGGCGTTGTACAACATGACATGAACCCGCAGCGCGACATTTAACTCCCATATCCGGAAGATGAACGAACAATAATAGCGTAATTGCTGTTGGTAGTCATACGCATCCAGAGCAATACACTGGTGGTATCAAAACACACTCCACAGTGTTTGCTAGTAATGATTGTATAAGGATTCGCCCAAAGAATGATGCCGCCTTGCAGTGAACATTGTTAAACGTTTCTGTCAATGTGTTAAGCGGCTCCCCGCAGCAGCGCCGTGAGTGAGTGAAGAAGGCACAGGAACGTATGGCATATATAGCAAAATAATGAGCTGCAATCATGACTGATTTCATCTCATAAACCGAAAATAGATCTGATAATGCATTCTCCGTACTTTAGGTACTTCCGGTAGCCTTTAAAAGTCAAAACGAGGCTGACCTCGACCTTCCTTCTCCATCTTGGCTTTTGAAGAAGATAGACGTGTGCTTCCGTCGGAAGTTTTTTATCGTGCGACATCGCCGCCCACTTGGGGGCATCGAAGGGTATTATGGAGGATGTGAGTGCTGGTTCACCTCCTGGACCGTCGGGGGCCTGTTTGGCCACCGACAATACCGTTTCGGACCCCGATGGGGCCGTGAAAGCCGCCTCCCATCTGGGGTTGGTGGAAACAAGTGCCACGGGCCTGGCGACCGGCCGGCTGGACTTGGGGACTTACAAGATCCCTAAGAAACGCAAAATTGACGTACCGGAGGTGCAGGGCCTTACGGACGTCAGTTTATCGTCCTCGGAATTCGAAGGACAAGCGTCATCGTCAGACGAGGGAGACAGCTCCTCTCCCGCTCGTTCGTGTGTGTCGGACCCCCCGGTCAGTGAGGTCGCTTCAGGTCCAGGGCTCGACATGTTCGATCCATTAGGCCAGAAAAAGGCAAAAGACTGGAAATTGGACCCTGAACAGGACGGTTTCATAAGGAAATATTTCACTGAGTGGCTTGGGGAGGAGGTAGCCAAGAACACGGTTTTGGCTAATAACCCTCTCCCAAAACATGATTCGTTGGAGCCACACAAGCTGGATGATGACATTGTGGAGTTGTTGGACAAGGGGCAACAACCAGCTGCCAGGTTGATAGATGGCAGTTTTGTCAAGATTCAATCTAAACTGCTTGACACCATGGGGCCCTTGTCCAAACTGTGGAAGCTGCTTTTCTCAGCAAAAAATGCTAAGGACAGGTCCTGTGACCTCAGAGAACTCCTACTGCTGGTGGAAAAAAGCATTGTCCTGATAGGCCAGACGAATGTGCTCACAAACTACAACAGGAGGTGGAATGTGCTATGCAAGTTCCTCCGTGATCACAAGAAAGCCAGCCATTTGCTCCGCCAAAATGAAGCTTTGCTGAATGCTAACAGGAAAGAACTGTTTGGTGGAAAATTCTATCGCGCTCTATATCATAAGGCGAAGGAATCGAAACGTTCGCGCCAGATCAGACAGTCCCTGGGAGCCATTTCGTTTCCACCCAAGAGACAACATGTTGAGCGCAAGCCCTTTCAGTGGACCCCTCCCACGAGACCAAAAGGTCTACCAAAACCGAAGTGGGAGGGGAAACCACGGTTTTCCCGACAAGGCCAACAGCCCAGAGGGGGGAAGGCCTCACGGTATGTATCCTTTACCTCAGTCTCAAAGTCTTCTGGTATCACCAGTAAGTCAGGATCCCCCCATAACAATGCACAGCAGCATAGTAGGGTTGAACTTGTCCTCTCCAGGGATAACCCAATGGCCTGTGGGAGGGAGGATCAAGCATTTTGCCAACAATTGGGGAAAGATCACAAAAGATCCAAAGATTTTGAACATGGTAAACGGGTGTCACATAGACTTTGTGACCACTCCTCCACCAAAACTCAGTTGCTCTTCCCCAGTTCTCTCAAGAGAAGAACATACAAAAATCTCAGAACAGGTACAAGAGTTGTACTAAAAAAATGCCATCGAGCGAACCATGAACACACCGGATCAGTTCATGAGCCATCTGTTTCTGCGACCAAAGAAAGACGGGTCCCAGCGGCCAGTGTTCAATCTGAAACAGCTGAATGCTTATGTAAGATACGAACACTTCAAGATGGAAGGGATGGTTTCAGCTTTAAACCTGATTCAGGCGGGGGACTGGATGGGGAAACTCGACTTAAAGGATGCATATTTCTGCATTCCGATGGCCCAGAATGTCAGAAACTATCTGAAGTTTGTGTGGGCAGGGAAAATATACCAGTTCAAGGTCTTGCCCTTCGGGCTAGCATCAGCTCCCCGCTCGTTTACCAAACTAATGAAACCAGTGATTGCCCTCCTTCGACGAATGGGGATCACAGTGGTCATCTACCTAGACGACATGCTCTTTTTGAACAGGAACAGAGAGGGGTTGGTGTTGGACATCAACACAGCACAGTGGCTGCTGGAGGCACTGGGTTTCTCGATCAACAGACCCAAATCAGTGACAGTTCCCACACAAACCCTAGAGTTTCTGGGTTTCTTGTTGGATTCGATCAAAATGACGGTGGCTTTGCCATTAGAGAAGGTGCAAACTTTTCAGTTAGAATGCCAGGAATTGTGCCAGAGAAACAGAACTTCTGTCAGAGCTCTTGCAAAACTGATAGGCAAGTTAACAGCAACGCTTTTGGCTGTGGTACCAGCACCGCTGAATTATCGCCTCCTACAGATGCAGAAATCGAAAGCTTTACTGGCGAACAACCAGAATTATGCAGCTCATTTGACTTTATCACCAGAGAGCAAGGAGGAATTGCAATGGTGGATCAAAAATCTGGACATGTGGAATGGCAGAACGTTGATTTCAGTCATACCAGACCTAGTCATCACTTCGGACTCCTCAATGAAGGGATGGGGTGCGGTGTGCGAAGGAGTGACCACCCAGGGTCTCTGGAGTGCAGACGAAAGGAAATTACACATAAACTGCCTGGAACTGCTGGCAGCAACTTTCGCAGTGCGAGCCTTCACACGAGACCGATCGGTCCAGCATGTACACCTGCGAGTGGACAACAGTGCCACAGTGGCTCAGGTCAACCGGATGGGGGGCACAAGGTCAAGGAACCTGTTGAAACTGACAAAAGAGCTTTGGCACTTTTGTCTGTCGAAAAAGATCATGCTTACTGCGGAGCATCTGCCAGGAATTCACAACACAGTTGCAGACCAGGAATCCAGAATCTACACCGATGGCAGCAACTGGAAGTTGGACTCGGGCATATTCAAGGCAGTAGCACAGAAGTGGGGTCCCATTCAAACAGACCTGTTTGCAGACAGAACCAATGCCCAGACACAAAATTAGGTGAGTTGGAAACCAGACCCATTTGCACAGACAACCGATGCATTCAGCATCCCTTGGGCATGTCAGGGGAGCTATGCGTTTCCTCCTTTTTGCCTGATAAACAAGTGTCTGGCAAAAATCCAGAAAGAACAGGCCACTGTCATTCTGATTACTCCCACTTGGCAGACGCAGCCGTGGTTCCCAGTCATTCTGGGAATGCTAGTGGATCAACCTGTACTGTTACCTCCGCTACAGAGGTTACTGACGTCACCAAAAGGCGACCCGCATCCGTTGATCGTGAGAGGAGATCTGAAATTAGCGGCTTGGAAGGTCTCAGGGAACGCACACTTGCAAGAGGTCTTTCAAGCCGGGCTGCCGAGATTTTCTTGCGAGCCCGCAGAGAGGGAACTAAATCCGCTTACAGTTGCTCCTGGAATAAGTGGGTTAGCTGGTGTGGTGGACGGAAAATCGCTCCATTTCAAGCCACTCTGGGAAATATAGCAGATTTCCTGGCTGATGTGTTTGACAAGGGAATGGAGTATACAACCATGAATGGGTACAGATCAGCTCTCTCGGCTTTTCACCCCCAGATAGAAGGATATCCGGTGGGGCAACATCCAGTGATCAAAACTTTGCTACAAGGGATGTTCAACATGAGGCCCCCTAAACCAAGATATGTGGACACGTGGGATGTGGATATGGTGCTCAGAGACATTCGTTCCCTGGGAGACAATGGGAACCTAAACCTCAAAACACTCACGCTTAAGGTGACCATGTTGTTAGCCTTATGCAGCGCAAGCAGAGGCTCTGAGTTGCAACAGCTGAACCTGAAATACATGAGGATGAAGGGGGAGGATATGGAATTCTATATCCCTGGTCTCACAAAGACAAAGAGACCTGGTAAACCTCACAGTAAGGTATCTGTATCGCACTACAGATCTGATGGGCTGCTTGACCCAGTACAATGCATAAATAAATACATACAATGGACAACTCCACTCCGGGAAAGTGAAGCTCAGAAAGCCCAAATGCTCATCAGTTTCATCAAGCCACATAACACAGTGGCGAAATGCTCCGTTGCAAGATGGCTTAAAATGCTAATGGCCCAAGCAGGGATTGACACAAGTAAATACAAGGCTCATTCAACGCGAGCTGCAAGTACCTCAAGGACAAAGCATCAAGGCATGAAAACAGAACAAATCTTAGAAGCAGCCAACTGGTCAAATGCTTCAACTTTCTACAATTTCTACGATAAAGAAATTGCAGAGAAGGCAGGGCAGAACACATTTCAAGAAATAGTTCTTTGCCTTACCTAAACTTTGAACATGCATTATCAGATCTATTTTCGGTTTATGAGATGAAATTGGAAATTTCATCAGTGCTCGTAGAGCACGACATGAAATTAAGATTTCATGAATAAACCAAAATAGATCTGATAATCCCACCCATATCCCTTCCCTTTGTATTAGTTGTTGGGACTATATATAGGGTTATTATTATTGTTCATTCTGACTTTCTTGTCTTGATTGCTTGCAGATAAGGGATACTGACGGGTTTCCACCTGCTTCTTCTTCCCCTGGATGGGGTTAAGTTCCAAGTTTGTCACCCAATTGGGCACTCATTTGCTCCTGGATGGATTTTTAGTTCAACTCAGTGCAAGTTTTACGTTGGTTTTCAACCGAATGAAGGAAAGAAGTGGATTTTGTTGTGGTTTTGTGACAATAACTCTCTGTCCTGGATGGAATTTGGTTCAGGGACGGTGTACTCAGTCGAGTGTTTAGTTCGTGGACTTGAACACTGTTATCAGAAGTCCTGCAAGTCTGGAAAGGATTTCATCATTATTTCATCTTCATCTCATCTCCCAACTGGCCAGAGGGTAGAGGAAGGGCGGATAAGGCCTGCGGAGGTGAGTTTGTTACTTCATTATCAAAAGCCAAGCCTACGAAGGAAGGTCGAGGTCAGCCTCGTTTTGACTTTTAAAGGCTACCGGAAGTACCTAAATTACGGAGAATGCATTATCAGATCTATTTTGGTTTATTCATGAAATCTTAATTTCATGTCGTGCTCTACGAGCACTGATGAAATTTCCAATTATAAGCTGTGGTCCACCGGCGTTACGTCGCAAGACAATTAAATCATCGCCCATTTCAATTTGTTAATTTACGCCAGAATACTTACCACACCGAAGCGTAGTCCGGTATATGCATTGTAAACAAAGCGAACTGCAAGGAACTGCGTCTAAGAGACCTATTCCATGGAGCTTGCATCAGTAATGGTAATTTCCATTTAATACCCGTGTTTTCCGTGGTATAGGAGGGTCACGTGACACCGCAGGCAGCCTTCTGGTAGTAGCGCTGCGGCTTCACGGTGCCGGTTCAATATATCAGGGCATGATGTGGCGGTAACCACTTTATGATATAGTTTGCGAGCACATTCGTTGTAATCAATGACGATCGATACGGTTATAATGGGATGTGAAAGACCCTATTCATGATATTGACTTCATCAACACGTGGCCATGAAGAATTTTCGTTATAGGGAGCTTTGTCAAACATTTTCGATTTTCGGATTCTAGCCATATGGCCAGTTGAATGTCCTGTGACAGACTCACTTACGACAAATGCAATGTTGAAGTCCACTTTAAGACCCAATCACAATGATTTAGGCACATGGAGTCCTGTAACTCTAACTGAATAGACTTTCACTTGAGAGTGGCTTGAGAGGTGTGGCCTTATGGACATTACAGACTTCACGATAGCGATTCAGGATATATAATACGAATGCAGACATATCGTATTCCTCCTGACGTCTCGCTGCTAGAATTACTCATCAGTGGGTGACGGAAGCCCCTCACAACTAATGTCCCCACTGTGCCGTCCGGCCCTGAAGGGATCGGATGCATTGCGATATTCGCCCATCGAGACTCGACTGGCTGTGGGGAGGGAGGATGAGGAGTGGGGGGGGGGCTCTTCTGCCACTGGCGGGTGTATATCCGGAACAGACTGGCCGATTTTTCTCGTTATTATTGTGTCAGTAGGAACGACCCTCCGTGTGAGTATTAGGAGTCCAGAGCAAGCTCAACAGTAAACTCCCGAGGGATACCTCTAGGTCACAAGCAGAGTCTGGCACCACATTGCCGTTCACGTCCACACTCTGGACACTCGAGACTGCGAGAGACCGCGATAAACCACAAGAGACCGCAAGAGACTGCGAGAGAATGCGAGTGCCGCCCTCGTTGACGCCCAGAAGGGCAACGGATTTGTGGCCGCCATTGCCGCCTGGGCTGGGATTATGGCTCATGGTGGCTGTTCAATGAGTGGCGCTGCCCCTCGTCATGGCCCGCTCTGACTCGTGAGAGACCCAGCAGTACACTGGGCACTAATGACTTTGGTCTGGCGTGTGGCTGCGTAATACCGCTTTGCTCTAGGACATTGTCAACATCCTGGCACTTGTGCCCTTTGACGAGAATCGCATCACCGTGAACGCAAGCAGTGTTCCCTGGTTGCTCGATCAAGCGCCCGTGCCTAAAAATACGCCACAGGGCCGCAGCAGGATCCACAATGG
Organism: Arenicola marina; assembly: GCA_964019135.1. Taxonomy (NCBI): domain Eukaryota; kingdom Metazoa; phylum Annelida; class Polychaeta; family Arenicolidae; genus Arenicola; species Arenicola marina. The sequence continues at coordinate 40,974,019 of OZ025251.1, read as the reverse complement.
TCTCGTGGCAAATGTTGTGATAGCCTGGCTTGACGGGACGATATCTGTCCATTTGCGGTTATAATGCAATTATAGTTATAATGCGTGTTCTGACACGGCATTGTTAGCACTAGATACAAATATATGGTCGGCTATGTTCTCCTATATTGTGATTCCAGCGACACTCTGAAGATGGATGGGTCTACAGAATGGTGATCCGAAATGCGCACAAAGCTCCAGCTCATTTTGGTCACTTAAGCCCCACATCGGGCAATATGCGGAAAGATTTCCACTGCCACTGACAGATGCATACATGAATATTTATAACCAGTTATGCCACGAAAACATATATCAAAGTGTGAGGGAATTAGCAAATGCCACTGGACTATCCATTTTATGATTAATTTGTTGCTAATTGCAGACCTAATTACATGGTATCAACCACCCTATCCCGATTACGCTATTGTCGTCAGCGCACCATGTGGACAACATCGTTTCCCGTTTGAGCATGATGCGGTAACCCGACTAGTGTATGCACGACGCGGTAACCCGCTCAATTGGCGAGATAATCCGGCCTTCTATTGCGCTACACGCCGTGTCACCTCCCAACCTCCTGTCGCCCTACACGCGGTGTCACCTCCCAACCTCCTGTCGCCCTACACGCGGTGTCACCTCCCAACCTCCTGTCACGTTAGACGCGGTGTCACCTCCCAACCTCCTGTCACGTTACACGCGGTGTCACCTCCCAACCTTCTGTCGCGCTACACGCGGTGTCACCTCCCAACCTCCTGTCGCGCTACACACGGTGTCACCTCCCAACCTCCTGTCACGTTACACGCGGTGTCACCTTCCAACCTCCTGTCGCGCTACACGCGGTGTCACCTCCCAACCTCCTGTCGCGCTACACGCGGTGTCACCCCCACCCTCCTGTCGCGCTACACGGGGTGTCACCTCCCAACCTCCTTTCGCGTTACACGCGGTGTCACCTTCCAACCTCCTGTCACGTTACACGCGGTGTCACCTCCCAACCTCCTGTCACGTTACACGCGGTGTCACCTCCCAACCTTCTGTCGCGCTACACGCGGTGTCACCTCCCAACCTCCTGTCGCGCTACACGCGGTGTCACCTCCCAACCTCCTGTCACGTTACACGCGGTGTCACCTCCCAACCTCCTGTCGCCCTACACGCGGTGTCACCTCCCAACCTCCTGTCGCGCTACACCCGGTGTCACCTCCCAACCTTCTGTCGCCCTACACACGGTGTCACCTTCCAATCTCCTGTCGCGCTACACGCGGTGTCGCCTCCCACCCTCCTGTCGCGCTACACGCGGTATCACCTCCCAGCCTCCTGTCGGTTTACACACAGTGTCACCTCCCAACCTCCTTTCGCGCTACACGCGGTGTCACCTCCCAACCTCCTGTCGCGTTACACGACGCCTCGTGCATGGCCAGCACGTCCCCAGTTTCTATACACCTAGAACGTACCGTAAAACGCCTCAGAAATAGCAGAAAGCGATTGAGGTATCACCTGGTAGGACTAGACCGAGACTTTTTGCGTGTCTCATTATGGCAGTAATTCCCCAGAGACGGCTGCTATCACCACCCTCGCGCCCACCCCCACACCTACCCTGCACTCACCCACACATCCGACATTGCACATTGCACAAACAGACCACAAGTGCCTCGAGTGTCAATGAAATTTCTTTGGCCTGTTCAACAATAGACTAGGGGAATGGCAAGATCTCATGCATGTAGATCATGCAGGACAACTTGTGTATAAACATATCACAATTAATTCTCTTAAATGCTCTTATCTGGTGTGATATGATTGGTTGGTTATATAGCGTCAATAGGAGAAGGAAGGGAGAGTGGAGCTATGTCCCCGGGGATAACCTCCTACTCTTTGCGAAGACATGGGATCTTTATCCTGCGACCGCACAGACATGACCACAGCGGGGCTCGAACCATCGATCCACGTGCCGTTAGGTTAGCTCTCAGGTGGCTTCTGGTGTGATACTAGTCTACTGTCATGGGTCTACATCCCTATGCACAAATTAAATGATTATCAATAATCCACATATTCTAGAGAAGATCAAAAAAAGGTTAAACAATGTATTCCAATATTCCAATAAAAGCAGACCATTAAGATTATCATGCGCTAGCATAGGAGTCACCGAAACACAAAAAGGTCAAATGAAACAAAACCGAAACAGCGGTGAAGCCGAGAAATTTACGACATAAATAAACTTCATAGAAACTTACGGAGAAAATACAAGAACAGCAACTCCTACTATACTGTGATAAGTAAACCGGAGATTTTATATGTTCACTCACACTATATTGGCATTTGCCCTCTGAGATAAGTAAGGTTCATTCACATTATACTGTCGGTGCGTCGAAAGTTCACGGAAGGACAAATCACCACAATTTAAAATGTATTATGAACTTGCAATGAAGAATGTGTTGACTCATTAGTTGACCGTTGATGCACAGGATACATGGACACAGCACCAACCTCCTACCGATTACCTCGATTACCTCTCTCAAATCCTGATATCCTTCTTTTTCCTTACAGAAATACCCCGTGACACACCCGCACAACAGAAATACCTTAGGCTCACGCCGAACCCATGGGCAGCATCGCAGCAAAGCCCGGGAGCCACGGGGACACTGGGTAGATCTGAGCTTTCACGGCTCGAAGTTACGAATAAGATTAATGACCCACCCAAAGGTAGAAGTTAATAACCCCTTTGAACATCACAAAGAAAAAAATTCTAATATTAAGGACATCGGCTTGAAAAAATTGGGGATAACACGTTTCTTTGGCCAGAATCTTGGACCGGGTGGGCGCTATCTGTTTATCGACCCCACCGCACAGCACTGCCCCCTGTCGGCCGAGGCGGGTACTGGGCAGGCGGACCGGGGCAGTGATGGATGACGCCGCCTCGCGAGGCCTTAACCCCACCAGCTGGACTCCCCGGGTCCCCAGGCCACGTGGAGACCGGCCCAATATTAACTGTGGCCTCAGATTTATAGTGGAGAAGAAGAAAAGAAGAAGAACAAAACGACGAAGAATAAATCAGATGAAAAACGAGATTTTTAATATTTCAAAAAAAAAGAAGACAACACCACACAACACAAGGAAGTAGATATAGGAGCGGGTGACATACGAGTTTATGTAATAGGAGTAAGTAAGAAGTAAGTAAAAAACGCGATGGGTGAAGAAAAAAATATCAGGCATGTGATAGGAAGCAGGGCAGTGCAGCCGAAGTCACATCAGACATCGTTCTCGCAGTAATTTTTGCCCTGCACAACGGTCAATGCTGACCAATGCCGACTTCGAGGGACTGAGGATGGAAGTAAAGCTGACAGCACCGATACCAGTTCGTGCTGACTGATAGCTATAAATACATCACGTATGGCAGGCGCTCAGACATATAGATTAGTTCAATATACATATATACGAATAGTTATCAGGGCCAATATTTATCACCCTCACAGTGGGTGAGATGGCTACCCGGCTGGCTATTGGGATATCTCGTCGTTAGCATGGTACCACAGTGTCCGTGCGTCACAAGTCGACCTGATCCCTGATTTAACGTCTATCCACGCGGGGAATATGGAGCAATAGTGAAGAAATCTCCTTTCTCCCCAAGTGTGGGAGGTTGAAGTAATCTCAAAAAGTAGGCAGCCTCAACGACAGAGAAAAACAGCGAGAATATTAACGGAAGCAGCCATGATCATTGCAGTTTTTCCCGGAAGCAATCTTCTCGCCACCATAGAAACCGCGCGAGCGGTGCACAATGGAGACAAGGCAAGTTAGGTCATCCCTAATTCCGCGGCTTGGCAACGTGTCGTGATGGGCATTGTTTGACCTCGCTTCCAGGCTGCGTGGCAGAGACTGAACCTCCCTCCGCTCTACGAGCTGCTACGTTCCCAGGAGGGGTGTGGCGTCTTCCTTTTTTTTGATCTCCTGTATGGGTAAGGTGAAAAAAAAAATGGTTCGTTTCTTGGCAGAGCCTCTTCCACCCTGATGTGTCGGCAAAGGAAAACAAGAACGGGTCCATACAAAGTTTGACTATGGCGATGGTAGCACTAGCTTCTATTGGGTTGGATCAACTTTGATGACGTCATTGAAGGGGTCTCCGCTCATGTTTAGCGGACCTGTCGGATCAACTGGTCCGGAGGTTCGATGGGGGCGGGGAGTATCGGGGGAAGAGGAGATGGGGGGGGGGGGGGGGGGTGGCGCCGAGACCGAGGCCGGGGATGAGGTGGAGGAAAAGTGGCGCCAAAAAAAACTAGCAAAAGAGGGAAGAAGTGATGGGAAGCCCTCTGATACTATGGGAAAGATGAGATGGCTGTGTAATACATCTTGGGCGGTAAGGATTACTGTTCAAACCGTACGTCGCAGTGGTAGTATTGTGAGGGATGGTCTATCACCGTAAGGGTTACAGTCATTGTAATTTTCATAAAGTGCACATTCTTGTCTCTTTTATCGAACCAGACCCTTTTACATTTTTTTCCTACAGATGGGAATCTATGGAAAAAAAGAATAATATGAATAGGGTTCATTATGCGAGTTGCCCTTGCTCTGCGCCGGAGTGCCCTTGGGACGACACAAAAACCGCCGGCCCGGCGTGACGCAGGGTGCCTCAATGGTAACCGCTAACCCGACATAACACTCGCCCCCCCCCCGCCTCCACCGCCCCCCCCCCCCCCACCCCAGACGCCCCCAAGGCACGGCCGGTGTCCGATACACCCACCATGCACCCTCCGAAAGGTCGCATGTGGCGGGAGTAAATCTCATTTGGTTGAGTGGCCGGGGTCCAGGCGGATGGGCGGAATCCCAGCAGGCCACGCCAGCCATCCCCAGAGGTGGCAAGTGGCCCCCTAGACCGGCGGATAAATATCTCGCGCGACTGGTGCCAATTATACGTTACAAATTGTTCATCAAACGCTACGAGTTGTTTGTTAGTGAAATGGTGTTGGGGGGGGGGGGGGGGGGGGGGGTTAACGTGAACGATATTAGTTTCGGGACGTAGTTAGCAAACAAATACACCCTTGTCGTTGAATCTAAGATCATATTTCTTTAACCAGGTTCCATGGTGCCAACGTAACACAGTCCGCGCTGAAGTTGTGACAGATAATAAAGTATACGTGATCGAGCAGGAGGACCTCTTTATTATTATCAGATTACATATCAGCGCCGAATAGATATAACATATTTCAAGATTGGCAGTGATCCATTTGGGTATTACATTTTGGTCATTTTTCTTCGCTCGCAATAGGATGTTTCAATATTTTACTGCAAGCGCTAGCAGAAAGCAAAAAACTCGATGGATACTGTCTGTCTGCACACCACTTTAGTTACTTTTTAGTACTCAAACAGTCCGCCCGCAGGTGGTGGCAGGGGCGTAAGCTGTATACACATAGGGACGTACAAGCTCTATATACGCATATGCGGCAGCCATCCGTCTTTTGACTCACGGGTTGCCATGACTACATAATTAAAGAGAGTGGATGGTGTGGGGATCATACGACGATGGCTTTCAGCCGCGGGTTCAATTTGCGGAAAATGGTGCTAATCCGATTTGAATCCGTTACTGTATCTTATCCCGGAGAGGAACTAAATATAACTAGCATGTGCTGAACACAGCCAGTCGCTTGCTAACAAACACTGCATGCGCGTTGGGACGTCCAAGGTCTGATAGACGGTAAACTGCCAAACCTGGATATTCAGTGCCTCCGTCGGATGAATCAATTCGTAGCCTAGTTAACTAGACGGGATATTCATAAAAGCTTACTTAATTATCGCTATTAAAGTAAATATTTGTAGATGTTTGTCGAGTCCTTATCGGGCTACGTATAAAAAACATATTCACACCCTGACAGGATGCGGTTTTGCTGAATCAGAAAAGTGGCAAATTATATTAAATGACATTTCTGGATTAGTATTAGTATTCTGGACTACAATTACGAACTGGAGGAGCGAGATCGTAACCCGCGCTTCACGCGTAATTTACGACATTATTATCAGGCATTTGCTATGAATACCGGACCCGATAAATCGTGTCATTTAGTACTAAGATAAAGATGGTGCGACGAGAAGATGCCATCTGGAACAGAATGCCACACATTTGTTACAAAAAAAGTCTACACGCGTTATCGACTTTGTCTAAACCCCGCAAAGCAATTTTAGCTGTGTCTACTCCTTAGACCTTAGGGTTCCAACCTCAATTTCACACGCCGACAACCACGGGGTGTATTTCACGGCCATAAGCATGTCTATATCTCCAGTGGCTGTTCCAATCTCTCGGCCTCTCTCCCTGTCCCACTCCCTTTCGGTCGTGGTGAGACAAACGCTGCATACCCTACCCTTCCTCCAAACCCACCCCGTGTCAGATAGTTCTTACCATTAATTGCCGAACCATTAGCGATTGCTTAAGTTTCACTTTTGTGGATGAGATTTCATACCGAAGCGGTACAAAAAGGGACTGGTTTTTTTTCAAAGGGGATTCGGCTATAAATGTGAAAGCCAACGTCTTATTGAGCATCAAAGGGACGATTTTTAGACAATCATATCGATTAATTAAAACTCATTTACGAATGGACGCTTTTAAAAGCTTGTGAGAACTCCTAGAAAGAACCGCGTAATTGTCTCATTCAATCGCCATACACCCTTTGTGATGTCACTTCCGGATATCTGAAACCACCACGTGATTGGTTTAGGGAGTGCGAGAACACGCTTCTGACAACTTTTCACGAGAGCTATATATCTAATCTTCAATCTCGTCCAATAGTGATGAGAGATAAACTTAGTCGATAGTGAAAGCAAAAAGTTACACAATTACAAACACTATCACGGAATTCAAAGGGTTAACAAAATCGGATGGATCAGTGGTATAAGGCAGCAGGTGTCCGTTGTCGATTGACTGACTGGGCGGGCGGTGGGGGTCTGTCAATATCTAGCTTTTCATCTATCTTAACATGTTCATACACACACACAACTTTAGAAAGCGGTCATGACACATGCTAATACGATACTATCATATGATCTTTTTCTTTTTTTAACTTATCTTAGAAAGTCAGCAGAGATGTGATGTTTCATCCACATATTTTTTCTATCGTGAGCCGATTAAAACCCCTTCGTTCGTCATTAGCTTCCCCAGGAAATCAATGTTAGTGCTCCACTAGCTGATATGAACAGAACGAGCTCCAGAAATGATGTTTTTATCCTATCGGTCTGATCAGACGCGGATGGTTATTCCAGCCAGATCCATAGCTCTTCATACCATAAATAAAAACACAAAGCAAACTCGTAATTTCGAATTTCGTTTTGCTTCCGTCCGATGCTCGAGAATGGTTTCATGCAATCCCCGAAGGTGACGGCTTAGCATAAAGCGTCCAAGCCCGTTTTCGTTATCTGTTAGGATTATGTTATTTTGGGCCCAAAAAAATAGATGCTTGTAAGGAGGATGTAAAACAGGCGACTGACGTTTATTGTGTCCTGGAGTGCGGCGGGATAATCATCCTGTCTTCCCACCGGAACAGTGATCGCTCCGGACGCCAGGCGCGCCGTCTGTCCGGAGAGTCACTTAACATCTGTCACACGGACCGACCGACCGGTCGAGTCCACAAAGTAACAACCAGAACCATAAACGGAAGGCAAATGCACAAAGTAACAACCCGAACCATAAACGGAAGGCAAATGCAATCAAACTCATCTAGCTTGTTCGGACCTTCATAGCCCAAACACAAAAGTCCTGTTGTTTGGGCCCCGAGTGCCGCGGGGGGCCGAGTTATATAGCGATGGGCACAGCAGAACACCGCAACATAGTGAATTGACCCATTACGTATGTCTCTCTTTATAAGGGCGACCGGCAATAATTTTCATTTACCAATTTCTGAACCGTATGAAGTACTCTCATGAAGATGTATAATGTAGATTAATTGACGGTCTCGATGTGAGTTACACACCATTTCATAATCGGGAACCCCCGTGTAGTGATATCACGTGGTATGATGATATATGCAGTAAAGCCGATAAAATAAGGCAATATCCGGAAGATCTATGGGCCACAAATCCCCAAATCCCAATCCAATGTTCGTTGGCATGGATATATTGTGGCATGAAAAACCGTGCGGAATAAAACAAATAAAAGTATTCTAACATCACTGCGATAATTGGTACCAGTGGAGAACATCATGCCATGTTGCAGCAGACAAAACAGATAGTGCTTATAAATTAAATGAAATGTTGGTATTTTGGGCCCCAAGGGAGGGGCACTACGTTACCATTGGTGGGTGTGTGCCGCCCATACCATATAGGGTATATAGAGAACGAGAGAAAAACTTTTTGGGTTAAAGCAGGCATCTAAATTAGACATGGACAGTTGTACGAAAGTACATGGAGGTTTAATATTAGAACACTTTCGATATCAACTGGAATATATAATCAACAGCTGCAATCTTAAAACCAAAAAAAATCCGTCTCGGATGGGCACATCGAGAGAAACAGATTTCTGCTCCGCGAAGGCGAAAAAGGAGTCATTTAGGCAGCACATATGTATACACATAACTAAAAAAGTTGTAGCCACGGTGTGAACGAGGATGTGGGGTAGAACAAAAAACGGTAAAGCCCTGCACCAGGAACCAAGTTAAAAGGGCTCCAGGAAAGTAACGAGGCATTTCTGTAACAGGAGAAAGGCGGAACAAAAAGCCAAGCAGGCCGTAGCACATGTCTACCTGACCTGCATGACAGCCACGACTCCCCGTGACGCTGAGGCGGTATAGGTGCGCTAAATCATCCAAATCAGGCGTAAGCACAGAAGTGCTACACAATGCCAAGCTACTGATAAATCAGTCCTGCGCACTCATTGAGGGATGAACACACCATAGTCAATTACATAGTGTGCTCCAGAGAACATGGATGGTAGCATTAAAGCTAAATGCGACACGCGCCGCTCCGCACAACATATCCAGAGGCAGGAAAGGCGGGTGTATGCTTTGTTTGCTTGGGCGACTAATTGTTCTTAACGGTGTGATCTAAAAAAAATATTGTCATTATGTACATGATATATGACCTTCATTTTTACCGTGAAACCCGCTTGCATATTAACCAACAGATTGATGACGCGAATGGTGTTGTTTTTACAACTGTGCGCAATTAACTGATCCAGACTAAATCATTCGCTAACGTCACTGTTGCTTTTATCCAATCGTGTTGTGAAAAAAGGTCTTCCACGTGCGTTATGTCGGACAAACAAGTTGGACAAACAAAACAGCTTGTCACTTTGTTGTCAGTTTCAGAGATGAGTACTTCGCACTTGTACCTGCCATCAGTTACGACTGTCAACTTCATACTCACGAGTAACGAAAAAGGACTCAAGCGTGGGCGGGGCTTAGTGTCGGAGCCTGGATCGGCCTTATTCTCGGATGGGTGGGCCACGGAATAGAACTGTCTGCTCGTTCGACAAACAATAAAGGATATTGTCGTAATGACGGAGACTTTAACCCAAATAACTAATTTTTAAGATCTATACTTCCAGTTGACACTGAAAAAAGTTCTCGTCATCAAAACCGCTTCTCGTTTCGCATGTTTGATCGGTAGTAACAGGAGCGTCTGCAGGAACTCTTGAGAGGGGGGCACAATCAATTGTTCCACAACAACATAACAAAATGCGTTTAAAAGCCTGAGACATAGGTGAGGGTGGTGCATAAAATGGGGGTCGGGGGCACAGTGGTACTCGTGCCCCCTGTGCCCCCCCACCTCTGGCCAAGGGGAACAGAATTTGAAAGAGGGGGGAGGCTAAAAAATATATCTTAGGGTCTGAAAGGGGGGCATGTGCCCCCTGTGCCCCGCCCTGGACACGCTCATGGATACAGTTCAGGATCTAATGGCTGACTGTCCAAGCCGAGCCACACACAACGTGATGAGTCACAGCGGCCTGTCCGAGTCCGCGCGGCAGCCCGGAGTCCCGTGGCCAAAAAACGGGGACACGGCTAGCGCCGCACGGCGTGTGGCCAAATTACGTTAAGTAGGAGCGTGTGCCTGGGACCTTTGTCTGGATCAGAGGGATTTTGCGGTACTCCATACGAAGTCGAAAATCATACTGCGGAAAAAAAAGACTTGAGTGGTGTAAAGTAAACAAGACTACCTTGGTGACACGGTTAGGGAAAGCTACTGAGAATAAAAAGCAAATAAAGAGGTTAAAGGTGACGACACAAAATATACAGAAACTGCCGTGTAGGATAGGGGGACAAAAACGTGAACTCTATCGCTATCACTCTGAACGCTATCGAATTGAAATTGCTCCGTGATGCCCAAGTTCATTATAAGACTAACTACAGGTAAGCCATTCATGATGGGTCCATGATCGTCCACATTGCCGCTATTATCGCCCCGCTAGGCTATATCAGCCCTTCAGCAGGATAGTTGTGGTGCTGTTATAATCCATACCGTTCCTTACCTGCAAATATTCTAGGTATATATGAACAACAGGCACACTGCAGCCGATATTGACCTCTAGATTAGTGCCTGCGTATAGGCCACGGGACAAATTCACGCCATCAGTGTCATCACTTGTAGCTACAGGCCATGAAATGTGCTAACCTGTATCCTTGAAGGCAAATGTAGACCACCGCAGAGTGCATTAAATATTGTCTGCGTTGAAAACCTTTCTATTGAGACATCCCGGCCCAGTCAACGTTATATAATTATATATATACGTATATATAATCGCTATAGAAGGCGAATCTACATGTAACATTTAAGCGTCATATACATGTAACAAGTTGGTAACATTGGTAGATGAACCGCAACAATGCAACAGAGAAATCGCATGAAAGGCGGCATGTGGGTGCATTAATGTTCTTGATGAATGAATAACCAAGGAATGCTGATGAATAACCAAGTCTATCAGGAGGCTGGCATGCTGGCCAGTATTGATACTGCTAGTTCGTTCGATTTTCTGGTTTGAATTCGCGGCTCAGGCCGAGTTAATACCTAAAAGGTGATGTCTGCCGGTCTATATAGGGCCAGCAAACAGGCCATGGCTGAACCATGATGTCACGGTACCGCCATGTGAGACAGACAGATAGGCCATGGCTGAACCATGATGTCACGGTACCGCCATGTGAGACAGACAAACAGGCCATGGCTGAACCATGATGTCACGGTACCGCCATGTGAGACACAGATAGGCCATGGCTGAACCATGATGTCACGGTACCGCCATGTGAGACAGACAAACAGGCCATGGCTGAACCATGATGTCACGGTACCGCCATGTGAGACAGACAAACAGGCCATGGCTGAACCATGATGTCACGGTACCGCCATGTGAGACACAGATAGGCCATGGCTGAACCATGATGTCACGGTACCGCCATGTGAGACAGACAAACAGGCCATGGCTGAACCATGATGTCACGGTATCGCCATGTGAGACAGAAAGACAGGCCATGGCTGAACCATGATGTCACGGTACCGCCATGTGATACAGACAAACAGGCCATGGCTGAACCATGCTGTCACGGTACCGCCATGTGAGACAGACAAACAGGCCATGGCTGAACCATGATGTCACGGTACCGCCATGTGAGACAGACAAACAGGCCATGGCTGAACCATGATGTCACGGTACCGCCATGTGAGACAGAGAGACAGGCCATGGCTGAACCATGATGTCACGGTACCGCCATGTGAGACAGAGAGACAGGCCATGGCTGAACCATAATGTCACGGTACCGCCATGTGGGACAGAGAGACAGTCCATGGCTGAACCATGATGTCACGGTACCGCCATGTGAGACAGACAAACAGGCCATGGCTGAACCATGATGTCACGGTACCGCCATGTGAGACACAGATAGGCCATGGCTGAACCATGATGTCACGGTACCGCCATGTGAGACAGACAAACAGGCCATGGCTGAACCATGATGTCACGGTACCGCCATGTGAGACAGACAAACAGGCCATGGCTGAACCATGATGTCACGGTACCGCCATGTGAGACACAGATAGGCCATGGCTGAACCATGATGTCACGGTACCGCCATGTGAGACAGACAAACAGGCCATGGCTGAACCATGATGTCACGGTATCGCCATGTGAGACAGAAAGACAGGCCATGGCTGAACCATGATGTCACGGTACCGCCATGTGATACAGACAAACAGGCCATGGCTGAACCATGCTGTCACGGTACCGCCATGTGAGACAGACAAACAGGCCATGGCTGAACCATGATGTCACGGTACCGCCATGTGAGACAGACAAACAGGCCATGGCTGAACCATGATGTCACGGTACCGCCATGTGAGACAGAGAGACAGGCCATGGCTGAACCATGATGTCACGGTACCGCCATGTGAGACAGAGAGACAGGCCATGGCTGAACCATAATGTCACGGTACCGCCATGTGGGACAGAGAGACAGTCCATGGCTGAACCATGATGTCACGGTACCGCCATGTGAGACAGACAGACAGGCCATGGCTGAACCATGATGTCACGGTACCGCCATGTGAGACAGACAAACAGGCCATGGCTGAACCATGATGTCACGGTACCGCCATGTGAGACAGACAGACAGGCCATGGCTGAACCATGATGTCACGGTACCGCCATGTGAGACAGACAAACAGGCCATGGCTGAACCATGATGTCACGGTACCGCCATGTGAGACAGACAAACAGGCCATGGCTGAACCATGATGTCACGGTACCGCCATGTGAGACAGCCAGATTGGCCATGGCTGACTCGCATAAGACGTGGACGAACACAACAAACCAGCGTCTCCTCGTAAACGTTTACTATATGCCGATATAATATGATCCATTGCATGCATGACAGCTGGCCTGATACGATGCTGTCGGCTCCATGTGGTGACTTAAAGCGTATCATTATAACAGCGGTAACTGCCTCACTCTAACAAAAAGACGGTCACCACCCCCCCCTCCCCCGCCATCCCCTGCATCACCCACCCCATCCCCGAATGCAAGCGGCGTAACTCTTACCGTGACGCGGAGGCGTGGGTGCGCGAATGATAATAATTCCTCATGGCCATGGAGTAATGAATGACTCTCCAACGGCCAGCGTAATATCTGCACCTGAACAAAGTGTGTGTGAGAAGTGAGTGGTCCTGTCGTTGTGGTCTCGCCAGTCTCCCCGCACCGACTGTAAGGGTAACAGGGGCGGCCTGGCCGGGGCAATCGACACGCCAGGGCAGGAGGAGGAAGCGGTCGCACGTGGCCGGCCGGTGGCGCGGATCAATAGCTCCAACCTGCTGCGCCAGATGTAGTTCACAGCCATTGAGGTGGCCGAGCGATCCCGCCCTGTGCTCTCGGCCCGACCTTTATGCCAACACCTGTGCGGGCCCGCCGTCGTCTCCCCAACATCCGATGCCGGGAAATTCCATAAACAGTAATTAATTGTCACACAATATAAGAAAGCTTCGATAATCTCTCTTTCGCATCAAATGTTGTTATTAAATATTACAGCCATTTTGGGCAAGGCATGTCGCAGTTTCTTCAAACTGCCACCATCATTTCCTTCCATTAATTATCAGCAGTTCATGTGTTTTCATGAGATCAGTGTTTCTCTGGAGTTCAGCTGTGGCATATCGTTTTTTATTAGAGCTGTTATTTAGTGGTAAATTTATATAAAACGACTTGAATTGAATCTTGAAGGATGCACAAATGCTCTTGCCCCGTGGGACCTTATCCATAGGTGCAAGAATTCTAGACATGGACTTAAACCACTGGGGGAGCAGCTATCGTTTAATGATGCGCATAAAATATTGAACCTGTTGGAAACGTAATTTGTCGCTACTATCATGCGTGGCTGTAATTAGCATCAAATCATAGCTTGTCTCTGGCAGGCCAACAAACGTTGACATATCACTGTATGTCAAGTGTTTCATATAATAAAGGACCATACTGGTGTAGCACGCCAGTTTAAAACCACATATCACGGCAGAAATTGGTATAAAATAAATGAGGTGGTATAATGAGCACTCAGCCTACGCGACAAAACAATTACACAAGAGATGACAATTACTCAAGAGAACAATTACACTAGAAAGCAATTACACAACACAAAACAATTGCACAAAAGAAAAGAAGTGCCAGTAGTGGAGAGGATTGGGTATAATATATAACCATATATATATATAACAATATTCTTCCTTGGTTCGCATTATTATTATTTTTTCAACCAATTAGCGAATAAGTATGGGTCAATTACAACCATAGAATTCGTAATGGCTTGAGCCTCTCATTGGCGAGGACGGCGAGGGGGAACAATGCTGCTAACAAAGGACATTCAGCCTCTTCCTTGTACTCCTTGTTATGATGTCCCCCGACCTGGTAATCACGGACAGGGTGAGTGGGTGTTGCTGCTAACAAAGGACATTCAGCCTCTTCCTTGTACTCCTTGTTATGATGTCCCCCGACCTGGTAATCACGGACAGGGTGAGTGGGTGTTTATCAAGTAACCGAAGGGCGGCGGATAATACCCCAGGTTTTGTCTTTCAATGTATGGAGAAAGAGTTTTCTCGCGGTGTAAATGTCCCCTTGGGAAATATGGGAGATCCTCCTTGAATGTCAGCTATTTATTTAGCGGGTCTGTCTCCCCGTGTATCGTTTGTCTACGCCACAGAGCATGTATTAATATGAAAACCTATTCTTTGTCCACGCCGCCATCGCACGCGACGGGAGGGTGTGGTGAATCGGTGCAACCACTGGGCCAAATGACGTTGTGGCCACCGCGACGAGCGTGTTCCAGGCAGCTAGAGCCTGGCGGCCGTCTCTGGGATTGGAATAAGTTCACGAAGAAGAACAAGTAGGCGTGGCATGTCGTTCAGTTTCTTCCCAAAAGGCTCTACCTATTGTACAGTGGTTTCCAATTTGCTAGACATGCTTCCTGGATACATGCACGTCACCCTTTATTTACAATTGACATTGACATCGCGAATATATGACAATACATTTATGACTAGGATACCACGCAGATACGTACCACAAAAATCGTTTGTTTACAAATAGAATACAAATACAATATTTGATCGATTTTCATGAACAAAAAAGGGATGTCGTCATTCAGAAACAAGCGTTAAATGCTTAATGGCAGTTTATCGACTAATTCGCCTAGCTTTGGTGTTAGTTTCACATTGATATGTTGTGTAGCTTGCCACAAGAGCAGCTGTTTAATTTGCACACAGGCACAGGTGATGTCCATTTAAAGCGTTTACTATTTTGCAATATATTTATGGACAGCTGTGAAGATCTATACATTCGTATCGTAAGACAGGGATGGGTTACCAAAAAGAAGTGTGCCTAGTGGCATCGGGGTATGAGCAACTATTATTTCCATCAGTATTTCGCACTCATTTGTGTATGTTGGGCAAGAATAGAAAAAAATGTACGCTATCTTCGCGAGAAGCACCGCAGTTGCACCGTGGGCTGTCAAAAATATGCATATGAAATAGATGAGCATTTAAAGTACTGTAATTCATCCTGAGTCGCGCGTGACTAATATCTCTTTGTTAGTCAGTTATTCAAAGATTCTACGTCACTGTTCGTGTATCACTCGAGTTGATCAGCCGTCTGCCAGCGACCGATCCGTTTTAACAGAACTACATTCGACGCCTAAATACACATACCCTATGTCGAAAGATGACTGAAAACGATGTTTAAGTCATCTATTTTAGTACTGAATAGAAAATGCCCCCCATTACCTCTTAAGTTAACTTTCACGTTAAACACGTTTAGTTGGTTGGTTGTGTATTCAGGACGCTTTAACCATTTTTGGTCATATCGCGTCAATGGGAGAAGGAAGGGTGAGTGGAGCCATGTCCCCGGGATAGTTAAACACGTTTAGTGCAAAGAGCGTTTCTCCGTGTAACCCTACGCTCTAAGACGGTTTGGTGTTTTGCTCGAATAGTAGCAAACTAATAATTATAATTAAGATAATGAATTCACAGCACCATTGGTGGTTAATACAGATCAGCTAAAAATCATGTTTTTGGTGATCGTTTGTTTCTTAGTGCTCAATATTTTTCCTCGCGAATTAGGCACTATAAAAATGCCTTTGTTAAGAGGGAGCGCCCCTTCTGCCAGGGACTTCGGGGATGCCCTGTATTAACCCCCACACCCGCCACGGGTGATAGCCGTAATAGGAGGCAAGACCTGCGGGCATTTCTAAGACGTGCTATAACTTTTTATTGTTTAAAAAAAAAAAAAAGATTTTTTTGAGTGCGGTGATTTTCTGACGTCGTTAGCTCGGATATGACGCATGCGCGACAAGGGGTTTTCTTTTATTATGTCTTAACCCTAATTAGCTATAAATGACGCCCATTATGCAAGTTTTTTTTAATGCTTCGTTTTGTCGATAGCCGATATCATTGGTCTACCAGAAGAGGGAGGATACCCGGTTTGTCCTCCCACAGATGACGTAGTAGACATGTTCAATTCCATGGCCTTGTCCCGGGAGAATTCTCGGCTCAAGTCAGCCCCCATGTGGACCAACATGGACTAAAACACAAACCTGGCAACAATTTTATGGCCCGGGCGGCAACGTCATGGCGCCATGGATTGGGTTGTGCAAGTCATTTACGATGCCTCTGTCCGCCCATATATTTTGATAAAAGAACAGGATCCATTATATTCTCTGAAAACTATGACGCAATTATGACGAACACGGAACTGATTTGAATCCGAAGGAACCACTATTAGGTTCTGACATGAAATGCTATGAAGTTGTCCAATCGTGAAACAGCCAATTATGTACCAGGCTATGGTGAAACAACCAATTATGTACCAGGCTATTGTGACACAACCACTTATGTACCGGACTATGGTGGCACAACCAATTACGTACCATACTATGGTGGCACAACCAATTATGTACCAGGCTATTGTGACACAACCACTTATGTACCGGACTATGGTGGCACAACCAATAATGTACCATAATATGGTAGCACAACCAATTACGTACCAGACTATGGTGGCACAACCAATTAAGTAACAGTCTACCATGAACAAGCAATTATGTAGCAGTCTACGCTAAAGCAAGCAATCATGAAATAGCCTAGGATGAAACCACCAATCATGAAACAGCCTAGGATGAAACCACCAATCATGAAACAGCCTAGGATGAAACCACCAATCATGAAACAGCCTAGGATGAAACCACCAATCATGAAACAGCCTAGGATGAAACCACCAATCATGAAACAGCCTAGGATGAAACCACCAATCATGAAACAGCCTAGGATGAAACCACCAATCATGAAACAGCCATGACGATGACGCACATTAGGTTCATTCTCTGTTTTGCTACACAAACTAACCGTGATTGCACATAAGAGCCCTATATTTTGCTATAATTAACAGCATGGGACAGGGGGTTCTCTAGGGGGTTTTCTAGGGGGTTCTCTAGGGGGTTCTCTATGGGGTTCTCTAGGGTTTTTCTCTAGGGGGTTCTCTAGGGGGTTCTCTAGGGGGTTCTCTAGGGGGTTCTCTAGGGGGTTCTCTAGGGGGTTCTCTAGGGGTTTTCTAGGGGGTTCTCTAGGGGGTTCTCTAGGGGGTTCTCTAGGGGGTTTTCTAGGGGGTTCTCTAGGGGGTTCTCTAGGGTTTTTTTCTAGGGGGTTTTCTAGGGGGTTTTCTAGGGGGTTCTCTAGGGGGTTCTCAAGGGGGTTCTCTAGGGGGTTCTCTAGGGGGTGCCCTACATAGTCCGAAGCAGGGTTGCGCAAATGGGATGCGCAGTAAAGTGACTACAGGAAGCTGAGATGATAATTGAGTCTCTCTGTTGAAATACTGTGCGCCTCATCTGTAAATCAATAAATTGATGCACAGCTGGAATTAATATTTCAGACCAAATATGTCTAAACTGAAAGTCCCCCCAGGTCTTTTAAGATCCCAATAGTCCATCCCTAGTACATTAGATCGGACAATATTAATCCATGTTTACGCAATCAAATAAAATTATTGGGCTGCGTTTTCAACAGCAAACGGATCGTAATAAAATGGTGGCAAAACCAGCTCCCTGGTTGATGGTCGGTCTCCTTGTCCTTCTGAACACGTCGGCTTCCGACTGACTGGCGGAGAGATAGCTCAACACCAGGGGGCGCCTCCCGTCGGCATGGCGAGGACACTTTTCATTGGGTTCATCTATTTACCATCAGGGCGACCGTCTCAACCACTTTTATCACTTTGTTTGCGTAGTTTTGTCTAGCGATTAGTGCAATATTTGACGATACCATGGTCTATTTGCTCTATGATCACCAAAAGTAATAATATGCGGATTTATCCTGAAACACAATAACTTCAGGATGGTTTGGCACGGCCTGACCAATGATGACAAAAACGATACGGTAACCTGGCCTTAACGCTTGAATTGTAATCATCTGTTTATAAATCCACTTAATGTCGGCATGAAGCTTCCTTGTGGATCTCCCGATTGTCCATTAAAGCTTAAATCAGAGACATACCCCGGCGCCATGAGAAATGGTTTGTTTAAGGTCCTTTGAAGCTTCATCAAATTGACAGCCACATAACATCCCCCATTTACGTCTGGTAGAGAACCGGTCAACGCCGCAGCAACGCATAATCTATTGAGTGTACTAGAAATAATATATTGGACGAGTGCGTGAACACATAGTGACAATATCAGTACCTTTCTGGCAGTGATGCACAGGAGCCGTCAGTGGCTACAACCTTTACATGCTGCCGGCGCACGCCCTGGGCTTTGTCCCGTCTTTATTGGCCTCGTTTATAACTTCTGATGAAGTTGCTGCTGAGCGCAATGGCCAATTTATGATTAATCGTCTCACAGTAATTTATGTAGTTATTGATCCTTAATGTGTGTTTTGTTGCTGATTTCCGAGTGGCAGGACTCCATGAACACGTAAAAATCAGAGCCACACCCGACCACCCACTCCAAAGTGCACTCCAAAGAACATTTTGCATTTATGGCAGAAGCCAAGCGGTAGTTTCTCGTACATTTACCCAATAAGGGCAAAGTAGTAACCAGAACATATAGTCAATTTTGGGTTGATTGGTTCAGCACAGGATGTTTTTTTATTTGCATTTACATAATATGGGGTTGTTTGGTCTCGTGGGAAATAAATTATTTACAGGCTGGCCATATATCGTATGAAGCTAACCGATAAAACTCATGAAACAGGAATTGAACAATATAATTGCTATGCAACGAATCCTATGAGCACAATTTAATTTAGTCTCATGAATATATTGAATGTCGTGTTTATCTCACGCTAGCATATTAAATTTTATACATACATATCCAGCAGACAGAAGAGTATACGATATTCGTTTACGCTAAGGGTATTAAGCAATATTTCAAACATTAAACTGTACAGCTGCATGTCCTGACTTGTTTTCTTAATGTAAACAGATAGTATCCAGCCATTCAGTCACCCACAGTGTGTTTGCCTGGCGTCTAGGATCAAACAAAATAGGCCCAGTGCAGACTCTCAAAACAAACATGTTTCTTTGCCGTATAAAGGATTAAATGGAACGTTCTTATTATGAATTAGGATATGTTGGAATGTTAACAGAGATGAACCATTTACAAGTCTCTTACATCAACTGCCAATACAACTGTAAAATTGTTGTTTTATCTAATCTGAAAGCAAAATGGCTAAATTTGTGTCTGACTCAGACTTAGGCTTGATCGTAATTGTGTGCTGGTGACACAGGAGTGGGAGTAGCCGGTGCAAATGGACAAGGCAGCGGGCGAACTTAATGTCTCGTTAACCATTTCATTACAGCGTATGCGGCCGGAGACCCCGGTTAATGCCAAGTTAGGCGCTGGCATTGGCGCCATTGGATAAGGTTGAAGTACCAGATGACTACCAAATAGCATGAATATCTTTAACCATGTGCGAACTGTTTTTATATATTGTATTTTACAATGTTTGTATTTTAGGAATTTTTTTTTTCGGAAAATATCATTGGAAGCCCGTCATTGCCCGTCGCTCATGAATTACGAGTCGTTTATTGCAATACAATTCGGTGCAGAGTTTCGTTTTTCTGACGTTGCACTTTGTGCCAAGGGCGGGCATGCATATGTCAATGGCAGTGGTTAAAAGAATCTCCAGTAAGGACGTCAGTGATGCTCGGTACCAATCTCCAGCGGTTTGCCTTAGACTGGCGGCTTGAAGTTTGACATTTCTCTCAATTTGTGCACGAAGAGCTCCTCTCGAAGAGCTTTTATTCATTTGTTTCCTTTCACCCATTGTGAGACGCCTTTCATGTCCTCCCCAGAAGTGTCCACTTATCCCAAGCGCTCCAGGCATCATCATTAACCTGAATTAGTGTGTCTGCTATACCTCCTTGAACATATAATAAACAACTATAAAGGTCTGGTTTTAAGGACATCACGCCCAGCCCTGGGTGCGGTGTATCCCTGTATGGGTGCGGCCGGCCACCAGACCGCATCTGTGCACAGGAAGTGTACCTTCGATCAAGAAACATCCCCGGGACACTGACACGGATTTGGATGAAGCTTGTCTCAGATGTAGGTACCAGGGTTCGAACCCCCTCCTGACCTGTTTATCTGCAGCTCAGCCTGGGGATCGTTTCACTAACAGTTGCGAGCTCGCAACCGTATTTTTTACATGCTAATTTAACGAGATATCGTAATTTTTACGAGGAACGAACGTCAGCGTTATACCGCTATTATTGGGGTGCAGCCATCTTCGTGCAATTCATTTGCTACCAATATTATTCAAAAACATGCTTGCCATATATTTATTATAAATTCAACATTTTTCATTTTTCTTCGGGCCGGCAATTTTTTTTTTTTTAATCTTACGAGCAAAAGTTACGAGATCTTCGTGAAATGACACCCAGATCATCAACTGAGCTACGGAGGCTAAGATCACCGTTCTCAAGTTGCTTCAAAGATTTTTGAAATGAGCAACATTTAGAACACAGCATTGCTGAATTTCCCTGCCCTTTACGTATATAAATATATTCTTGCTGGATAGCGAACACGCCTGCTAAAATCATATGATCTACTCCTTCTAACCGACATGGGTTTTGAGCTAATGTTATGGATTCATTTTACACCTATAATGGTCCTCCATAAATTGGCCGCTGCCGTCATCTCGTCGTGACGTAAAAGGAGGGTTCATAGCCATGTGTGAGCGTAATGGGGTAACCCAGCGCAATGTACGTAACCTTGTGACCAAACCCAATGACTCACCAGGCGACACCCATTAAGCGGATATGAAAAATGACATTTATAGTGTCTGGTACAGGAATGGATGCTTCGATTTGCGCTTTAAATAGAGAATAGACATAGACATACATAACAAATACGACATATAATGCCTGTATAGTTCGGTTTTGAGGTTGAAAGAGCTTGATCGGCGATTGAGTGCAAATTGCCTGGCTGTTTACAACCAAATGTGCTAAATATAGCTATGAATGTTTTATCTTTGAGTACTTAACAGAGGAGGTGATGGTAATCACCATCTGCTACCCAGGGAGCAATCAGCGCTGTGTGGGCCCGCAAGAAGCTATCTGCCCGGTATGGCAAGGGCTTAAGTGCTGTTCGGCACTAAGAGAGACGACTTTGTGCGCACCGACGGCGGCAACAGGCAGTACACGTTAATAGCCACCTCTGAGCCGCACCGTCTGCTTCCGACACACGCCGCTAGGGGTCGTGGCACATCCGCCGTCGCCGTCGCCACGACGGGTGGTCAGTACAGGCACAAAAGCGGTGGCAAAGTCATATCTGGCTGTCCCCAGCAGTGGCTGCTGTACAGCATGCGGCCACGCAGTCTGATTTGTCACTTCTCGAAAAGAAATAAGAAATAAAACATGCCTTGATTTACGGTGCAGAAAATCGGTTGCCGTATAAACCCGGACATTATAGTCATGTTGTATGTGTCGCTGTATCAGATGTACCGATATAATAGACAGGGGCGGAGCCTACAGGTGGGCGATGATGGCCTATTGCTGATAGTTATGCAGTTGCCTGTGTTACAATGATTGCCCAGTAGTCACCTCGGGACTGGAATCAGCCGTGACATGGCAAATATTCGCCATTTTTGAATACAGCATGATTGTGCTGTCTTCAGTGATTCTTCAGAAGTTTATAACAATACCTTTTCCAATGAATGGATAGATATGTACAATTTATATACTGGTCTAAATTGCGACCATAAAAGTTTCTTTCGCAAGAAGTATTAGTCAGAGTCCGCTTTATTAGTTTTTATATAATGGCGCCATCGCGACCTGGTGGAAATACATAAATAATACTCATAATGCATAGCATTTACGGTGGCGTTCACTTTGGAGTTATCAGAACTACGTTTGGGTATATCGCCAGACAAGATCTAATCGAGGGCGAGAAGCATCGCAAAATGGGAATCATTCTAAGACCAGAAGCGAGTCTTGCAGGGTGTGAACCATTGCACATTGCTGGGGATCATTGCAGGATAGAAAACACTGTATAGCAGACACAGTTGGAACCATTGCTGAGCGGGAAGCAGTGCTAGATGGAAACTAGTGTACGGCGGGTCCCACTGCAGAGTGAGAACCAATGAATTGCGGAATAATAAAAATAAGCGTCGATAGCCCCAGTAGCAAAGTTCGCAAATAAATAACCAAAGGGGAGAATTGCAATCGGGAAGGCAATTACTGGTCACCCCACGGCTGTGGATACCACGCCCAGTAGTATGCGAGGGCTCCACGCGGCTCATTGGGCATTGAAAGCACGTGCCTCCCCCACTCCCACAACAACCTCCAGCCCGCTGCCTTCTCCAGCCCCATGGCAGGATTAACACGCATCTGGCGCCGCGTCCCCATTAATGAAATTTCTCACTGGGGCTCCCACCCCGCCAGTCCCCCCTGCTCTTAGACACCAGGCTCCCCACTTCTGATTGCAAGGCAAAGAGCATGTAGCGGACTGGTTATAATGCTTCCGCCTGTGGCTTCACCCAGGAGGCTGCCAAATATCGATATGACCTTGAGGCGAGGGACGGATCCGGGGCTGAGGTCACCGTGGCGCGGTCGTGGGTTGATCAGGGGAACTAATGGTTGCCATGGTGGTATCCCTATGGCGGGAGGGGTTGGCTGGCTGGTTGGGATGCCAATACACGTCCATTCCTTGGTGTGTATAGGTCGTCGTCATGCCACGTGGGAGGCTCGCAGTGTTAGAGCCAAATGGAAACATCCGGGTCCTGGCTCCGAGTTATTGCCGGTTGACAGCGACCGCTTGACCGTGTTTATGGCCGTCAGGGGTGATGGGACAGGCACCGAGTGGCCTTAAGCAGTCTTAGATTGCTACATCACTGAACAAGCTGGGTAACATGGACGGCATTGCACAATACATGACGTCATTGTGTAATATGGCGTCGCATTGATGTTTACGTCATTACCGATGTCGAAACCATGTTTTTCTTCATCTCCAAAGCGGAAGGGCGGAGGGGGCGGGGGTAAATTTATCGAGTTGCCAATTTCAGGATTATGTAATAGAGCATGGAGAGTACTTGCTCTGTAGTACAAGTCGTTTATTAGTCCACAAAATTCTACTTCGGTCCTATTGCAATCATATGACGCAATACCATAAGAAAAGAAACCGAATCTGCAATCTGGCCAGTCTATTAAAGTCTATGAAGCATAAACAACAGGGTTCCACCCAAGAAAGCATATAAACTATTTATTGCAGTATTATTGAGCTGATGCTTGAAATAAAAACAGCAGGGACCAATATGTGAGAGGTTGGGGGCGGCGTGAGGGCGGCACATACATGATGTGTCAGCCAGGGTGACAGAGGTAGGGCGACCAGACGCCATGGTTGGCATCCGTCCGTCTGCGAAAGACGATGGATTTGCAGCTTTGTTTTTGTTTTGGTTTAAGTTATACGATTTGTAACGCGGCATTTACGCTTATGACTGAATAAGCCTATCTGTGACCGACAGAGCTTTCCGCAGTCGTCACATCGGAGACCTGTCGATAGATCTTGGTTTGTGCTCGCTGGTGGGCGCCTAGATTGTTGTTTCAAGTCCAGTTTCTGAAACCAGAGCCCGTCGTGGTGGGCCATTGCCTCACGCACGACACGTACCCATCCTCTCCTTGGGGATGCTAGAACCTTCTAAAAATCTGAATCAATGCCTAAAGCCTTCATGTCACGCTTGCAAATATCCTTAAACCTAAGTTTGGCCGTCCAGTTTGCCTTTTGCCGTCGGCGAGTTCACCGTAGAGCACATCCTTGTGAATGCGTTCCTCTTGCATACGATGGACGTTCCCAAGCCAACGAAGACGTCTTTGCTTCACAAGAGCAAGAATGCTTGGTAGGTTGGCCCTTGTTAACACTTCAGCCGCCAGATACATCAATTCATAGGAACCAGACTAACAATATCCCAATATGCATCCTCTCTCGTAAAGTCCATTATCTGAGTCCTTGCAGTACCAACTGGTGTAACTGTGACGCTGACTCCACTGCGAAGTAGTCTTGGGGGTTAGGCATATCGCATTGTTAGAGATGGCATAACGAGGACATTTTTAATGTTCGGTGTTTTCGGTGATTGAACTGCCGTCTGCTTCTTAAAGTCGATTAAAATTATTCAGGTCTGTACTAAAGTTATAGGTTATAGAGTGTGACACATCCCACAAATTGTGTGGGATTTAACCCGTTAAGCATTTATGTATTATATAGATTTTTATTAAGAAGACATTTTAAGACTAGAACTTATGGTATTCATGTTTATCCATGCTACAATCATGATACATCCTCATCATTTGACAAGCTTACTTATAATACCTTTCTGCACAGCTCCATGTAATGCATCCTCTATCTACGCAACGGAACAATAGGCCGCTTCAAGTGCGACAATTATTACAGGTCAAAAGTCACGCCGGCCGCTAATATCGTGCAGGTGGCGCTGCGGGTTATTCAGTGGACCAACCCTGTAGGATCTTCAGTAGTCGTAAACATGGTTCGGCTGTTAAAACTTGGGGACAACCACAAGAACCGGAATACATTGGACATTAATCTCATTCCCTTACCAAAGCCCTTTAAGGTATATGACCCTTCCTTATCACTGTCCTAAGGAAAAAAAAGACGACCTGCGGTAAAGTGGTTTTACCGGGGTGATTGAATAAAGGATTCCCACTCTCACCGAAGAGGGCAAATTCTGCGTCCCATGCTGTGGGATAAGGAATAAGGAGAGTGCCGATGTAACAGTACATTGTGTTAAGGAGAATGCCGATGTAACAGTACATTGTGTTAAGGAGAATGCCGATGTAACAGTACATTCTGTTAAGGAGAATGCCGATGTAACAGTACATTGTGTTAAGGAGAATGCCGATGTAACAGTACATTCTGTTAAGGAGAATGCCGGTGTAACAGTACATTCTGTTAAGGAGAATGCCGATGTAACAGTACATTCTGTTAGGGAGAATGCCGATGTAACAGTACATTCTGTTAAGGAGAATGCCGGTGTAACAGTACATTCTGTTAAGGAGAATGCCGATGTAACAGTACATTCTGTTAAGGAGAATGCCGATGTAACAGTACATTGTGTTAAGGAGAATGCCGATGTAACAGTACATTCTGTTAAGGAGAATGCCGGTGTAACAGTACATTCTGTTAAGGAGAATGCCGATGTAACAGTACATTCTGTTAGGGAGAATGCCGATGTAGCAGTACATTCTGTTAAGGAGAATGCCGATGTAACAGTACATTCTGTTAAGGAGAATGCCGATGTAGCAGTACATTTTGTTAAGCAGAATGCCGATGTAACAGTACATTCTGTTAATGAGAATGCCGATGTAACAGTACATTCTGTTAATGAGAATGCCGATGTAACAGTACATTCTGTTAAGGAGAATGCCGATGTAACAGTACATTCTGTTAAGCAGAATGCCGATGTAACAGTACATTCTGTTAATGAGAATGCCGATGTAATAGTACATTCTGTTAAGGAGAATGCCGATGTAACAGTACATTCTGTTTAGGAGATGCCGATGAAGAATGTAAGAGGCGCAATTTGAGTACTTATGTGTTCAATAATGGTCCGTTACACAGTTATTCTCTGATTTAAACTACGGTAAACCCAACCTGCCCCCCGTGGCGTACAGATAAGCAAAAAATTAGCTGACTGAAGCCAGTCCATCTTTAAGGTGAGAGCCGACGAAATGGTTTATTGCAGTAAATGGTCAGTGTGAGTCATACGTGAGCTATACTGAAACAATGATGAACCTTACACAGAGTTAGTTCGTCTGCAGAATGCAAGGATGAAGCTGGTGTCTCGGAACAAGGAACCAGACGCAGGCTACTTTACGTGGATATAGAGCAAAATAAACAGATCCAAAGTCGGACACTAAGCCCCGCTCACGCTTGAGTCCTTTTTCCTTAATCGTGAGTATGAAATTGACAATCATAGCTGATGGTACGTACAAGAAGTAGTCATCTCTGAAACTGACAAGTAAGTGACATGCTGCTTTGTTTGTCCGACTTGTTTGTCTGACATAACGCACGTGGAAGACCTTTTTTCACCACATGATTGAATAAAAGCAACAGTGACGTCAGTGAATGTTTGACAGCCTGAATCGGTCTATTTCGACGGTAAAACAATGAACACCATGTTAGGTGTGGTGTCGATCGACATGACGCATAGGCTACTATGTACACTATTAAAATGCCGAAACGTCTTTGAGGATTTGACAAAAGTTGTGGATAGAATATTCTCTTCAATTGCTATCAGATTGCTGACGAATATACCGAAATGTCTGCATGTATATGTAATATGATAACAAATTACGCATGCTCTCAGTTTGTGTTCTCTTTTTATTCTGAGGCGAAATGTGTATCTATATTTGCTAGATTGCCAGCACATTTCGTAATGCAGACCACAGCACGTTTGATGCCGGATATAAAACCGAATAAAATGAAACAATTATTACCCTTTGATCGAGCATCAAGGTTCCAGATCATTTTTCTTTCCATTTTTGTATGGCAATAACTTGTGTGAGAGAAGCTCACTTACTACTCCCGACTGGCATTCACTGTGATTGTCGATTTCTCAATTGCCAGCATAAAAGAAAGATTGTCAGACTGAAAATCGTGTTTGTCCATTTATCAGTAATATAGTAAGCTTAGTAGTTTAATTCAGGAAGAAACGTTCCAATTCGCTTTGGTATAACGCAATATGTCGCTTGCTATACCAATACATCTTCGCCCTGGGACGTTCATTTCATGTCAGACAAAGGTTTTAACAAAACTTTAGATATATGAACATACAAACCATAAACCAGAGCACATGAACCCCAAGGGCCGCAGTGGAATGGTTGGGTGGGGGGGGGGGGGGTCGACATGATATATATTTAAGGATTTATTAGGGTTTAAGTATGTAAAGGAACCAAAATAGCTTCGTGACACGGCTATTATTCATAAATAGATTTGCACTGTTGGGTTTGTTTTGGTTGGGCCGTTTCATTCCTTCTCTTTCTATCATGTCGACCCCCCCCCCCCCACCTCTCTCTGGCGTCTGGGGCTCCTGTGACCACAGTGACAACTTCAATTATTATCAATATTCATCGTTACGCGTTAACATCGCCAGGGTGACAACAATCTGGCGAGATGGATCATATGACGTCATCGAAGTTTTCATTTTCTAAATACGGAAGTTTTATTGCTGCAATGCGCCACCCACCCCACTCCTTCTCCATATGGTTGGCCGTCCACTGGCGGCATAGATCAGACTAATCCCGCTCACAGGCAAACAAAGCCCTTCCTGTTTGCGCCTGATCTGCTAACAAAGTTTTTGCCGCCTCAGAAAGACGTCGCGGCCCGAGGTAAGGTCGTCATAAAGAAACCCGCCTGTTCCACCCGAGGGAGCTCGATTTCCATAAGCGCCGTGTATCCGACATGTAGAGCAGCAAAGGTCCGCTCTGCTTTTCTTCACATAGCGAAAGTGCAGTGATGGGATATTTGGGGCGATGTTTATGTTAAGAGTTGCCATTAAGGTGTGTGCGTGCTGAAGTGGATGGTATCCAAGGAACGGTGGAGGCCGATTTTCCGAGTCAAGGCCTACGTCCCCCAATGGATTTAGCTGACATATATTAGTCCGATGCTAGCTTTCACCAACATGTAGATATGATCGCCTGAGCTGAGGCGTGTTGGCGTGTGAACAGCCTGTACTGGGGGACATTGCTGGGGCTGGTGGCGATTGCACACATTTGTCGACGCAATAAAACACAAATTCCCCGTCCCCTGGGAGTCGGGGTCCGAACTAGTCTGCCTTGACGCACGGGTATCGGCCAGATAACAACAACTTATATGGAGGCGAGTAATATGGCGTCCTGATGCACAATGGTGGTGAGATACTGGTGGCGACGTGTTAACGGCGGCCATTGTAATTGCCAAGGCGGCGGTGGCGGCCACACCGGCTAAATGTCCCCAGAGACGGGGCGGCGATCCCCCGCGGCCGACGTGCTCAATGCTTTCAGGGTTATGCGTGTTGTCGCACGAACAATGAGACCAGAGTGCCCAAGGATTCTTTTTTTGGTTGACATATAGGGAAACAATCGCAATCCAATGGGATAGGTAGTGACAAGGCGCAAAATGCGTTATGCGCATACTAAACGTTCCGTTCGGGTGAAGAGTCGAGGACTCAACGGCGACAGTGGGAAGGGGGGGGGGGGCAATATGTTCTGTAATTTTTATATTACCAATCTCTTCTCCATGTCATATAAGTATATTATGTCTTGCATTTAAATCATAAAAGCCTAGGGGCTATGTGGAGAGAAGCAAATTTGTTCACCTGAACAGAAGTTGGGGGCCGGCTTTATATCCCTGCGCCTGTTCGCTGTTCGGTATTCTGTGTGATTTCGACCGCGGCTCGCTATCACGTCCGCTCGCGATAAACTAGTCAGCGCAGTTTCATGTTGACATTGTAGTTTTACAGACTCAACGAGATATAAAACATATATGCATCATAGTTTTGAGATACGTTTAGTCTTGATTTAAAAAAACGTAAAATAAATCTAAGATGGCGCATGTAAGTAGGCTGCTTTAATACAAGTGTATTCGAATGCGTGCATAATTCATTTCGTTATTAATCAGACTTTACAAAATCGTTAACCATAAAGACACAAGTACAAATTTAAGAATTAAAAAGTCCGTGTTAAGCGTGCGATGCGAGCAGTTGACTTCCGGCAGGACGATCTGCGAGAGGCGGGCGATTCGAAATTTGTGGTGTAGAGAAAGGTGGGTATGTCATGGAACATCGAGTCTGTTGAAAGATATTCACGGTACGACCGAGGAGCGTAACTAACATACATGGAGCTAAAAAAAAAACTGAAGTTGGCGGTGAGTACAGCTCAGTTTGTTTTACAAAAGGGACTGTGGAAAGGATTACAATAAAAGGAATGACCCCTGGTCTACCTACCGGGGTGGGTGGGTAGGACTTAGGATCTGTAATGTCATAACGTTCCACGGTAATGGTCCAGGTAGATCAGAGCCATGTCATCGATGTAACGTCATTACCCTGCCGGGGGAAAGAGATGGGAAATCCTGATTCTCGACATAAGTACACTACTTTAGTCCCGACCAGGCCGACTGGGTCCGCCGCCGGACAGCCCCGATGGTACCCTGATACACAGGGGGGCTTGTGTCGCCGCGTCGCCAGCCGATCTCACCCCTGAACCGCCCTGTGCACGCTGATTGGTTCAGATTATCCGCATGGTCACGTGGTCTGCAGCGACCAGTGAACCCATGGTATCATCTGGTCTAGCCAGGGGACAAGTTGGGTAGGATTGTTGTGGGAAGGGGTGGGGTCAGGTGGGGATATGGGGTGGGTATCACATACACGTGTCTCATAACGTGCGAAACGACCTTGCCAGTAACCCATTTACGACAAACGATTTGACCTAACCACAAGGGTGAGGGAAACTGTGAGGGAGACGTTCTACATATATATATAGATCTTAAACTCCCGAGGTACACCAGTATAACAGGGCGGGAAATTGTCCAATCGTTTAGCTCATTAGTCATTCATGGCATGCATCGAACTGGGATCGAGGGACGAGGCCGTACCCAAGACCTGCGTCAGAGCGAGTGGCCGCGGCGGCAAGCGCTTCTGCCGCTGCGTGTGATGGCATTTGCGACGCCAACTTGACTCAGGGGAGGCAGAAATCTCCCCTTGCTCGGCCTCACTCTCATGTGTAGTTCTCATGTGAAGTCCTATAGACTTCCTTCGTTTCTTTTCCTGTTTTTCTGTGTGTGCGGTCGGTTTCCGCCCAAGGATGTGGTCGATAATGCTGCCTGTGTGTGTGATCTCTGGTCACTGGACAAGCGTGGAATGACTTCAGATTGGATCCCGCAGATGACCGGCCAAGACTCCTGGCCAAGACTCAATCAAAGGCTATTATTAGCCCGGTCGGTCGGCATGGGGCCCTCACAATTGGCAGACCCGTGGGTCCTCATGCCTAAAAACAACAACCCTTTGTTGACTTGCTCAATTCCAATTTACCCCACGGATTCGAATGATAATTATCGTGATTTATCTAATATATTTACTTGTGCATTGAAGGTGTAACATAGCTCTAATCTTGCAATCGAGGTCTTGCGATTTTTTAGGCGATTAATAATGCTCAGCCAGTAACAAAAAAGCTGGGAACTAAAGACGAATCATAGGTCCGTGCAGGATCATGTGATGGCCGCCGGCCTGGCTTCAAATGTTGTCAACAACGTGTTACCTAACATATTGTCTGTGTGCCCATCAAAGTGAGAATAAAAAACAGCTGTTTGCTTTTCCCAAAGAAGGCTATGGACGCTGGAGGTAAAGGACCGCTTGGAGTCCAGCCTTCCTGCTCCGGGTCGACGGCCGGCGCCGACATCCGGGTCGCCCAATGTAAAGTGATGGATGGACAGAGACGTCTAATAACGCCGCTCGCCGCCAGACGTCGCCAGGTCATCACCCGCCCCCTCCCTGAGCGAGCGACATTTACATATACCGCCCGCAATCTCTGGACCCTCACAGCGTCACGACCCTCGCAAAGTGAAGAACCTGGGCTAATGGGGGTGTCTCTCTTGTAAGTGCTTCTCAGTACCTAATCGAGGCCGACACCAGGATTATTGTAACAATGCTGCGTGAGGCCAAATTGGTGACCCCCAACCCCATGCATGTAATGCCATTTGTGACTATCAGGTTTTATCAGATAGCAAGTTGCTTTATGATGCAACGGGCGTTTCCATCCCAGCGGCCATTTCTACTGTCGCACAATCTCCGATAGCTCTTCTATCACTTTATCCCATGGGCTTGGAGACGTTTTTGTTTCACGAACGGCGACTACGTAGAATCTGCATGGTATTCCCAGATTTTGCTCCACGAAGCACACGTCTGTATATCAAAGTTTTTGCAAGTCGTTTTATTCCCATTGGCATTCATATTCCTACCCGACGCAACCCTGGCCAAGCTGCCATTGTCCTGGTGGTAGCATTAACAGTGGCGTTCCCAAGGGCGGTTGGGTCTGCGGGTGGAGCGTAACCATCTGAGCGTGTCAGGGAGACCCCCAGTCGCCGTCCGCGCTAGGCCGGGCAACCGCTTAGTAATAATGGCCGCCAGGCAGTTTGTTTCAACCGCCCGGCAAGCCATCCCAAAGCCACAACAGCGGAATTTATGACAATCGAGGGCTGGGAATATGGAAATGTGGGGGATCTACGGGGATGGGTTTGGGGTACGAATATATCAAGCTTCTTGCGCTTGTTCTTAGGTGTACATGCAAAGCTGCCTAAGCCTAAGCAGGTGAGAGGGTGGGTGGGTGGGGTGCGTCCCAAGGCCCTAACGCGTAGGGAGCTGGAAGGGGGATATCTTCTGCCACGCTTCGATTCCGCACGCCGAGCCGAAAGAAATGGATACGCCAACGAGCTTTGTTCTGTATAGTAAAAATAAACGCGAATTATTTTACCAGAGCATAACGCACAAATGGTACTGATCGACACATCGTGGCCACCGCCGAAGCGATCAAGCGATCTATACTGATAAGACCATATAACATGACTGTCTGTTATGTAAATGTTATTTGCTTCATTTCGCTGTGGTAGACAGAGATACAGCATTGATCCGAATAAAGTACTATTTATTTTCCAGTCCTAGCTCACCAAGTGCAAGCATATATCTGTACGCCAATGTCAAACCCATGCCCCAGATCACGGCACACCACGGGCGATGATAACGCCGCAATGAGCTTGACGTTGCCATCCTCCCCTCCCCCCCCCCCCCACCCCATGCCGCTCACGAACGCTGACCAAAACACTGGTTACATATATCAGACCCGCATCTTTACCCTAGACGGCGTTGAAGGTCTGCACTCACAGGGAGTAATCTAATACAGCATTTTAACGTGTCGGTCTGAATTGGTTATTCACGTGGCTGAGTGCTACAAGGTGGCCTGGAGTTTCGAGAACGAAAATGCGTGATTTTGGGATTCGGCAGGGGGTGCAAGGGGCGGGGAGCGGGGGGGGGGGGCAAGGGGTGCGGGGGTGATCGGAAGAGGAGCAACTGTACCCCCCGAATGAGTTATCCGACTGTCTGGTTCACAGATGACCTGGCGGTTGGAAGATGACCTGACCATCAAAATGGACGCCGCCGTTGAATAACGCAGCACTGGAAGACCGCGTGACGACGGGTGTTCAAAGGTCTCGCCTGAGGCCTGGAGTTCACCCACCCTCACCACCGCCACCGCCACCACTCACACAGGATCCATCAATAGCAATAAACCCGGTGTCTGCAGTCCGAATACAATCATAGTGTGGCCTAGCAGCTTCGTATGGGATCTCTCCTGTGAAAAATGGCTTTTTCACACCTAAATATCTCTCTCATAATTTGACTCATCTTTTTGTGTTACGATATTCCAAGATATAAATATTGTTAGATATATCCTTTGTTGTATCAAATTCTTTCCAGTTTTCTATTCCGTGCCACAAGCCTGGCGCCATTGCCTTTAACATATCTCCGCCAATATGTATCCAACGATATATCTGGTGATCTTCCCTTGTTCTCCCCTTAATATATCTATGATATAACCCATTGCGACTTCCGTGAGATATCTGTGTTATATACCTCATTGCGACTCTCGTGAGATATCTGTGATATACCTCATTGCGACTCCCCTGAGATATCTGTGATATACCTCATTGCGACTCCCCTGAGATATCTGTGATATACCTCATTGCGACTTCCGTGAGATATCTGTGATATACCTCATTGCGACTTCCGTGAGATATCTGTGATATACCTCATTGCGACTTCCGTGAGATATCTGTGTTATATACCTCATTGCGACTCCCCTGAGATATCTGTGATATACCTCATTGCGACTTCCGTGAGATATCTGTGATATACCTCATTGTGAGATATCTGTGTTATACCTCATTGCGACTCCCCTGAGATATCTTTGTGATATACCTCATTGCGACTCCCGTGAGATATCTGTGTGATATATTCCCTTGTGACGCCCCTGAGATATTTCGGTGATATATCCCGTTGTGACTTCTTTGGTGCCCAACACCAGAACCAACCTATGACAGAATACCGCATAGTTTGATTAATCATGTGAGTACGAACCCACCTCCTCCCGTCTCGCAACATCCTCTGACATATACCATCTCCGGCCCCGGCTGGTGCTCAACCACAAAGCTGGCTTCCCCACTCAACAGGCTGGCTCCCCCACCCATCAGGCTGGCTCCCCCACCCACCAGGCTGGTTCCCCCACCCATCAGGCTGGTCCTTCCATCCATCCGGCCGGTCCCCCCATCCATAATCTTCTTGGTTGATAATGATGACAGCGCCGTCAGCCTCCACCCCCCCGCCCACGACACCCCAACTTCCGGAAGACAACGCGGCAGGATCAACTTCCTGTCGCCCAGGAAGTCGTACCCATGTAAAGTTTGGTCAGCGCCGGCCGCTGACCCACTGCATACATTCCTGGCCTCTCGCAGCCCGCACTGGCCCCGTCCCCCCTTGTTGTAGCCAGCGGCCCGCACCCCCCTCCCCCATAAAGGCCCGGGGAGGGTGGTGACCAGTGGTCCGCGTCCTCCACCATAAAGGCCCGGGGAGGGTGGTGGCCAGCGCCCCGCCCCCAACGTAAAGGCACAGGGAGGGTGGTGGCCAGCGGTCCGTACCCCTCACCATAAAGGCTCTGGGAGGGTGGTGGCA
Organism: Arenicola marina; assembly: GCA_964019135.1. NCBI lineage: Eukaryota > Metazoa > Annelida > Polychaeta > Arenicolidae > Arenicola > Arenicola marina. The sequence goes on along the minus strand of OZ025251.1, from coordinate 40,939,831 downwards.
TGCGGCCCGCACCCCCCTCCCCCCATAAAGGCCCTGGGAGGGTGGTGGCCAGCGACCCGCACCCCACACCATAAAGGCCCGGGGAGGGTGGTAGCTAGCGGCCACCCCCCCCCCCCCCACAGAAAGCCCCGACTGGTGGTCCTAGGTGCGGAATCACCGATGAGATTTACGATGAAAGGAAAGCACTCGAGGTGAAAAACGGTCCCGGGCAGGAAAGGTTTATGCGGTGGATGAAGTGATAATGGCTGTGGATTCACTCCCTCAGCTAAGGAAGGGTGGTCACATGTTTTTGCCATGTTGGAGACATTTTTCTTTGAAATCTTGATTCTGCAGGCAACAATCCGCACAAAATGTAGGCCAGAATGTGGAAAATAAGACAACGTTGTCTTTTTAATACACAGACCGCGTGAAGTGATGGGGCGCGCGCTGAGGAGTCATTACCTTGATAGCAAGGCGGGTGTGGCAGCTGTCGGCAAACCGTGGTGCCAACCACGCCATTCCCGAGTGAACAACTGGTTACAGGCTGTCTCTTCCGGTCATATCACGGCTACGGGCCGGATACAAGGACTCTCACAGCGACTAACACAGTCATAGCCAATCAACGGTATCAATACACAGCCATATCGATACACAGTGGTATCAATACATAGCGGTAGTAATACACAGCCATATCGATACACAGCGGTATCAATACACAGCGGTATCAATACACAGCCATATCGATACACAGCGGTATCAATACATAGCGGTATCAATACACAGCTGTATCAATACACAGCGGTATCAATACACAGCCATATCGATACACAGCGGTATCAATACACAGTGGTATCAATACATAGCGGTAGTAATACACAGCTGTATCAATACACAGCGGTATCAATACACAGCGGTATCAATACACAGCGGTATCAATACACAGCTGTATCAATACACAGCGGTATCAATACACAGCTGTATCAATACACCATGGTATCAATACACAGCGGTATCAATACACAGCTGTATCAATACACAGCGGTATCAATACACAGCGGTATCAATACACCATGGTATCAATACACAGCGGTATCAATACACAGCTGTATCAATACACAGCGGTATCAATACACAGCTGTATCAATACACAGCGGTATCAATACACAGCTGTATCAATACACAGCGGTATCAATACACAGCTGTATCAATACACCATGGTATCAATACACAGCGGTATCAATACACAGCTGTATCAATACACAGCGGTATCAATACACAGCGGTATCAATACACAGCTGTATCAATACACAGCGGTATCAATACACAGCTGTATCAATACACAGCGGTATCAATACACAGCGGTATCAATACACAGCGGTATCAATACACAGTGGTATCAATACACAGCGGTATCAATACACAGTGGTATCAATACACAGCGGTATCAATACACAGTGGTATCAATACATAGCGGTAGTAATACACAGCTGTATCAATACATAGCGGTATCAATACACAGCGGTATCAATACACAGCTGTATCAATACATAGCGGTAGTAATACACAGCTGTATCAATACATAGCGGTATCAATACACAGCGGTATCAATACACAGCGGTATCAATACATAGCGGTATCAATACATAGCGGTATCAATACACAGCGGTATCAATACACAGCGGTATCAATACACAGTGGTATCAATACACAGCGGTATCAATACACAGCTGTATCAATACACAATGGTATCAATACATAGCGGTATCAATACATAGCGGTATCAATACACAGCGGTATCAATACATAGCGGTATCAATACATAGCGGTATCAATACACAGCGGTATCAATACACAGCGGTATCAATACACAGCGGTATCAATACACAGCGGTATCAATACATAGCGGTATCAATACACAGCGGTATCAATACACAGCGGTATCAATACACAGTGGTATCAATACACAGCAGTATCAATACACAGCGGTATCAATACACAGCGGTATCAATACACAGCGGTATCAATACACAGCGGTATCAATACACAGCAGTATCAATACACAGCGGTATCAATACACAGTGGTATCAATACATAGCGGTAGTAATACACAGCTGTATCAATACACAGCGGTATCAATACACAGCGGTATCAATACACAGCGGTATCAATACACAGTGGTATCAATACATAGCGGTATCAATACACAGCGGTATCAATACACAGCGGTATCAATACATAACGGTATCAATACACAGCGGTATCAATACACAGCGGTATCAATACACAGCGGTATCAATACACAGCGGTATCAATACACAGCGGTATCAATACATAGCGGTATCAATACACAGCGGTATCAATACACAGCGGTATCAATACACAGCGGTATCAATACATAGCGGTATCAATACACAGCGGTATCAATACACAGCGGTATCAATACACAGCTGTATCAATACACAACGGTATCAATACACAGCGGTATAAATACACAGCTGTATCAATACACAGCTGTATCAATACACAGCGGTATCAATACACAATGGTATCAATACACAGCTGTATCAATACACAGCTGTATCAATACACAGCGGTATCAATACACAGCCATATCAATACACAGCGGTATCAATACACAGCGGTATCAATACATAGCGGTATCAATACACAGCGGTATCAATACACAGCGGTATCAATACACAGCGGTATCAATACACAGCGGTATCAATACACAGCGGTATCAATACACAGCGGTATCAATACACAGCGGTATCAATACACAGCGGTATCAATACACAGCGGTATCAATACACAGCTGTATCAATACACAGCGGTATCAATACACAGCGGTATCAATACACAGCGGTATCAATACATAGCGGTATCAATACACAGCGGTATCAATACACAGCGGTATCAATACACAGCGGTATCAATACACAGTGGTATCAATACACAGCTGTATCAATACACAGCGGTATCAATACACAGTGGTATCAATACACAGCTGTATCAATACACAGCTGTATCAATACACAGCGGTATCAATACACAGCTGTATCAATACACAGTGGTATCAATACACAGCGGTATCAATACACAGCGGTATCAATACACAGTGGTATCAATACACAGCTGTATCAATACACAGCTGTATCAATACACAGCTGTATCAATACACAGCGGTATCAATACACAGCGGTATCAATACACAGCTGTATCAATACACAGCTGTATCAATACACAGTGGTATCAATACACAGCTGTATCAATACACAGCGGTATCAATACACAGTGGTATCAATACACAGCTGTATCAATACACAGCTGTATCAATACACAGCGGTATCAATACACAGCTGTATCAATACACAGCGGTATCAATACACAGCTGTATCAATACACAGCTGTATCAATACACAGTGGTATCAATACACAGCTGTATCAATACACAGCTGTATCAATACACAGCGGTATCGATACACAGCGGTATCAATACACAGCGGTATCAATACACAGCGGTATCAATACACAGCTGTATCAATACACAGCTGCATCAATACACAGCGGTATCAATACACAGCGGTATCAATACACAGCGGTATCAATACACAGCTGTATCAATACACAGCGGTATCAATACACAGCGGTATCAATACACAGCGGTATCAATACATAGCGGTATCAATACACAGCGGTATCAATACACAGCGGTATCAATACACAGCTGTATCAATACACAGTGGTATCAATACACAGCTGTATCAATACACAGCGGTATCAATACACAGCGGTATCAATACACAGCTGTATCAATACACAGCTGTATCAATACACAGCGGTATCAATACACAGCTGTATCAATACACAGTGGTATCAATACACAGCGGTATCAATACACAGCGGTATCAACACACAGCGGTATCAATACATAGCGGTATCAATACACAGCGGTATCAATACACAGCCATATCAATACACAGCGGTATCAATACACAGCTGTATCAATACACAGCGGTATCAATACACAGCGGTATCAATAGAACAGTGTGAACACAGATGTATCAACGGTGTCAACACACATGTATCGATACAACGGTGTCAACACAGATGTATCAATACAACGGTGTCAACAGATGTATCCACGGTATCAACACAGATGTATCAATACAACGGTGTCAACACAGATGTATAAACGGTGTCAACACAGATGTATAAACGGTGTCAACACAGATGCATAAACGGTGTCAACACAGGTGTATCAATACAACGGTGTCAACACAGATGTTTCAACGGTATCAACACAGATGTTTCAACAGTATCAACACAGATGTATCAATACAACGGTGTCAACACAGATGTATCCACGATATCAACACAGATGTATCAATACAACAGTGTCAACACAGATGTATCAATACAACGGTGTCAACACAGATGTATCAACAGTGTCAACACAGATGTATCAACGGTGTCAACACACATGTATCAATACAACGGTGTCAACACCGATGTATAAACGGTGTCAACACAGATGTATCCACGATATCAACACAGATGTATCAATACAACGGTGTCAACACAGACTTATCCACGGTGTCAACACACATGTATCAACGGTGTCAACACACATGTATCGATACAACGATGTCAACACACATGTATCGATACAACGGTGTCAATACAGATGTATCAATACAACGGTGTCAACACAGAGGTAGCAATAGAACGGTATCAACACAAATGTATCAATAAAACGGTGTCAACACAGATGTATCAATACAAAGGTGTTAATACAGATGTATCAACGGTGTCAATGCAGGCTTATTAATACACCGGTGTCAGCAGACTTATCAATACAATTGTGTCCACATTGATTGATTAATACACAGACGTAGCAATACCACGGTGTCAATGCAATGGTATAAAGGCAGCAATTATCTATACAAATGTATAGAATATGACACCTCATGCGCATCTCACACGCCCGTGTGAATCAAAGCAACCGGTTTAGCCAAAGCCAAATGCAATTAATTTCAGTGTCGTTTTGCGAGTTTGGCACTGAACAGCTCCCCCATTTTTACAAATCAAAGGAGGAGGGGGTGGGGGGTGGGGAGGGATGTATATGGTACCCCCTCATATTGGACCTAGGAGGAATCGCTCCACGCCGACTGCCACTAAACGCGCTCCATACCGTTTCCAAACGTCCCCCGCCTCTCATTTATATCTCCCATTCCGTGCTGACAAACAGTTTGATACACCAAGCGACGTTGAACGGCAAGCGTTGTGATCGCCGATCTGATTGGCCATACGTTTAGCGGACTTGGTATTGCGCCAGCGGACGACCGGGCGCGCCTGTCTGGCGTCGGAGGTAATGGCACAACGCTCCTGGCTTACACCGGTCATGTCAGACCCAGCCAGGCGATATGGACGAAGGCCGAGGCAATACATGTGGTATTTGTAGTGCTTTGCGGCACAGTTATAGTTAAATCATCTAAAACAGTCACGTGACATGTGTGCTATAATATATAGATAGTGCCTTCTTTAAACTGCTGTATAAACTCTAAAGACAGATGGGATTTATAAGTGCTATATGAATAGAGCAGTTATATATACTCCAAGTGACATGTTTGCTATATTGAAAGGGCTTTCGTTAAACTGTTGAATATACTCCAAAACACACGTGATTCTTGTGTGCTATATAGATGCTTACGATATACTGTTGTATAAGCTCCAAGACAGACTTGTACGGTTATGATATTCACTAACGCTGTCCAATCACCACATTGATACCGCTATCGGTATTTACAAGTCCAAATGAAGATAGAAGTGATACACTGCACATTAAGGTCATTATCTTGTTGAATAATGGGGGTATGATCAGAATTTTAATTTTCGTGCCGTAGAAAATATACGCCAAAGTTGCGCTCTACGCATGGGGTAATTTTAATGTCTCGGCTTGTAAAGGGCAGCAATAAACTAGTATACGATATACGGAATGACTTGTACAGGGCAGCAATAAACTAGTAGACGATATACGGAATGGCTTATACAGGGCAGCAATGAACTAGTAGACGATATACGGAATGGCTTATACAGGGCAGCAATAAACTAGTAGACGATATACGGAATGGCTTACACAGGGCAGCAGTAAACTAGTAGACGATATACGGAATGGCTTATACAGGGCAGCAATAAACTAGTAGACGATATACGGAATGGCTTATACAGCGCAGCAATAAACTAGTATACGATACACGGAATGGCTTACACAGGGCAGCAATAAACTAGTAGACGATATACGGAATGGCTTACACAGGGCAGCAATAAACTAGTAGACGATATACGGAATGGCTTATACAGGGCAGCAATAAACTAGTAGACGATATACGAAACGGCTTACACAAGGCAGCAATAAACTACTAGACGATATACGAAACGGCTTACACAGGGCAGCAATAAACTAGTAGACGATATACGGAATGGCTTACACAGGGCAGCAATAAACTAGTAGACGATATACGAAACGGCTTACACAAGGCAGCAATAAACTACTAGACGATATACGAAACGGCTTACACAGGGCAGCAATAAACTAGTAGACGATATACGGAATGGCTTACACAAGGCAGCAATAAACTAGTAGACGATATACGGAATGGCTTATACAGCGCAGCAATAAAATAGTAGACGATATACGGAATGGCTTATACAGGGCAGCAATAAACTAGTAGACGATATACGAAACGGCTTACACAAGGCAGCAATAAACTACTAGACGATATACGAAACGGCTTACACAGGGCAGCAATAAACTAGTAGACGATATACGGAATGGCTTACACAGGGCAGCAATAAACTAGTAGACGATATACGAAACGGCTTACACAAGGCAGCAATAAACTACTAGACGATATACGAAACGGCTTACACAGGGCAGCAATAAACTAGTAGACGATATACGGAATGGCTTACACAAGGCAGCAATAAACTAGTAGACGATATACGGAATGGCTTATACAGCGCAGCAATAAAATAGTAGACGATATACGGAATGGCTTACACAGGGCAGCAATAAACTAGTAGACGATATACGAAACGGCTTACACAAGGCAGCAATAAACTAGTAGACGATATACGAAACGGCTTATACAGGGCAACAATAAACTAGTAGACGATATACGGAATGGCTTATACAGGGCAGCAATAAACTAGTAGACGATATACGGAATGGCTTACACAAGGCAGCAATAAACTAGTAGACGATATACGGAATGGCTTATACAGCGCAGCAATAAACTAGTAGACGATATACGGAATGGCTTATACAGGGCAGCAATAAACTAGTATACGATACACGGAATGGCTTATACAGGGCAGCAATAAACTAGTAGACGATATACGAAACGGCTTACACAAGGCAGCAATAAACTAGTAGACGATATACGAAACGGCTTATACAGGGCAGCAATAAACTAGTAGACGATACACGGAATGGCTTACACAGGGCAGCAATAAACTAGTATACGATACACGGAATGGCTTATACAGCGCAGCAATAAACTAGTAGACGATATACGGAATGGCTTATACAGCGCAGCAATAAACTACTAGACGATATACGAAACGGCTTATACAGGGCAGCAATAAACTAGTAGACGATATACGGAATGGCTTACACAAGGCAGCAATAAACTACTAGACGATATACGGAATGGCTTACACAGGGCAGCAATAAACTAGTATACGATATACGAAACGGCTTACACAAGGCAGCAATAAACTAGTAGACGATATACGAAACGGCTTATACAGGGCAGCAATAAACTAGTAGACGATATACGGAATGGCTTACACAGGGCAGCAATAAACTACTAGACGATATACGGAATGGCTTACACAGGGCAGCAATAAACTAGTATACGATACACGGAATGGCTTACACAGGGCAGCAATAAACTAGTATACGATACACGGAATGGCTTATACAGGGCAGCAATAAACTAGTAGACGATATACGAAATGACTTGTACAGGGCAGCAATAAACTAGTAGACGATATACGGAATGGCTTACACAGGGCAGCAATAAACTACTAGACGATATACGGAATGGCTTACACAGGGCAGCAATAAACTAGTATACGATACACGGAATGGCTTACACAGGGCAGCAATAAACTAGTAGACGATACACGGAATGGCTTATACAGGGCAGCAATAAACTAGTAGACGATACACGGAATGGCTTATACAGGGCAGCAATAAACTAGTAGACGATATACGGAATGGCTTACACAGGGCAGCAATAAACTAGTATACGATACACGGAATGGCTTACACAGGGCAGCAATAAACTAGTATACGATACACGGAATGGCTTATACAGGGCAGCAATAAACTAGTAGACGATATACGAAATGACTTGTACAGGGCAGCAATAAACTAGTAGACGATATACGGAATGGCTTACACAGGGCAGCAATAAACTACTAGACGATATACGGAATGGCTTACACAGGGCAGCAATAAACTAGTATACGATACACGGAATGGCTTACACAGGGCAGCAATAAACTAGTAGACGATACACGGAATGGCTTATACAGGGCAGCAATAAACTAGTAGACGATACACGGAATGGCTTATACAGGGCAGCAATAAACTAGTAGACGATACACGGAATGGCTTATACAGGGCAGCAATAAACTAGTAGACGATACACGGAATGGCTTATACAGGGCAGCAATAAACTAGTATACGATATACGGAATGGCTTACACAAGGCAGCAATAAACTAGTAGACGATACACGGAATGGCTTATACAGGGCAGCAATAAACTAGTAGACGATACACGGAATGGCTTATACAGGGCAGCAATAAACTAGTATACGATATACGGAATGGCTTACACAAGGCAGCAATAAACTAGTATACGATATACGGAATGGCTTATACAGGGCAGCAATAAACTAGTAGACGATATACGGAATGGCCTATACAGGGCAGCAATAAACTAGTATACGATATACGGAATGGCTTACACAAGGCAGCAATAAACTAGTATACGATATACGGAATGGCTTACACAAGGCAGCAATAAACTAGTATACGATATACGGAATGGCTTATACAGGGCAGCAATAAACTAGTAGACGATATACGGAATGGCTTATACAGGGCAGCAATAAACTAGTAGACGATATACGGAATGGCCTATACAGGGCAGCAATAAACTAGTAGACGATACACGGAATGGCTTATACAGCGCAGCAATAAACTAGTAGACGATACACGGAATGGCTTACACAGGGCAGCAATAAACTAGTAGACGATATACGGAATGGCTTATACAGGGCAGCAATAAACTAGTATACGATATACGGAATGGCTTATACAGGGCAGCAATAAACTAGTAGACGATACACGGAATGGCTTATACAGCGCAGCAATAAACTAGTAGACGATACACGGAATGGCTTACACAGGGCAGCAATAAACTAGTAGACGATATACGGAATGGCTTATACAGGGCAGCAATAAACTAGTATACGATATACGGAATGGCTTATACAGGGCAGCAATAAACTAGTAGACGATACACGGAACGGCTTATACAGGGCAGCAATAAACTAGTAGACGATACACGGAATGGCTTATACAGGGCAGCAATAAACTAGTAGACGATACACGGAATGGCTTATACAGGGCAGCAATAAACTAGTATACGATATACGGAATGGCTTACACAAGGCAGCAATAAACTAGTAGACGATACACGGAATGGCTTACACAAGGCAGCAATAAACTAGTAGACGATATACTGAATGGCTTATACAGGGCAGCAATAAACTAGTAGACGATACACGGAATGGCTTACACAAGGCAGCAATAAACTAGTAGACGATATACGGAATGGCTTATACAGGGCAGCAATAAACTAGTATACGATATACGGAATGGCTTACACAAGGCAGCAATAAACTAGTAGACGATACACGGAATGGCTTACACAAGGCAGCAATAAACTAGTAGACGATATACTGAATGGCTTATACAGGGCAGCAATAAACTAGTAGACGATACACGGAATGGCTTACACAAGGCAGCAATAAACTAGTAGACGATATACGGAATGGCTTATACAGGGCAGCAATAAACTAGTAGACGATATACGGAATGGCTTACACAAGGCAGCAATAAACTAGTATACGATATACGGAATGGCTTATACAGGGCAGCAATAAACTAGTATACGATATACGGAATGGCTTATACAGGGCAGCAATAAACTAGTAGACGATATACGGAATGGCCTATACAGGGCAGCAATAAACTAGTAGACGATACACGGAATGGCTTATACAGGGCAGCAATAAACTAGTAGACGATACACGGAATGGCTTATACAGGGCAGCAATAAACTAGTAGACGATATACGGAATGGCTTATACAAGGCAGCAATAAACTAGTAGACGATATACTGAATGGCTTATACAGGGCAGCAATAAACTAGTAGACGATACACGGAATGGCTTACACAAGGCAGCAATAAACTAGTAGACGATATACGGAATGGCTTATACAGGGCAGCAATAAACTAGTAGACGATATACGGAATGGCTTACACAAGGCAGCAATAAACTAGTATACGATATACGGAATGGCTTATACAGGGCAGCAATAAACTAGTATACGATATACGGAATGGCTTATACAGGGCAGCAATAAACTAGTAGACGATATACGGAATGGCCTATACAGGGCAGCAATAAACTAGTAGACGATACACGGAATGGCTTATACAGGGCAGCAATAAACTAGTATACGATATACGGAATGGCTTATACAGGGCAGCAATAAACTAGTACACGATATACGGAATGGCTTATACAGGGCAGCAATAAACTAGTAGACGATACACGGAATGGCTTATACAGCGCAGCAATAAACTAGTAGACGATATACGGAATGGCTTACACAAGGCAGCAATAAACTAGTAGACGATACACGGAATGGCTTACACAAGGCAGCAATAAACTAGTAGACGATACACGGAATGGCTTACACAAGGCAGCAATAAACTAGTAGACGATATACGGAATGGCTTATACAGGGCAGCAATAAACTAGTAGACGATACACGGAATGGCTTACACAAGGCAGCAATAAACTAGTAGACGATATACGGAATGGCTTATACAGGGCAGCAATAAACTAGTAGACGATACACGGAATGGCTTATACAGGGCAGCAATAAACTAGTAGACGATATACGGAATGGCTTACACAAGGCAGCAATAAACTAGTAGACGATATACGGAATGGCTTATACAGGGCAGCAATAAAATAGTAGACGATATACGGAATGGCTTACACAGGGCAGCAATAAACTAGTAGACGATACACGGAATGGCTTATACAGGGCAGCAATAAACTAGTAGACGATACACGGAATGGCTTATACAGGGCAGCAATAAACTAGTAGACGATACACGGAATGGCTTATACAGGGCAGCAATAAACTAGTAGACGATACACGGAATGGCTTATACAGGGCAGCAATAAACTAGTAGACGATACACGGAATGGCTTACACAGGGCAGCAATAAACTAGTAGACGATACACGGAATGGCTTATACAGGGCAGCAATAAACTAGTAGACGATATACGGAATGGCTTACACAAGGCAGCAATAAACTAGTAGACGATATACGGAATGGCTTATACAGGGCAGCAATAAAATAGTAGACGATATACGGAATGGCTTACACAGGGCAGCAATAAACTAGTAGACGATACACGGAATGGCTTATACAGGGCAGCAATAAACTAGTAGACGATACACGGAATGGCTTACACAGGGCAGCAATAAACTAGTAGACGATACACGGAATGGCTTACACAGGGCAGCAATAAACTAGTAGACGATACACGGAATGGCTTATACAGGGCAGCAATAAACTAGTAGACGATACACGGAATGGCTTACACAGGGCAGCAATAAACTAGTAGACGATACACGGAATGGCTTATACAGGGCAGCAATAAACTAGTAGACGATACACGGAATGGCTTACACAGGGCAGCAATAAACTAGTAGACGATATACGGAATGGCTTATACAGGGCAGCAATAAACTAGTAGACGATACACGGAATGGCTTACACAGGGCAGCAATAAACTAGTAGACGATACACGGAATGGCTTATACAGGGCAGCAATAAACTAGTAGACGATACACGGAATGGCTTACACAGGGCAGCAATAAACTAGTAGACGATACACGGAATGGCTTATACAGGGCAGCAATAAACTAGTAGACGATATACGGAATGGCTTACACAAGGCAGCAATAAACTAGTAGACGATACACGGAATGGCTTATACAGGGCAGCAATAAACTAGTATACGATATACGGAATGGCTTATACAGGACAGCAATAAACTAGTACACGATATACGGAATTCGGCAATCAAATGAAACGTGATGATCATCCCTACTTGTTAGTCTGAGCGAGTCTTCAGTGACACACAATAAATTGTGACACAGACGTTAAATTCTCGACATCGTTTCTGGCATAAAATCTATCCTTCACTGGTTATTTCTGACATCAGGCGAATTAAGTTGTTTTATATTTCATCATTTTTATTATTTGAGGGTGACCATAGTCACCACTACCCTGTAATGGCCACATGCCTCATGCCTTGTGCTTGGACTGTAGTGCTGCCTTTGCCCTGCGCATTTGATCTTTTTCGTGTCCTGCTCTATCCTGGTGGATGACTACAAAGTTAATGTTCTCATACAACCCTTTGTCCAGAAATCCGTAGCCGGTTTTATGCTATTTGTGTATTCGCACGAAGTTGTCACCGACGTTGATTCGTCAAATCGCATTTCATAGTGTCAAATCTCATTTCATATTGTCAAATCTCATTTCATATTGTCAAATCTCATTTCATATGGTCAAATCTTATTTCATATTGTCAAATCTCATTTCATATTTTCCAGTTGCCTTTTATTTCCTACGATGGACTGAGATTACCACCATAGGATTGCTTATTCACATATGTCCGGCATTATACAACATACGTCGGAGCGACACAACCACGTCTTTGACTGTGGGCCCACGATACACGCGGAGGACGGATCTCCAGAGCAATATGGACAGTCCGCACTATTTGTGCGCTTACGTCCTAGAGCGAGGCAGCGATCCCCTTGAAGCCTGTCACACTGATTAATGCCGCAACGCCTCCTGACCACTCCACAAAAACAACAGCCATCAACCAAGGCGTCGCGCCCAGATTAGCCATAAAAACGTCGGCTCTTGGCATGATTCCACGCCCGGAAACAAGCACTTGGACACTTCACCCCGGGCTGGGCACCGAGCGGAAAGGCGTAAAATAAGAGTAGCAGGGAATGATTCCCATCAAGATATTGCCCAGGCAGGAGCCTGTCAGTCGAGAGAGGCTGTCCATCTCAGGACTGACTCGGTCAGACATGGCGCCTGATCCACACCAGCATTTATAAATTTTACTTCGTTGCTGTCACTCGCTCGTTGTGGCTTAAACGGCTTTTACCATGATATTTTGTTCACGCAATGATATATGTGTAATCACTAATGCATTGTCCAAATTGTTAGGCAAAGATGTATCAAGATAACATTATATAAAGGATACTGTGAACCAGAAAAGCTGGCGACTGTTATGATTGCTATTTATCATATAGCTAGACGTCGCTAAATCCACATCAGCGTGTTGCTGATTTTACCCCTCCCCCACCCCCCTCCATCAAAAAAAAAAAAAAAAAAAAAACATAATCCAGGATCAAATAGAAAAGATTTGTTTCCGCGATAATATGAACCCATAAATCCCGCATTGTTTTGAATGCGCATGGGCATAATAGTTTATGTAGCAGCATCTGGTATTTAAGGCGATGAATCACCCCATAGCTTGTTGCTGATACCCGCCCTGTGACGGATGGCACAGATCAAGGCGATGAATCACCCCATAGCTTGTTGCTGATACTCGCCCTGTGACGGATGGCACAGATCAAGGCGATGAATCACCCCATAGCTTGTTGCTGATACCCGCCCTGTGACGGGTGGCACAGATCAAGGCGATGAATCACCCCATAGCTTGTTGCTGATACCTGCCCTGTGATGAATGGCACAGATCAAAGCGATGAATCACCCCATAGGTTGTTGCTGATACCCGCCCTGTGACAAATGGCACAGATCAAGGCGATGAATCACCCCAAAGCTTGTTGCTGATATCCGCCCTGTGACGAATGGCACAGATCAAGGCGATGAATCACCCCCAAAGGTTGTTGCTGATATCCGCCCTGTGACGAATGGCACAGATCAAGGCGATGAATCACCCCAAAGCTTGTTGCTGGTATCCGCCCTGTGACGAATGGCACAGGTCAAGGCGATGAATCACCCCAAAGCTTGTTGCTAATACCCGCCCTGTGACGGATGGCACAGATCAAGGCGATGAATCACCCCCAAAGCTTGTTGCTGATATCCGCCCTGTGACGAATGACACAGATCAAGGCGATGAATCACCCCAAAGCTTGTTGCTGATATCCGCCCTGTGACGAATGGCACAGGTCAAGGCGATGAATCACCCCAAAGCTTGTTGCTGATACCCGCCCTGTGACGGATGGCACAGATCAAGGCGATGAATCACCCCAAAGCTTGTTGCTGATATCCGCCCTGTGACGGATGGCAGAGATCAAGGCGATGAATCACCCCCAAAGCTTGTTGCTGATACCCGCCCTGTGACGGATGGCACAGATCAAGGCGATGAATCACCCCAAAGCTTGTTGCTGATATCCGCCCTGTGACGGATGGCAGAGATCAAGGCGATGAATCACCCCCAAAGCTTGTTGCTGATACCCGCCCTGTGACGGATGGCACAGATCAAGGCGATGAATCACCCCAAAGCTTGTTGCTGATATCCGCCCTGTGACGGATGGCACAGATCAAGGCGATGAATCACCCCAAAGCTTGTTGCTGATATCCGCCCTGTGACGGATGGCACAGATCAAGGCGATTGATCACTGTGCATGCAGCAAGTACAATACTATCGACTGGCCTAGTATTTATACACAATCTATTTCCCTTATTGTCTGAAATTGGTAGTAATACCATTTCTATTCAAGAAATGTCCTGTTCTTTTCTAAAAAAAAGACAAAAGCACCTGAAATAGCATTTGCTCATATTAATTTGGACACATTGTTGCATCTTATTTACGTAAATAATCAATATGCGATTTACATTTGATGTCTGTTTAGTTGTTTTATTTAACTACTGTATGAGCTTTTGCTTTTGCGGTAATGAGTGTGAAACGATAGAACATCTATTTTATTATTGTCAACCAGTGAAGTCATTATGGTCAGAATTTATAGCTTTGTTTAGAAATGTCACTGAAGAAGACATTGGCGCAGATGGATGTCACAGATGAACATCACAAATGGATGTCACAGATGAATGACACAAACGGATGTTACAGATGGATGTCACAGATGGATGTCACAGATGAACATCACAAATGGATGTCACAGATGAATATCACAAATGGATGTTACAGATGGATGTCACAGATGGATGTCACAGACGGATGTTACAGATGGATGTCACAGATGGATGTCACAGATGAACATCACAAATGGATGTCACAGATGAACATCACAAATGGATGTCACAGATGAACATCACACATGGATTTACAGATGGATGTCACAGATGGATGTCACAAATGAACATCACAGATGGATGCCACAGATGAACATCACAGATGGATTTACAGATGGATGTCACATATGAATGTCACAGATGGATGTCACATATGGATGTCAGAGACGGACATCACAGATGAACATCACAGATGCATATCACAGATGAACATCACAGATGAACATCACAGATGAACATCACAGATGGATGTCACAGATGGATGTCACAGATGGACATTACAGATGGATGTCACAGATGGATGTCACAGATGGATGTCACAGATGAAAGTCACAGATGGATGTTACAGATGGATGTCACAGATGGGTGTCACAGATGGATGTCACATATGGATGTTACAGATGAACGTCACAGACGGATGTTACAGATGGATGTCACAGATGAACATCACAGATGAACATCACAGATGAACATCACAGATGCACATCACAGATGAACATCACAGTGGAACATCACAGATGGATGTCACAAATGGATGTCACAGATGAACATCACAGATGGATGTCACAGATGGACATTACAGATGGATGTGACAGATGGACATCACAGATAGATGTCACAGATGGACATCACAGATGAACATCCCAGATGGACATCACAGACGAACATCACAGATGGATGTCACAGATGGACATCACAGATGGATGTCACAGATGGATGTCGCAATTGGATGTCACAGATGCACATCACAGATGAACATCACAGATGGATGTCACAGATGGATGTCACAGATGAACGTCACAGATGAACATTACATATGGATGTCACAGATGGATGTTACAGATGGACATCAAAGATTGATGTTACAGGTGGACATAACAGAGTAATGTTAGAGATGGATGTCACAGATCGGTGTCACAGATGGATGTCACATATTGATGTCTCAGATGGATTTCACAGATGGGCATCACAGATGGACATGACATATAGATGTCACAGATGGATGTCACAGATGAACATCACAGATGGATGTCACAGATGGATGTCACAGATGGACATTACAGATGGATGTCACAGATGGATGTCACGGATGAACATCACAGATGGATGTCACAGATGGGTGTCACAGATGGATGTCACAGATGGATATCACAAAGGGATGTTACAGATGGACATCACAGATGGGTGTCACAGATGGATGTCACAGATGGACATTACAGATGGATGTCACAGATGGATGTCACGGATGAACATCACAGATGGATGTCACAGATGGGTGTCACAGATGGATGTCACAGATGGATGTCACAGATGGACATCACAGATGGACATCACAGATGGACATCACAGATGGACATCACAGATGGATGTCACGGATGAACATCACAGATGGCGAGCCTACGTCATGTTAAAACAGCTTCTCTGCCATCCCAAACAGCCCCTGAATGACTGCATTGCAGGCGAGCATTGTGTCTTAAATGATTTAGAAAATCATCCGTATTCATTTTCCCTGCCTTAATCTGTTACTTATCCACTCCGTACCCCCCACAATCTCCGATCATTGGGCCTAAATCAGATGAATGCGGACAGGTTTAAGCAAGTCACGGGTCGACTCTATCCAACCGATCTGCTGCCCGATTTTACATAATGAGTAAAAGATGGGCTTCTCACGGAGCTGTCGCCAAGGAAGGTCTGAAGATCTATGCAAATACCCACTTGTCACCATGGCGAGTGTCAAAGCCAGGTTCCGCGGCAGATTACGTGAGGTAGCGTCGAGACCGTGCAGTCACTTGGATCGATCCACCCACTATCCATCATCTCCAATATTTTGATACCTCTGACAGCGGAAAAAACTGTTGCCAAGTAACCAGAGGCGTGGTTGAGCAGTGGCGCCACCTAGATTATCGTGCTCTGTATGGCACTCATGAAAAAAAATCCCATGTTCCTTTTTTGGCTAAACTGCCACAGTAGATTGAGCGACTAAATATTATCACAACCGCGGAAAACAAATGCTATGATTGCCAGGGTCTCCATCGGGAGTGAAAAAAACCGATGTCCCTGATTTGTTCCTGCATTTTTATAACCCAACGCCCTACGACCTCAGATAATCTGCTGGACTTCAATCGCCCGACTTAGTCAGCCGTCGCCGCTCATTAATGTATAATGAAAGGGAATAAAACATAAGATTATTGAAACAATGAATCACTAGAATGGCTTGGACTTAATACACAATTTTATGCACGCGGTAAGTGAAGCACATGAACCGCTCATAAATGAATAACTGGCTAGTTTATTTACTTTTATTTTGAAAAGGAGATATATTAATGTACAAATGTATGGTATGTTTGCATATGCCGACCTGGCGAATTTATTTATTTTTATTTTCAAGGAGACATGCCAATGTGCAAATATGCGGCACGTTTGCATATGTGCATCTTTACATTGACTTCATTGACTATTTTGGTTCGTCGATTTTTTTTTCTCTGTTTCGCGTTTTCTTCCTTGTCATTCCCGGTGCTCTGGTCTGACACAAACCATGCAACACACACCTGGGTACGGGCGTATGTAGATGGACATTGTCTGATCTAATAAGGTCTGCTCTCTCTGTCCGTATTGGCCTACGCTTGCACACACAGGATATCAAGATATTGATACTGAATGATCTGTAGAGCATACTAGTTTTTTCGCGATTTTTACATTAACATTCAGCGACACAGAATAATAAACACGTTGATATTTCAGCCGCATAGTACATGTATGTATGTATGTATGTATGTATGTGTCAGTTGGCAGACCCAGGTTGGACGAAGATTATATTTACTCCCCACCACGTGTAATTAAATTGTCTCTATGGCAGTTGTTGTTGCCATAGAAACGCGACGTGGCGGGTTTAAAAATAGCCCATTTGCAGGACCGTGGGGCCTTAGAGTGTAATGTTGGCAAGTCGTATACCGTGGGAAGGGGACGGGGAGGGGAGTGGGGGGGGGTGCAGACGGTAGACACATATAATTCTACCGGCCGACGCAACAGATGCGACGACCTTTTAAGGGTGAATGGCCGCTCAATGAGCGCTGGCTTGCCAGGTTCTGGAGCTGGTGTAATGACCTGCCGCCAGGCGGCGGGAGGCGGAGGAACATCCTGAGGCCGCGAGAGGCGCGAGGCGAGAGACGAGCCAGTCTGCAGCGGGCAGCCGGAGCCGAGAGCCGTCACGTGCCGCCTTGCATATTACAATTTAATAGGCCACTCGAGAGCTCGGATCCGTGTTAGTTGTGCTCCGCGAGGGCTGTGACTAGTGGGAGCTGTGACCCACCAGAGCTGTGATGCAAGGGGGCTGTGATCCACGAGAGCTGTGACACGTGAGAGCTGTGACATACGAGAGCTGTGATCCACGAGAGCTGTGACACGCGAGAGCTGTGATCCGCGAGAGCTGTGACACGCGCGAGATGTAACCCTCGAGAGCTGTGACACGCGAGAGCTGTGACCAGCGAGAACTGTGACACGCCGTATATATATATATATGGAAATGATCGGGAGCGGCGAGAAAGATGGGTGTTAGGTGATGGGCGGGGGAGGGGGGGGGGGGTAGAATAGGAGTGAGATTGTGGGCAATAGGGGCTTGTATGTATGCGTGTACTCCGGTGCCATCAAGGTCACCGCAGGAATATCATGCATATTTACGATGGGACACAAGAGATAGACGGTGACTGGGACGATCTGGGGCATCTCCTCTTCTTCCCTGTTGGCGGAGGCCTGCGTCTCATGCTGCACTATGGCACTTCCGGTTTGTCCGCCCTTGTGTCGGATATAGAGCATCGAGATGGAGTAAACCGGAACGGCACGCTTATAGTCACGTGAAGGCCCGATATTAGGGTATGACAACGCCAGACTGTCCGGGTTATACATAACAAAGTTCAATCCAAAAGTTTATTTCAGAACAACGTATTGACCCACACAAATGCCGAAATGAATAATTTAAATAATTCTGGATGTTACGCCATGTTACATGCTATATCGGCACACTGGAAGTCCAACAATTCCTAGATTGTCAATCGTACCGCGGTCTGCGTGCTACCGCCTGAGTTACCTAAGACCTTCTGAAAACCTCCCTTCCAGTCGACCGTTACGCCCGGCTCAATGGCATACAGATACGTATGCTCTCCAGCAACAGCAGATCCACCGGAAGTAAAACCAAGGAAGGTAAAATCAATGTGATCCTGGTGGAAGAGCCACAACCATTAGGGTGGTAGGGTGGCGGGGGTGGGGGGAGTGGAACCGCGACCCGAGCAACCCCCCCACCCCCGTTTCCCTTCCTCACCCCATAACCTAGCGATCTCCCACAAACAAACTGTTAACGCCAGGCGAACCCCTGACGCTGTGGGTCCAACCGCGGCGCCCAGAAGTAAATTGAATCACAATTAACGATCCGTCTAGGCAAATTTTGTTTTATTTTTATACCTTGAGGGAGGCGTGATGCAATTATATTGCCTTGCGCGGCAGACCACGTGAGGAAACACGTGGTAAAAGCCGTGACCATCTGATGTAATGTTCCGCCACAAAAGTAAATAAACCAAGCGTGCTGTGATCTATTTCACAAGCATAGTTTAGCCGGCTACAGGGCTTAGTCGACTGAAATCGCCCATCATTTACATGGTAATTTTAGTCGACTGAGCCCCGTAGTCGGCTAAATTGCGTTCTTGAAATCCGTCACTTGAGTCCTGGCACTGAGTATGCGGCATTAAACGATAGAACGAGTGGTGCATCTATATCAATTGATGTGCCGAGACGTCCAATAACACATGGTATAATAAGACGTCTTATAAAACATTGTGTACTGAGACGTCCAATAACACATGGTATAAGAAGACGTCTTATAAAACATTGTGTACTGAGACGTCCTATAACACATGTTGCACTGAGACGTCCTGTAACACATGGTGCACTGTGACGTCCTATAACACATGGTGCACTGAGACGTCCTATAACACATGGTGCACTGAGACGTCCTATAACACATGGTGCACTGTGACGTCCTATAACACATGGTGCACTGAGACGTCCTATAACACATGGTGCACTGTGACGTCCTATAACACATGGTGCACTGAGACGTCCTATAACATATGGGGCACTGAGACGTCCCATAACACATGGTGCACTGAGACGTCCTATAACACATGGTGCATTGTGACGTCCTATAACACATGGTGCACTGAGACGTCCTATAACATATGGTGCACTGAGACGTCCTATAACACATGGTGCACTGAGACGTCCTATAACACATGGTGCACTGTGACGTCCTATAACACATGGTGCACTGAGACGTTCTATAACACATGGTGCACTGTGACGTTCTATAACACGTGGTGCACTGTGACGTCCTATAACACATGGTGCACTGAGACGTCCTATAACACATGGTGCACTGAGACGTCATATCACACATGGTGCACTGAGACGTCCTATAACACATGGTGCACTGAGACGTCCTATAACACATGGTGCACTGAGACGTCATATAACACATGGTGCACTGAGACGTCCTATAACACATGGTGCACTGTGACGTCCTATAACACATGGTGCACTGTGACGTCCTATAACACATGGTGCACTGAGACGTCATATAACACATGGTGCACTGAGACGTCCTATAACATATGGTGCACTGAGACGTCCTATAACACATGATGCACTGAGACGTCCTATAACACATGTTGCACTGTGACGTCCTATAACACATGGTGCACTGAGACGTCCTATAACACATGGTGCACTCAGACGTTCTATAACACATGGTGCACTGAGACGTCCTATAACACATGGTGCACTGAGACGTCATATAATACATTGTGCACTGAGACGTCCTATAACATATGGTGCGCTGAGAAGTCCTATAACACATGGTGCACTGAGACGTCCTATAACACACTGTGTACTGAGACGTCCTACAAAACATGCACTGAAACATCCTGTAACACATTGTACACTGAAACGTCATAAACTTTCGAAGTCTCCAACGGGTCATTTTGAAATCCACGGTTTGGACAATTTCTCCATGAAACTTTAAGATTAATCAGTCAACAAACATGTGACAGACATGTTTTACAAGTGACGGACACATGACAGACATGTCACAGACACGTGACAGACACCTGGCAGACATATACTACTCACAATTTGCTAAGGATCACCTCCAAGCAGAGATATCTGAGTGTATAACAGTATAACAGTATAACAGATAACAGAGATAAACCTTCCCCAATCTGTGTCCTATCTGTTAATCGTGTGCCGCCATGCATGGTAGAGGCAAACGTCTTTGTATTATAGTAGAACATGTTATACACTCAGATATCTCTGCGTAGAGGTGATCCTTAGCCAGTTGTGAGTAGTATATTACTGAAACAGAGCACCGCTAGTGATGATGCAGCGTATTCTAAGAGTTTCCATTTGCACCGACCCTCTCGAAGTTCAAAGGAATTTCGGATTCTGTTTCACCTCCGTTGCGTGGGCATCCTTGGTGTAGCGGTTAGCGCACTAGACCGCATAGCAATAGGTCCCGGGTCCGAATTGCGACCTGGGACCCTAATCTGGGGCGTTGTCCCAGTTTAGCCCTTGTGTTCACAAAAAACTAAAACTCCAACATTTACCAATAAACACATTGCTTTGTTTTTCCGGCATGGTTCCGTCACAACTACAGTGCCGGTGTGACTGCGCACAGACCTGCGAGTCGCTTGATGTTGTGTTAAGGCGGCTGTCCAATGGTATCCATGTTGTATGCGCAATAAGTTGTCTTGTAGTGGGATCTGACAGTCTATGCGGAGCAAGGACTAGTGGGAAGTCCCCGCCCTGTACTTAGCGCACTGGACGTGACTAATCTGCACCCAGAAGCGAGCATTGCGTAACCACTGTCCTGAATGTATTACGTAAGCTATATGCTTAGTGATAGTTTTAGAAGATTCCCGACGCATGAGTCAGGTAGCGAACTGTGTACGCAGTCATGTGTCTTGGGACCCGCGTGGAAGTGGGTTACGTCACAGCACCCACCAGCGCGATGATGCAAACGCGTGTCCCAGTACTCGTGACGCTTATTAGCTATATACATTTTTATAGAGGGTTCTGGATCCGTCGACCCGGAAGTGCTAGGCCCTTATACAGCTCCGGAAGGGAGGCGGGCGAACGTGAGGTTTGCGTTCCGGCACTAGAACACGGGAGATAAGGTGACATTCGGCGCCAACCAGTCTGACCCGAAATCCAGACGCGCAAACTATAGAAAGAGGGTGAACATTTCTTTTCGCCAAATTCCTCCCAAATTCCTGCACGCCCATGGGCGTAGACGCTTATTGGTATATAATAAGCACGGATCCGGGAATCGAGAGGGAACCGGAAACGGAGCAACAAGACAAGTTCTGAAAATTCACAACGAGACGTACTACCGCTATTAATAAAGGCTTGATTGAAATGTACGAGCGACTTCCTTTGTGAATGTGAAGACCAGGAGTCCGTATACACGCCCTGGCCGAACCGAACATGCCACGCGTGAGATTCGAAACCTCAACTTTACACCCAGGGGTCCGATCTTACACTAGCCCAGTGGGGGGATTGGAGGGGTTGAGAGGGGGTCTGACCGTAAGAGGAAATGAAACCAGGGCTGTTCAGTGTCATAGATTTGGATCCCGATCCAGTGTTAACCATTAGGTAGAACCACAATGAGCACCGTGCTATGAGTAGTAGTTTGAGCAGTGGCCTATTTTCGGAACTGTACACTCGCGGTCACTGTGTGCGACGGGCAGTCGTCACTTGCCAGTCGTCTCTTAACATCGGTACTTGGCAGTCGTGATGTACGAATGTAACAAGGTGAAATAAAACCTCAATGGAATCTACCTGATATCTCGCTCGTCTCATTGACACGTATCCGGGCCAGGCTACAACATGGTGACAGCGGTAAAGCGAACCGCATAATATGTAGCAAATGGACAATTCGTTAGTGCTTGCAAAGGTGAATGTGTGAAACAATCATACAACTTACCGCCTGCCTAAACTGCTAATCGCCATGAACGGAGCGCCGCATATGGACTGGTCTGCGACAGACTTGATCGGTGCTTTCCAGATCTTCAAGCAACGCTCCCAGTTATTCTTTCGGGTCAAGAAAGTGACGGCTGACGAACAGGTGGATCATATCCTACTGGCTGTCGGTGAAGAAGGTTTGCGCATTTTCAACTCCTGGACATCACTAACCGCTGATGAACGCACGAGTGCAGATACAATCTGGCGAAAATTTGAACAGCACATCGAACCAAAGTCCAATTTCCGACTCGCCCGTCTGTGCCTACAACGGTATAGCCAACACACCAATGAGAGTGTCGACGATTTCGTCACCCGCTGCAGACTACAGGCAGCGAAAGCAGAATTTCGAGATGCTGCTGAAATTGAAGACCGGATCATAGAGCAGATAATTGCAGGAATACGATATCCGGAGATCCAGAAAGAACTTCTTGGAAAAGACAAGACATTGACATTGGATGCAGCAATCACCACTGGTCAAAATCATGAGGCCAGTATGAAGCATATGACACAGTTCAACAGTGTACAAGGCCAGACATACAACGCTGACGTTCATACCGTCAAAAGGAAAAGTGTGGATTGTACATTTTGTGGGCGTGAATATCATGCCAAAGAATCATGTCCAGCACGGAATGCCATCTGCCATTGGTGCAACAGAAAAGGACATTGGCAGAATGTTTGTCGCGCGAAGAAGCGGGGTAATGGTCGCGGTCGTACACAAGTCGACAGTCCAGTCGACAGAAGACGACGTCGTTCAACATCATGGTCGAGAAATAAGACAGATGTAAATTCCGTAGATGCATCGAACACCAGATCTGTCGAAGATGCCTTCGAAAATTGGTCTTTCGACACTGTCAATATCAACATTAGCGCAGTTGATCGAACGGATTCAAGGGATGAAGTTTTCACCAGAATCAACATCCAGCTTCCGGATCGTCCTACTTTACCTTCGGATCTTCGTGTCAAGGTTGACACGGGCGCACAAGGCAACGTGCTGCCCCTACGTCTATTTCGACGGATGTTTCCAAAATGGCTCGACGGAGAAGGATTTCCCTTGCCAGACATGACTGATCAAAGCCGGAAGACACAGCTGACAGCATATAACGGCACCGTGATCAAGAACTATGGAACCATCACGATGAAATGTCAATTTCAGGACACCGTTTGGAACGACTGTGTGTTCCATGTCGCCGAAGCTCACGGTCCAGCCATCTTAGGATTACCTAGCTGTCGAGATCTTCGCATGTTAACACTTCACTGTGCGCTGGAAATGGAAGCAAACCAAAAGAAGATATCCACGATCGAGGACTTGAAAGCAATCTATCCTGATCAGTTCGACACCATTGGAGAATTCAAAGAGGCTTATCATATCACAACAAATCCACATGTACCACCAGTCGTACATGCTGTGAGGAAGTGCCCCATCAAGTTGAAGGATGAGATAGAGAAGGAGCTGACAGAAATGGAGACATTGGGTGTCATTCGCAAGGTTGTTCAGCCGACTCCGTGGGTTTCCAGTATAACATTTCCACGGAAAGAATCAGGCCAGATCAGAATCTGTTTGGATCCAAAAGATCTCAATAAGGCGATTATGCGTATACATCATAAGACGCCGACAGTGGAAGAGATTATACACGAACTAAATGGAGCAACGGTTTTTTCCAAGTTGGACGCAAAGAATGGATACTGGAGTGTCAAACTTGATGAAGAAAGCCAACTCTTGACCACGTTCAACTCCCCCTTCGGGAGATACTGTTTCACCCGAATGCCTTTTGGACTAATCATGTCACAGGATGTGTTCCAACAACGTATGGACATGATATTGGAACAGTGTCGTGGTACAGTAAGCATCGCGGATGATGTCATCGTTTACGGCAGAGATGAGGCTGACCACCAACAGAACCTATTGAATCTGATGGACATAGCACGTCGCGAAGGGTTGGTGTTCAATAGCACCAAATGCATCATTGGTGTTCCGCAGATTAAGTTCTTCGGCACAATCTACGACTGCAATGGAGCTCATCCGGATCCAGCCAAGGTGAAGGCCATCCATGACCTTCCAGCTCCAAGTAGCGCTAAGGAGTTACAGCATTTTATGGGACTTGTGAACTATCTCAGCCCATACATACCCCATCATTCTCAGCGATCAGCTAACCTGAGAGAACTCCTGAAGAAAGACATCGATTTCAACTGGACTCCGAGCCACGATGCAGATTTCGCAAGCCTAAAACAGAGTATAGTAGACGACACAACACTGCGATATTTCGACCCCTCGAAAGGCATCGTTGTTCAAGTGGATGCGAGCCAGCAGGGACTCGCCGCAGTGCTACTGCAAGAGGGCCGACCCGTCATTTACGCATCAAAGGCTTTGACAGAAGCCGAAAAGCGATATGCCAATATCGAGCGGGAACTTTTGGCCGTTGTGTACGCGTGTGAGCGTTTTCATACATTCTTGTATGGCATGGATTTCACGGTGGAGAGCGACCATCGTCCACTCAGTATGATACACGTGAAGAATCTCACAGCAGCTCCTCCGAGACTGCAACGAATGTTGTTACGACTACAGGGATACAACCTCACACTGTCATACCGCCCTGGTAACGAAATGATTTTACCTGATGCCTTATCACGTCTTCCCGGGGTAGACCGTCATCAGATCCAACTGGACATACGTGTCGACTTGGTCCAGTTCAGTCATAACAAGATCGAGGAACTTCAGCGCGAAACCGCCAAGGATCACATCCTATGTGGGTTATGTGACATCATCATTGCTGGATGGCCGGAACGGATGAAAGAATTATCGTCCTCATTGCGACCATACTGGTCAATACGAGACCAGCTGAGCATCGAGGATGGCATGGTGATGATGGGGGACAGAGTTGTGATACCAGAATCCCTACGATCCGATGTTCTTCGACGATTACACGAAGGACACTTGGGCGAGACGAAAACCAAGCTACGAGCAAAGACTTGTGTTTATTGGCCTTGCATCAATAAGGACATTGTGAACGTTGTGTCCAGGTGTGGAGTGTGCCAAGAACTCCAGCCACGACAAAAAAGGGAACCCCTCTTGTCACATGAAATCCCTACCCGTCCATGGCAGGTCGTCGGTACAGACTTGTTCCACTGGAATGGATCTGAATATTTACTGATAGTGGACTATTTCAGCAAGTTTCCTTTTGTACGCAGAATTTCGGGATCCGCCACAAGCAGTCAAATAGTCAAGCTCTCGAAACAGATCTTCTCTGAACATGGGGTCCCCGAAAAGATAATCTCAGATAATGGACCACAGTTCGCTGGTGCACCATATGAACAATTCGCAAAAGAATGGATGATTGACCACGTTACTAGCTCACCCGGGTATGCGCAGTCAAACGGATTGGCGGAACGAGCTGTTCGCTCAGTTAAACGTTCCTTAGAGAAGAGCTACAGATCTCGAGATGATCCATACCTAGGTTTGCTGTGTCTACGTTCAACACCAGTCGACGACACCATCCCATCCCCAGCGGAACTCCTACTGGGACGGCGAATCCGAACCAACTTGCCCGTGAGGATTCGCGCTTCGTTTCAGGACGACGTGAGACAACGCATGGTTCAACGCCAAGCAGTTCAGAAAGCGAAATATGATGAACATGCGCAACCCTTGACAACCCTACTTTCTGGTCAGAAAGTCCGTCTGCAGGACCCATCCGGAGGCTGGGTCCCAGCACGTGTCGTTGGAAACTCCGACGAACCCAGATCGTACGTCGTTGAGACCCCCAACGGAGGTCGATATCGTCGCAACCGTCGTCACCTTATGGATATTCCCAACACAGACGACGCCTTACCACTACAAGCTGCAGAACAAGCGTTGAAACCTACGTCAGTCACCGACCTCCCATCTACATCGTCAACAACAGAGACACCACCAGTCAGCCCCAGGAAGACTGTCACGTTCAAGCTACCTGAGACGTCTGACAGTACGGAGACACCGACCTACCAAACTCGCTCTGGTCGAGTTGTGCACCCAACCAACCGTTATGGACATAATATATCCAAGTGACTCATTGACTCTAATGTTGATATTATTTTGAATATTGGATATATATATATAGTTTGCCATTATTGACAGGATATATCATCGAACACAGACTCATACCGCTTAATTTGTGTCATACTCCGAGTCCTGCATTAATGCTAGTTAACTTCAAAGCTGTTGACTAAAGTGTATAACTTTTTTTTACAAGAAGGGGGATGTCATAGATTTGGATCCCGATCCAGTGTTAACCATTAGGTAGAACCACAATGAGCACCGTGCTATGAGTAGTAGTTTGAGCAGTGGCCTATTTTCGGAACTGTACACTCGCGGTCACTGTGTGCGACGGGCAGTCGTCACTTGCCAGTCGTCTCTTAACATCGGTACTTGGCAGTCGTGATGTACGAATGTAACAAGGTGAAATAAAACCTCAATGGAATCTACCTGATATCTCGCTCGTCTCATTGACACGTATCCGGGCCAGGCTACAACAGGACGACATATTACGCCCACCCCCCAACCCCGCTCCATACACACACTTTATGGGTACCAGGTTATACATACAGATTCTCCATTGTAACAAAACCGACGGCGATGTGGTGTTGAGAGAGACACACGTGTTACTCCCAATGCACTTGGGCATAACGCCTACGAGGTGACTAATGAAGACGCATAGCGCGCAGTAATCTATAATGCGACCAAATCACTGGGAATTGTCAGGGCGGTGCTCAGCCCCTGCGCGATGAAATGGAACACAGTAACGCCTGGGTCCCTGCGGAGTTAAGGAACCTTGATGGTGAGACGTTTAGGCTGGAACCAGCCTCCAGAGACACGCGATGACCTTGACCTCTCACTGCATAGTGCCAAGTTCCGGTGGCGGCGCCGAACTGAGGCTGTCAGATGGCTGGCTGGATGTATTTTATAGACTCTGAGTGGCTGAAGGAGCTTGATGTGCGCCGTGGAATAGCCATCAAGTCCGGGTGGGTAAAGACGTTTGATACCCGCCGTGGAACAGCCATGGACTCAGGGTGGGTGAAGACGCTTGATGTAGGCCGTGGAACAGCCATGGACTGAGGGTGGGTGAAGACGCTTGATGCCCGCCGTGGAATAGCCATGGACTCAGGGTGGGTGCATGAAGACAATTGGTATCCGCCGTGGAATAGCCATGAACTCAGGGTGGGTGAAGGCGCTTGATGCCCGCCGTGGAATAGCCATCGACTGAGGGTGGGTGAAGACGCTTGATGCCCGCCGTGGAACAGCCATGAAAGTCAGGGTGGGTGAAGACGCTTGATGTACGCCGTGGAATAGCCATGAACTCAGGGTGGGTGAAGACGCTTGATGCCCGCCGTGGAATAGCCATCGACTTAGGGTGGGTGAAGACGCTTGATGTACGCCGTGGAATAGCCATCGACTGAGGGTGGGTGAAGACGCTTGATGCCCGCCGTGGAACAGCCATGGACTCAGGGTGGGTAAAGACGCTTGATGCCCACCGTGGAATAGCCATCGACTGAGGGTGGGTGAAGACGCTTGATGCCCGCCGTGGAACAGCCATGGACTCAGGGTGGGTGAAGACGCTTGATGTACGCCGTGGAATAGCCATCGACTGAGGGTGGGTGAAGACGCTTGATGCCCGCCGTGGAATAGCCATCGACTTAGGGTGGGTGAAGACGCTTGATGTACGCCGTGGAATAGCCATCGACTGAGGGTGGGTGAAGACGCTTGATGCCCGCCGTGGAACAGCCATGGACTCAGGGTGGGTGAAGACGCTTGATGTACGCCGTGGAATAGCCATCGACTGAGGGTGGGTGAAGACGCTTGATGTACGCCGTGGAATAGCCATCGACTGAGGGTGGGTGAAGACGCTTGATGCTCGCCGTGGAACAGCCATGAAAGTCAGGGTGGGTGAAGACGCTTGATGTACGCCGTGGAATAGCCATCGACTGAGGGTGGGTGAAGACGCTTGATGTACGCCGCGGAATATCCATTGACCCTGGGTGGGTGAAGACGCTTACTGTACGCCATGGAATAGCCATGAACTCAGGGTGGGGGAAGACGTGTGATTCCCGCCGTGGAATATCTACGCCTCCCAATATAGTCCTACGCAATCGTCCATTTTAATTTTACGTGTCATGGATAAAATGTCGTTTTTGGCGTGTAATGTGAAAACGAGGTCCTGGGCATTTCACGCGGATATTTTGGCTGCAATATGACACTAAGCACATTCAGATGAAGTCTTGAAGTTTCCAGCAGATTTGCAAAAGCTAAAAACGATCGTTTCCAACGTGCGTTATGTCGTTCTATAAGCAGTGGTCTTGGTGGAAACGAAGCAAACAGCATACTTAATATGTGTTTAAAAAACCCATCAAAAAATTATTGACAATACGGCTTAGTACCTCCGCCAGCGAACGTTATTTGACCTCTTGAATAGACAGTTGCAGGAGAAATTCTGGCAGGCGCGTGTTTCGGGTAGCTCTAGCTCACTCTGTGCTGCATAACGTGTAAAAGGCGAGTACTGACTTACCGCTGCGTAATTTTCAACAGTTTATCATACGCCAGCAAAAATAATAACCCACTTTGTACCGATAAATATCTTGACCATCAAATAAGGTGCTGTGTTTGTTCTGTGAGTAAAAATGCCATAGAACCAATCTATCCCTGGCAGAAGAAACGTTGAAGCCGGGCACCTGAACCAAACTCCATAGGCATGCATGGTAAACGCATGCGAGAATCTGCTTTCTAACCAGTAACACACAGTGTATATTTTTGACCATAGATGTCGCCTAGGGTATCTAGAAAGGTCTATTTTGCCGTGATTGGTTGTCTAGCAAATAAGAAGGAAGGACTATTCGACTCGGTGAAAACCCGCGGGGGGAAAAAACGAGCCTCGTCTGCATAATTTGCTTTAGTTAATTTGCTATATTACAATAGATAGCCATATTGGGTTCCGTGTAATAAAACAAAGCAATCTCGGTGACGTTTCTGCTTTTTCTTTCTTTCCTATTTGTTTGGGATTTCGCACTAGATAGCTTAACATTATAACATGACAAGACTACTTGATACATATATTCATGTTTATGTTACTTAGATGACAAAAGTTCACTGGGAGTTGTCCTTAAATACTTGACGAGTATGTGCCACGCCCCCCCACCCCCCCCGAGCTCAATATCTCTACGGCCCATTCGTATTTGGGTCTTTGAACACCTCACAAAAACAATTCCGAGACCCGAGCAAATATGGCAAAACGATTGCGATGGGTAGTTTTGCTGGCCTTTTTTGTTTAGAAATATATTGATATATTGTATATTGATCATGTCTATCTTCATCCTAATAACGGCAGTTATGTGTTCACAACTTAACCCCCTCCGGTCCAATGCGGTGCGCTTCCATTAGAGATTAGAGATCTCTATTAGAGATCCGGCGTGTGGCTTGGGCGTTCAGCGTTAAATAGTAGGCTACATGTTAAATATGAATGACTTAAACTAAATTACTAATTACTTTGGTATTGACATGCACTAATAGTGAGATGTCTCGTGTGGCTCCATGATATGTTTTACTGTCAATATTAATCAGCTGTCATCTGCTTAGAGACATGTGGTTGACGCGCAATGGAGACTTTGCAAATCTTTCCTATTGCTTTCTGCTTCTAACCACTCCAGAGAGGAAAAGCCAGCCGTCAGTCTCGATACAAAACAGTGTCGAGACCAAACTGTGTGTATCATAACGAGGTCCGGGTCATGCTGCCCTATATAGACCGTGTAGACGGGTATATTTGGCGATCCGACGAGGGTAGCTGCGTTCGGGGGCCACGTCGCCCATGGCCGCCAACCCGACTTGTTTGGGCAAACACTTAACGTCTCTCCTTAATAAATAAACTGGCTAATAATTTAGCGACATGTTTGCTCCTGGAGACATCCCGGTCAGCATGAAGCCCACGTCCGCCAGCCAATTACACTGCCCCGGGGGAGTGCGACAAGTCAGGGCGTTCAGGGGGGGCGGGGGGGGGTCGCCGCGAGGGGGACTGACGGAGGCAGAACGTCATTACCTGGCTAAGCCACTGCGCCGCCGTACGGGCGTGGCCGCAGACGTCCTCGTCGCGTATGGAGATGAGGAAACCATGCCCGGGGCAGGGATGAGAGGGGGGTGGGGGTGGAGGGAGGGAGGGAGGGGAGGGAATGGAGGAGGTGGAGGGGGGGGGGGGAGTGGGGGAGGAAGTCAAGGCGTGCACCGCCCCAACAATCCTTCACATATCTCTTAAAACAATCTCCCCCCCGCCCCCCCCCCCCCCGCCGCCTTCCTCCAACCTCCCCTGTGCTCCACTCCACCACCCCCACCCCGTTGCTCAGCCCGCACCTGTGTCAGCCATCACATTTAATCGCGCGTTCCCTTGCCTCACGCTGAGCTTTATGGAATTGGACAATTTGATGGGAAAGCTCCTAAATACCACTCAGAACCAGCTACCGGGGCCTCACTCTGCCTTAGCGCCAGAAAGCCTCCAGGCTCCAGCCAGCCGCACAGACCGGGGACACCGTAGATTGAATTAGATCCTGACAGATATCACGGCGACCAATTCGCAATAATATGACAAATAAAATAAAATTCAAGCGACGAGTTACCCATGAGAGTGCTTTCGATATGTTACAGCTGTATGAGAAATGATCATGTCTGCCACAGTTACGCCCCAGGGGCAACCTCGCTTTGCAAAAATCCCAATGCTCCTGTCATTTGGAGTCGATATTAATTAATTTCAGAGATGTATATGCAATAAGTTCATTTTTGCGCAGAATTTGTTATGTTTGCACCTTGTTGTGAATTTCAAGCTTATAAGCTCAAGCTTATCCCCAGTATTATTTAGCTTTTAAGCGACACAGTTGAACATTATTTGAAGTGGAAGGTTGTTGGTACTTTTTGGGGATCTTCAGTCGGACGGTAAAAGGCCCACTGGACGGCCAAAGCTTAGGTTTAAGGATGTTTGTAAGCGGAACATGAAGGCTTTCGACATTGATCCAGATTCTTGGGAGGATCTGGCATCCCAAAAGAGGGGATGGGCACGTGTCGTGCGTGAGGGAATGGCCCACCACGACGGGCTTTGGTTTGGGAAACTGGATTTGAAACGCCAATCTAGGCGTCCACCAGCGAGCACAAACATGGATCTATTGACAGGTTACCGTTGCGATGACTGTGGTAAGCTCTGTCGATCACAGATAGGCTTATTTAGTCATAAGCGTAAATGCCGCGTTACAAATCGTATAACTTAAACCAAACAAAGCTGTAAATCCATCGTCTCTCGCAGACGGACGGATGCCAACCAGTCCCCAAATATCCGCACACACTCACCCCAGTAAATGGTGACCGATTAATCACTGTTATAAATATAGGTTCCCGGTTATAAATATTTGGAAACTTCATGATTGAAAATGCAGGAATATGAAAATATTTCTTTAAATCCCACCAATTAATGTATTGCACTTGTGGTTTAATTCACAGTATGGATTTCCGAGACATGTGATATGCACGTATAAAAAATAAGTTCAGCTTTTATCACCTTCTAATTGCGATGTATGCGATGACGATTCACAGGGTAAAGGCCGGCCGGCAAACGGTGAGAATCCTATTTACATGTATTCTTGAGCTACATCTATTAGCTGAGTACATTTACAGGATACAACCGTGTGAACAATAATACTCCCCGTTTGCGTATATTAGTAACAGGAAGGAATTTAATTATTTCCACTGTATGTGTACGTGTTGTGTACTGGTATGGAATGCCATATAACATCCCAAAATAATGACTGTTGTGGAAAAAGCATTGTAGTGCAGCTAGTCAAAACGGATGCATTTACTAACTTATTACTTAATTTAAGAAATATTGAAATGGCTTTTGGTTACCCTATATCTCATGGCAGGATGATATGATATTCAACTGAGATATGGGGCGTTGCTTTTGGTTACCCTATATCTCATGGCAGGATGATATGATATTCAACTGAGATATGGGGCGTTGCTTTTGGTTACCCTATATCTCATGGCAGGATGATATGATATTCAACTGAGATATGGGGCGTTGCTTTTGGTTACCCTATATCTCATGGCAGGATGATATGATATTCAACTGAGATATGGGGCGTTGCTTTTGGTTACCCCATATCTCATTGCAGGATGATATGATATTCAACTGAGATATGGGGCGTTGCTTTTGGTTACCCCATATCTCATTGCAGGATGATATGATATTCAACTGAGATATGGGGCGTTGCTTTTGGTTACCCTATATCTCATGGCAGGATGATATGATATCAACTCAGACATTGTTTCTTGCTTTGAACTCAGACACGGCTCGTTGCTTTCAACTCATTCTCATTCAGAAAGTAATTACTGGCCAACCAGATTGCCACCTTGTATCGTGATAATACTACCGTTAACTTTCTGACTTCTCAAGCTCTCAGAGTGTAAGAAACTACGCCTGAAATACTTGCTAGAATCTAACTGCACAGGAGATCTACCCAATACCCAGGAAACACCCTGCATCTTGTTTCAGCCTGTTATAACAATTACATGGAAACTGGAATGCTGAACATACGGCCGCCTTCCAAATGCCACCAACTTCCAATATTTAAATAAATGGGTCAGAGTAATTAAGTCAGAGTACAACTTCAAAATCTCACAGTTTTAGCACGCACCAATCCCTCATACGAGACAGTAAAAAACGGAAGAGAGTGCAAGCATTATAATTGTTTTAAACGTACTTCAACTGCATATACAGTCAATGGTTACCCAACTAGTTATTTAATTCTACCACTGTTGGTTCCATGTACAATTCAGTATACAAACTGGAAGCGTTTTCTACTGACATATGATCCGTAAGGTCGTTAATGGCGTGGTTGATCATAATATTGGTTATGATGCACCTTGGTGTATCATAATACAGTGGCGACCTGTAACCCTGTCACCGTTAATCCCGACAGAACAATTATTATTGCGGAGGTGGGCTCGTGTTTTGGCTCGTATTTCAAGTTTTAAAATGCTGTATATCGACAGTATTACACCTGGGTAGCTCTTACGTCAGACCTTGTATTCTAATGATTCTTCAAGTGAAATGTTTTGTATTACTTTCAAGGGTTGATGTAAATGAACTGTTCCTTTGTACAATTGGCTTAAAAAAGTGACAATTGACAATTTTGTCTTTTCGGGGATACTGCTGCGGTCTTCCCGAGTAGCACTGCATCCTCAAGACAGACGGATGAGGCACTTTCAAGTGGAGGGTGTATGCATTAAGACCTCGTGTTTTGCCCTTTTACGAGACAGTGGTGCTTCGGAAAGGAAGTCCGCCAATACGTGGAGACGTGTCTGGTGAGAGACAAAGACACACAAGAACAAGACCCTCTTCTTGTCTCCCTCTCTTAGCCTAGTTCGGAAAACTCACAGGCTACACGTGGATCTGGCAATAGAAGCAGTGTTTGGTGGCGTAAGACAAAAAGCCTTGGCTAACGTCCCTCTTCCATGATAATAGTCAACTGTGAACCATCTTGTCCAAGAAAGCCCGACAAGGTCAAACGTTGGCCTGCATTAAATATTCACGCATACCGGACGTCGAAGATTTAGGGTATCGCATGAATCGGCTAGCGAGCAGGGTGTGTGTGTGTGTGGGGGGGGGGGGGGGGGGCAGAGGGAAGACAGAAGAGAGAGGGGGGAGGGGAAATCGAGGGGCATAAAGCTGGCATGGAAGGTACTGACAGGAGACAGGGAAGGGGCAGAAAGCTAGCAGAGGGAAGACCGGAGGGCAAATGGGGGCAGATGAAGGACAGAGATGGCAGGGAGCGGGGGGGGGGGGGGGAGAAAAGGGAAGGCGAGGGGAGGGAATACGGTCAGTAAGGGTAGAGATGGTGACAACAGGGAGAGGTGACAGAGAACGTTGAGGGGGTAGCGAATGGGTAGAGAAACGTTAGAGAAGGGACTGAGAAAGGATTGAGAGTCGGAAGGAGAGAGCACAGGGGAAGAATAGAGGCGATAGAGCGGCGGGGTAGAGAAGGGTTGGAGTAGGAGATGGGGCAATGAGGGGTGAAGGACAGTAGGTATATGGAAGAGGTAGATGGAAGACGGGTCAGAAGAAGGATGGAAAGAGGACTGAGAGGTCGTAGAGACAAACGGTAAAGAAGGGTTAGGGATGGAGAAGATGACAAAGAGGGGGGTTAGAGGGATACCCTCTCCTGCCCGGGTCGTCAGGGACTACGAATAAAATTAATTCTATCTTTTGCTGGGTTTACTGGTGAGATTATTATGCATTTAATAGGTCGGTACAAAGAAGGCGGGTCAGTCGGTACAAGTAATGTATGTTTTACCCGGCCAACCAAGAAGCGAGTCACTGCTATACAGTAATAATGGCGTGGAGGACGATTTTTCTAAACGTATTGTAGAGAAAAACCTGAGAGGGGAGACGGGCCAGGATTGGTGTGGCATTGGTGTGAAGTGGAGTGAAGGACCTGGGGTTCTGGTAAGGCGCAGTTTGCTGAGGGGTGGGGGAGTAGGAGGGGTGGCAGGGTGATCCCATGCGGCTAAGGCAACCGAAGTCGGAATTCTAGCCACCCTGTCTGGACGCTCAATTAGTGTTCATTGTTGGGGCGGGTCGACCCGTAGAGCCATCTGGTGACAGAAAATCTCTTGATATGAATATCAAAGTGGGACCGATTTACTTGCAGCGTTGGTGGAATAGAACCCAGCTGGTCCATGAAGCCAGTCCCCTTCGCACCGCCGGTACCACTGTGGCACCACTGAGGCACCACTATTGTCCGTACCCCGCTTGGGAGACCCACTGGAGTGGTCCATGTGCTGCATGGAAAGTCGGAAAGCGGAAAGCCTTTTATACAGGATGCGCTCTGTTCAAGCAAGGGGCGGATTGTCCAGCTGGAGGGAATCGGATATAGCCGGAGCAATATTAACTGGCTGACCCAATGAGAGACCCGCTACCACGCCCATGGCGTGCGCCGACACTCTCCAGAGGACGCTGACCCAATGAGAGACCCGCTACCACGCCCATGGCGTGCGCCGACACTCTCCAGGGGACGCTGACCCAATGAGAGACCCGCTACCACGCCCATGGCGTGCGCCGACACTCTCCAGGGGACGCTGACCCAAGGAGAGACCCGCTACCACGCCCATGGCGTGCGCCGACACTCTCCAGGGGACGCTGACCCAATGAGAGACCCGCTACCACGCCCATGGCGTGCGCCGACACTCTCCAGGGGACGCTGACCCAATGAGAGACCCGCTACCACGCCCATGGCGTGCGCCGACACTCTCCAGGGGACGCTGACCCAATGAGAGACCCGCTACCACGCCCATGGCGTGCGCCGACACTCTCCAGAGGACGCTGACCCAATGAGAGACCCGCTACCACGCCCATGGCGTGCGCCGACACTC
This sequence comes from Arenicola marina, assembly GCA_964019135.1. Classification (NCBI taxonomy): domain Eukaryota; kingdom Metazoa; phylum Annelida; class Polychaeta; family Arenicolidae; genus Arenicola; species Arenicola marina. The sequence goes on along the minus strand of OZ025251.1, from coordinate 40,902,665 downwards.
TCCAGGGGACGCTGACCCAATGAGAGACCCGCTACCACGCCCATGGCGTGCGCCGACACTCTCCAGGGGACGCTGACCCAATGAGAGACCCGCTACCACGCCCATGGCGTGCGCCGACACTCTCCAGGGGACGCTGACCCAATGAGAGACCCGCTACCACGCCCATGGCGTGCGCCGACACTCTCCAGGGGACGCTGACCCAATGAGAGACCCGCTACCACGCCCATGGCGTGCGCCGACACTCTCCAGGGGACGCTGACCCAATGAGTGACCCGCTACCACGCCCATGGCGTGCGCCGACACTCTCCAGAGGACGCTGACCCAATGAGAGACCCGCTACCACGCCCATGGCGTGCGCCGACACTCTCCAGGGGACGCTGACCCAATGAGAGACCCGCTACCACGCCCATGGCGTGCGCCGACACTCTCCAGGGGACGCTGACCCAATGAGAGACCCGCTACCACGCCCATGGCGTGCGCCGACACTCTCCAGGGGACGCTGACCCAATGAGAGACCCGCTACCACGCCCATGGCGTGCGCCGACACTCTCCAGGGGACGCTGACCCAATGAGAGACCCGCTACCACGCCCATGGCGTGCGCCGACACTCTCCAGGGGACGCTGACCCAATGAGAGACCCGCTACCACGCCCATGGCGTGCGCCGACACTCTCCAGGGGACGCTGACCCAATGAGAGACCCGCTACCACGCCCATGGCGTGCGCCGACACTCTCCAGGGGACGCTGACCCAATGAGAGACCCGCTACCACGCCCATGGCGTGCGCCGACACTCTCCAGGGGACGCTGACCCAATGAGAGACCCGCTACCACGCCCATGGCGTGCGCCGACACTCTCCAGGGGACGCTGACCCAATGAGAGACCCGCTACCACGCCCATGGCGTGCGCCGACACTCTCCAGGGGACGCTGACCCAATGAGAGACCCGCTACCACGCCCATGGCGTGCGCCGACACTCTCCAGAGGACGCTGACCCAATGAGAGACCCGCTACCACGCCCATGGCGTGCGCCGACACTCTCCAGGGGACGCTGACCCAATGAGAGACCCGCTACCACGCCCATGGCGTGCGCCGACACTCTCCAGGGGACGCTGACCCAATGAGAGACCCGCTACCACGCCCATGGCGTGCGCCGACACTCCCCAGAGGACGCTCGCCAGAGGGCGCTCCGTCCACGGCCAATTAGGCCGACTTTACGTGGATTTCTGAAGTGCCACAAGTTAGCTCTCCTTTGACTGATCGAGCGCCCTCACAGGGCTCTACCGCAGTTAATGCCTCATCTTTTACCCAGGAATGCAACTTCCACTAAAGCGGCCCAGTTTTGTACTTGTTGTATTATTAAGTTGCAGAGTGACTGGGTTTGGGTGGGTGGGTAGGTGTGATGCGTGGTTGAAGGGGGCACGAGGGGGGGGGGGGACTGCGTCAGTTTTACAGCCAATTCCTAAATTCAAATTCAAAAAATTTATCTAAAATGGGAATGCCATTCTCATCTTATCTTGAAATTATGGAATGATAATCGCATAAACAGAAACACTTCTTATTTC
>OZ025251.1:40866236-40900903 GCA_964019135.1 Arenicola marina | reverse complement strand
GCCCGGTGGCCGCCCGCCCGGTGGCCGCCTGGTGGCCGCCCGGTGGCCGCCCGGTGACCGCCCGGTGGCCGCCCGGTGACCGCCCGGTGGCCGCCCGGTGGCCGCCCGGTGACCGCCCGGTGGCCGCCCGGTGGCCGCCCGGTGACCGCCCGGTGACCGCCCGGTGGCCGCCCTGTGGCCGCCCAGTGGCCGCCCGGTGGCCGTCCGGTGGCCGCTAGGTGGCCGTCCGGTGGCCGCTAGGTGGCCGCCCGGTGGCCACTCGGTGACCCCCCAGTGGCGGCCTGGTGGTAGCCCCCAGCACCCAATGTCGCACCCGGCTATGGGGAATTAATGTCACCCGCGAGGAGGCGAACGACCACTTTGTCCACCACAGTGTAATACTCCGCCCTGTTTGTAAGCATAGAACAACAACATCGAACTTAATGTGTAACTTTCGTTCGGGCGTGCATACTGCTGTCTGGAAAAATTCATGTTACGGTTCCGTCCCTGTTATAGTATTGCCCAGCTGAGTACCCAAGGCCAACGTGTCATGCAAGTCACGCTCCATATCTAGAACGAACTTCATCAGCCCAACGCAAACCATCGCGCACGCATTCCGTAACACCCGTGACCCTGTGTACCTCACCGGAAACGAATATGGGGTAAAATGCATATTCATAAAAAAAGTAATTAAGTTCTTAAATATGCAGATCGCTACACCACACACCGTAGCCCTGTGCGGCCCGGTCGGTATTCATATTATAAACCATACTTAGACTAAACAAATCTACTTAACTCTAAGTAGAACATTTGTCGAGCGTTTACCAGGTTCAAAATAGAAAAGACAACCAGGAGGCAGATGTTCTGAATGTAGAAATTATCAACATTTTACTAATTACAATTTCTGGATTATAAATCCGACCACTGCTGGTCTAATGACCCTCGGAAATGTGATATGTATATTACGAATGGTGTATGAATTCTGTGTCATGTTTGCACTGTCAGTATTTCTCGTGAGGTGGCACTGAACTATTTATGTCGACCATCATTGCCGACAGCCGTCAAATCATGACTTTGTTTTTGACCGGGCGATGTTTGCACTACCCACGGGTTGACCGGGCGATGTTTGCACTACCCACGGGTTGACCGGGCGATGTTTGCACTACCCACGGGTTGACCGGGCGATGTTTGCACTACCCACGGGTTGACCGGGCGATGTTTGCACTACCCACGGGTTGACCGGGCGTTGTTTGCACTACCCACGGGTTGACCGGGCGATGTTTGCACTACCCACGGGTTGATCGGGCGATGTTTGCACTACCCACGGGTTGACCGGGCGATGTTTGCACTACCCACGGGTTGACCGGGCGATGTTTGCACTACCCACGGGTTGACCGGGCGATGTTTGCACTACCCACGGGTTGACCGGGCGATGTTTGCACTACCCACGGGTTGACCGGGCGATGTTTGCACTACCCACGGGTTGACCGGGCGATGTTTGCACTACCCACGGGTTGACCGGGCGATGTTTGCACTACCCACGGGTTGATTGGAAGATTTAAAATTTAATTGTCTTCAATTGTCTTTTAAAGACACATCGTGACATCCAACAAAGGAGCAAAAAACACCACAGCTACTTGTCACTGAGAATATCGCTTAAAGCAATACACTTACATGCTCCATCTTAGATTTTTTACATTTTAGAATCTAGACTAAAAGTATCTCAAAATTATGATGCGTATATGTTTTATATCTCTGAGAGTCTGTAACACAACAATTTCAACATAAAACTGCGCGGTTTATTTACATCGCGCGCGGACGTGATAGCGAACCGCGGTCGACATAACACAGGAAATACCGAACAGCGAACAGGCGCGCAGGGATATAAAGCCGGCCACCAACTTCTGCTCCCTTGACCAAATTGCTTCTCTCCGGATACCAAACAAGCTTTCAGGATTTAAATTCCAGACAGAATATACTTATTTGACATGGGAAAGAGGTTGGTAATACAAAAAATTACAGAATATATTACTTTAACTGGCTTATTCCCACAAATAAATATTGGCTGTTGGTTAGAGCGTAGTAGCCTACTCATCCGTGGTTGGCGGGGAGAGGTGGTGAGAAGGGCGGGTGGGGGTGGAGTTGCGGCTGGAGGGGGCAGACGATGGGTGTGCAGCTTACGTGAGTATTTCAGTGTTATTTTGCCGGAGAATCTGGTTGTTTTCTTGGCCTGTGCTGGGAGATGGGCAGTGACATATGAACCCGCAATACAATAAGATACCCTGGTACAATTTATTATCTGTTTGTTGTAATCTCTATTAGATTAATGTATAGTTTTAATAGCTTTGGGGATCTGCAATGGTAGATAAAGGCGATAGCTGAGTTGCCCCCTTGACCCTGTCATTGTGGGCGCAGTACAACAAACATTTAAAAAAATGATTATTTCTTTGTATATTTATAAAATAGTATGTTTCTCCTTTGATGCAAATGTTTATTCTCTCCTGTTTCGTTGCTCTTGATGACATTGTAGTTCACATTTGTTTCCAATCTGAAGAGAAAAACTGAGAGAGAACAACCTTGTTTCACCCTTCTACCAGGTAATTTTCTGTTAAAATATGTCCATTGCTTTTTATAGAAGCGGTCTGGTCCTTGTCCCTCTCCGAAATTAAAGTGTTTAGTGTCTCAGTTATGATATTTCACTCTAACGTATCGAACGCTTCTTTAAAATCCAGAAATAGTAAGAGATCTGATCGTTTATGTTCTCTCTGTGGGCTTCAACAACACACTGATGGTCCTTCAATCTTCAATCAGATGGATGTTTGACCGATATATACTACTCACAATTTGCTGTATAACAGGTGACTGTGTAATTCTACTATAATACAAAGACGTTTGCCTTTTACCATGCATGGTGGCACACTACTATCAGATTGAACACAGGTTGGGGAAGGTTTGTCTGTATTATAGTAGAATTACACAGTCACCTGTTATACACTCAGATATCTCTGCATAGAGGTGATCCTTAACAAATTGTGAGTAGTAGTTTGATCATTGTTAATGACTTTTCCTATGACATCTTGTACTCGGTTACTTAGACGGTTAAGAGTTTGTAATCGACGTTGCATAAACTTTTTGTTTTTAGTTTGAGATGTGTTCTCGATCACCCTTCTTAAAGAAGAGTGAGATTGTGGATTTAGCAAGTCTACAAGGCAGGCTCTAATGTGTTGCCACAAACACTGGTAAAACTCGCTTGTTAGCCCGTCATTCACAAGCGATTTGATTTTCTTAAAAAATTTAAATATCTCTTTTTAGTATTCTGAGAGTGAAATGGTATTGCCTAATTCTGCTTAGTCAATGTGTATGTAATTACCTTACATCATCTCTGATAATATACACGTTTGTTGAGTATCTAATTACCATATTGTACGCGTCCGTGTGCAGTTGTCAGACTATGAACTGAGTTGCGCGTTGCTTACATTCTTCGAGTCTTAGAAAGTAACAGGTGTTTTTTTTCCTTCCTCAATCCATTCTGTTTATGGCCATATTTGAGCCTCCCGTGCATATTTCTGGCATACAAAGTCGTATTGATTTTTACAGATTTACCTCTGCAATATCACATCTTCGTTTTCTGGGTCTTGTTCTAGTATCCTGTCAAACGTTTGCATGTCTCCTTTGAGGTGGCGTGTTCGACACTTTCTTCCTTTGGCTTTCGCAATTTAAAACTTTACAGATAATTCGTTATTTTAACTAAATCCCAATGATCTCATTTTATACGGATAATATCATATTCCCGAATGGAGCTGGTGAAGATATCCCAGGCATGTTTCACTCCCTAGTCCTGATCGTCCCTAATCCTGATGGTCCCTAGTACTGATGGCCCTTAGTCCTGATGGTCCTAGACCTGATGGTCCTAGACCTGATGGCCTTTAGTCCTGATAGTCCCTAGGCCTGATGGTCCTAGTCCTAACGGTCTTAGTCCTGATGGTCCCTAGTAATGATGGCCTTTAGTCCTGATGGTCTTTAGTCCTGATGGTCCCTAGGCCTGATGGTCCCTAGTCCTGATGGTCCCTAGTCCTGATGGTCATTAGTCCGGATGGTCCTAGTCCTGATGGTTCCAAGTCCTGATGGTCCTTAGTCCTGATCGTCCCTGGTCTTGATGGTCCCTAGTCCTGATGGTTCCTAGTCCTGATGGTCCCTAGTTCTGATGGTCCCTAGTCCTGATGGTCCCTAGTCCTAATGGTCCCTGGTACTGATGGTCCCTAGTCCTGATGGTCCCTAGTTCTGATGGTCCCCAATGTGGATGGTCCTAGTCCGGATGATCCCTAGTCTTGATGGTCCTTATTCTTGATGGTCTCTGGTCCTGATGGTCCCTGGTCCTGATGGTCCTTAGTGCTGGTGGTCCCTAGTCCTGATGGTCCCTGGTCCTGATGGTCCCTTGTCCTGATGATTCCCTAGTCCTGATGGTCCCTGGTCCTGATGATTCCTAGTCCTGATGGTTTCTAGTCCTGATGGTCCCTTGTCCTGATGGTCCCTAGTCCTGATGGTCCTAGTCCTGATGGTCCCCAGTCCTGATGATCCCTAGTCCTGATGGTTCCTAGTCCTGATGGTCCCTAGTCTTGATAGTCCCTGGTCCTGATTGTCCCTAGTCCTTATGGTCCCTAATCTTGATGGTCCCTGGTCCTGATGGTTCCTAGACCTGATGGTCCCTAGTCCTGATTGTCCCTAGTCCTGATGGTCCCTAGTTTAAAGTTTAAATGTACGTGGGCTGGGTTCCCCTCTGAAACGTGCAGATGTAATGAGTTGGTTGCAAGAGAAAAAACTTTCAATTTGTTGTCTTCAGGACTTACATTTTGATAAGGTAACGCAAACTAAATTAGAGGATGAGTATAATGCTACATTCTTCATAAACTCGCTATCGTCCCGTTCGCGTGGAGTCGCCATAATATTAAAGAAAAAAATTGAGGATATTGTACATAATGTTTATAGAGATGAAGATGGCAACGTGTTGATATTGGATATAACTATGTGTAACAATAGATTAACTCTTGGTTGTATTTATGGACCGAACAAAGATAGGAGTTTTATGAGAACCTGAGATGTAGAATTAACTCGTTTGGAAATCTAGTGCAATAATATGTGGTGATTGGAATTTGGTCTTATCACAAGAGAAGGATACAACCGGATATAAAAATGAGAATAATGTTAAAGCGCGAACGGTTTTACTTAATATGATGGAGGAGTTGGAGTTGTCTGATTACTGGCGTGTCTGCCACCCGACAATGCGGAGGTTCACTTGGACCAACCAACAAAGGAAGTCACAACGAGCGAGGTTAGACTTCTTTTTGACCGCAAGCTATATTAACTCCGTGTTGAGGGGAAGCTCTATTATTTCAGGCTACAGAACGGATCATTCTTTGGTAGTCATAAAAGTTGACTTTTGTTTAGGGTAAAGGCTACTGGAAGTTTAATAATTCTTTACTGAAAGACCTAGAATATTGTAAATTGGTAAGGGAATGTGTCAAGGAAACAGTAGATTTTTATCGCAATGAACTGGATGACCAACTGTTATTTGAAATGATTAAACTGGAGATTCGAGGTCGTACTATCAGTTACTGTAGTCATAAAAAGAACCTTTCGCTGAAAAAAGAAGCTGTTCTAGAAAACCAAATTAATCAAATAGAGTCTGCAAGTAACCAAACTGATTTATTATCGTTGGAGGAACTAAAATTCGAACTGGAGCAACTTAGGCTAGCTAAGGTGAGGGGAAATATTATGCGGTCCAGGGTTAAATGGTATGAAGAGGGTGAGAAAGCCAGTCAGTATTTTTGTAGTTTAGAGAAGCGGAATTATATAAGTAAGTTAATAAACAGATTAGTAGTGGATGGAGTAGAAGTAAATACACCGAAGGAAGTTTTGATAGAACTTAGAAAGTACTATGAGATACTGTATTCGAATGCCGATGATCAGAGGCAAGAGTTTTTATTTGATACGTTTTTACAATCGGCTAACGTTAAAAAGTTAACTGATCAACAATGTGAGCTTTGTGAAGGCAATATTACAATACAAGAAATAAAGTTGATTGTTAAAAATATGAAAAATAATAAAACCCCAGGCAGTGATGGTTTTCCCATCGACTTTTACAAAGTATTTTGGAGGGAATTAGGGGACTATCTGTGTCGCAGTCTTGAAGCTGCTTTTCGTGTAGAAGAGTTGTCTATTAGTCGGAGGCAAGGGGTAATTACGTGTTTATCCAAAGGGGATAAACCCAAGGAATTTTAAAAAAATTGGCGACCTATATCTCTACTAAACGTGGATTTCAAGATTCTGACAGGGGTTTTAGCATATAGAATGAAACAAGTTTTGCCTGACATAATTAAAGGGGCGATTTATAGGTGAAAACACACGGTTAGTCTATCATATGATGCATTATATGGTAAATAATAACAGGACCGGCATGTTACTTTTAATAGACTTTGAAAAGGCATTTGATACGTTAAGTTGGAGATATATTAACCGAGTTTTTGAGGCATACGGTTTCGGTCCATCATTTATTAAATGGTTTGATATATAAACAGTCTATTAGTTGCGTAATAAACAATGGCAACTTTTCAGAATAGTTTACTCTAGAGAGAGGTTGCGGACAAGGTGACCCCTTAATTGTCACCATACATTTTAATTCTAGCTATAGAACCACTTGCTATGTATTTGAAAAACGACTCTTCAGTAAAAGGTATTGTAATTAAATGTACACAGTTTCTTATAGGTCAGTACACGGATGATACATTCTTGATGTTGGACGGAAGCGAAAAGTCAGTAAGACGAGTGTTAAAAATTATGGAGTTGTTTTATAGAGTGTCTGGCTTGCATATGAATATTGATAAAACAAAAGCGGTATGGCTTGGAAAAAAACGGGATGTTAATCTTTGTAAAGATATCGCACTGGACTGGGCTGATGAATTTACAGTGTTGGGTATTAAATTTACACCAGATTTGGATAGAATTATATCATTAATCTACGACAGTAAACTCGTAGAATTCAATAGAATATTATAAGCATATGGCAAGCGAAACCTGTCACTCAGGGGAGGGGTGATGGTAGTTAAATCTTTAGCGTTACCTAAGCTGGTGCATGTTATATCGGACTTACCCACGCCGGGACAGGCGTATATGGATAAGCTCACCAGTGCAATTCGCAATTTCATTTGGAAAGGTAGAATTTTTTTTTCGATGAATCAGATTTGCCAGTCCATTGAAGCTGGAGGTATAGGTAACACTCATGTGCCGTCATTCTTTAAAGCGCTTAAGCTTGCATGGATTCCACGCCTTATAAATACTTCTGGGACGTGGCAACAACTTTTTCGAGATATCATTTGTGAGGAAAAGAAGTTTTTGTGGGAGCTAGATCCTCGATCGTTAGTACCATATTGTAAAGTTCGAAATCCTTTTTGGGCCGAGGTCGCAAAAGCCTGGTATTTCTATCTGAAAACCCAAAGTGTAGATTCTAGTTATGACGTATGTAGGTATCCAATTTGGAACACGTATTTTCAAACCAACCAAAACTTAATTTCCAGGAAAAAAGAGTTCATAAATAAAGGGCTGTGTTATTTTAAGGATTTACTCAATGGTAACGGAGATTTACTTGGATGGGTAGAATTTAAGGAGCGCTACAATACAGGTATAAATTTTGCTGACTTTTATAGCCTTATGCATTGTCTTCCAAGAGAGTGGAAGCAGACATGTAGCACATATCAACAAATTGCGGTAAATTTTGAAAATACTTGTTTGGAGAAGGTATCCCGAGAGAAACGAACATGTCATTATATCTATAATAATCTTGTTAAGTGTCTTAATGTTAATAAACGCAATGAAACTAAATGGGAAGGAGAACTTCGATGTACCATCTCGACCCATGAATGGAAATGTTTTTATAAATTGCCGTACATAGCTACTATTGATGAGCGATTAAGGAGCTTTCAATTTGACATATTGCATCATACTACCGCCACAAATGTATATCTTAAGACCTGCAAGATACGAGAGAATGACAATTGTTCGTTTTGTCACACAGACCCGGAAACTATAATGCATCTTTTCTGCGAGTGTCCCTATATAAGGCAACTTTGGGTAACATTGGCCACATGGTTGGAACAGTACATTGAAATTAACATTGTTAATTTGTTTTCAAAGAAAAGAATCTTGCTTGGAATTTCTAAGAATAAATATGGCAATCTTTTCAACCATATACTATTGATCATTAAAAGATATATATATGGTAATAAATGGAAAGGTGGTAAGCCGTCTTTGCAAGGGTGTAAAAATGCAATCAAGTTTTACTATCAAATAGAAAAATATATTTCGCATGATAAAGGCGGGTACAGTTTAATGATTTTCGATAGCAAGAGTCCTCTGCGCCATGCCCTCGATTGCCAGTAAGCTACGGTGGAGACATTATTTTTGTTTACTATGAAACCACCGCTACGTTTTGGTTATTATGTACTGTGTTTGTGCTGCCTATGAAAAAAAAATAGAAAAAAAAAAAAAAATAATGATCCTGATGATTTTAAGTCCTGGTGGTCCCTAGTCTTGATGACCCCTAGTCTTGATGGTCCCTGGTCCTGATGGTTCCTAGTCCTGATGGTCAATGGTCTTGATGGTCCATATTCCGAATGGTCATTAGTGCTGGTGGTCCCTAGTCTTGATGGTCCCTAGTCCTGATGGTCCCTAGTCCTGATGGTCCCTAGTCCTGATGGTCCCTGGTACTGATGGTCCCTAGTCCTGATGGTCCCTAGTTCTGAAGGTCCCCAATGTTGATGGTCCTAGTCCGGATGGTCCCTAGTCTCGATAGTCCTTAGTCCTGATGATAGTCCTTATTCTTGGTGGTCCCTAGTCTTGATGGTCCCTAGTCCTGATGGTCCCTGGTCCTGATGGTCCCTGGTCCTGATGGTTCCTAGTCCTAATGGTCCCTGGTCCTGATGGTCCCTAGTCCTGATGGTCCCTAGTCCTGACGGTCCCTAGTCCTGATGATCTCTAGTCCTGATGGTCCCTAGTCCTGATGGTTCCTAGTCCTGATGGTCCCTAGTCTTGATAGTCCCTGGTCCTGATGGTCCCTAGTCCTTATGGTCCCTAATCTTGATGGTCCCTGGTCCTGATGGTTTCTAGACCTGATGGTCCCTAGTCCTGATTGTTCCTAGTCCTGATGGTCCCTAGTCCTGATGGTCGCTGGTCCTGATGGTCCCTAGTCCTGATGGTCCCTAGTCCTGATGGTCCCTAGTCCTGATGGTCCCTGGTACTGATGGTCCCTAGTCCTGATGGTCCCTAGTTCTGAAGGTCCCCAATGTTGATGGTCCTAGTCCGGATGGTCCCTAGTCTCGATAGTCCTTAGTCCTGATGATAGTCCTTATTCTTGGTGGTCCCTAGTCTTGATGGTCCCTAGTCCTGATGGTCCCTGGTCCTGATGGTCCCTGGTCCTGATGGTTCCTAGTCCTAATGGTCCCTGGTCCTGATGGTCCCTAGTCCTGATGGTCCCTAGTCCTGACGGTCCCTAGTCCTGATGATCTCTAGTCCTGATGGTCCCTAGTCCTGATGGTTCCTAGTCCTGATGGTCCCTAGTCTTGATAGTCCCTGGTCCTGATGGTCCCTAGTCCTGATGGTCCCTAATCCTGATGGTCCCTAATCTTGATGGTCTCTGGTCCTGATGGTTCCTAGACCTGATGGTCCCTAGTCCTGATTGTCCCTAGTCCTGACGGTCCCTAGTCCTGATGGCCCTGGTGCTGATGGTCCCTAGTCTTGATGATCCCTAATCTGAATGGTCCCTAATCCTGACGGTCCCTAGTCCTGATGATCCCTAGTCCTGAGGGTCTCCAGTATTGATGGTCCCTGGTCCTGATGGTCCCTAATCCTGATGATGCCTAGTCCTGATGGTCCCTGGTCCTGATGGTCCTAGTCCTGATGGTCCCTGGTCCTGATGATGCCTAGTCCTGATGGTCTCCAATCTTGATGGTCCCTGGTCCTGATGATCCCTGGTCCTGATGGTCTCCAATCTTGATGGTCCCTAGTCCTGATGATCCCTGGTCCTGATGGTCTCCAATCTTGATGGTCCCTGGTCCTGATAGTCCCTAGTCCTGATGGTCCTTAGTCTTGATGGTCCCTAGTCTTGATGGCCCCTAGTCATGATGGTCCTTAGTCCTGATGGTCCCTAGTAGTGATGGTCATTAGTCCGGATGGTCCTAGTTCTGATGGCCCCTAGTCCTGATGGTCCTTAGTACTTATGGTCCCTAGTCTTGATGGTCCCTGGTCCTGATGGTTCCTAATCCTGATGGTCCTTAGTGCTGGTGGTCTCTAGTTTTGGCTGCCCCTATAGTCCTATCGGTGATACCGGACAGATGTACTGCATGAAGAACGTTATGACGAACAGTTGGTAGAGCACTGCCACACACTTGCCACTCCAGTGCCTCCAGCCATTGTGTTTGGGGGAGGGCAAGGGGGGGCCGTGTTCCCAGAGCACGAAGAATAAATGTCGTTATTCCCAGGTCCCGATGAATTAAAAGGAGAACTTCCCCGCGTACAAAAGAAGGGCGGATACATGGTATCAAGATGAGGATTTCCCGCTTCACGGTTATTTAATATTAAAATTTCCAGTTCACGATTAATGAAAATCTTTGATCCCGGCGGTCGGCTAGTACCCTTTCCCAGTTCACGAAGAATTACTTTCCTCATTTCCAGTTCACGGTGAAATAAAAAGCCCAAAATAGCTGTTATAATTATTATTGGTGTAGAAAGAAATACTCATACAAACAAACCTGCTGTTTAGAAAGCTGAATATTGTATCTTTGTTGGATATGACCCAATATTGCATGTTCATATTTATGCTCAAACTCAATACATGTCATCTACCTTAGGCCAGAACAAAGTATGTACGGAAGACTGTACAGTATAAAAAAAATATAGAGGTAGTATAGTGTGCATGCATGGTGCAATAGAATAAAGTTCAACGCCGATTCCTTAGAAGTGTATAAACGAGACTTTAGATAAAACATATTTGTTCTTTACCAATATCCATGAAGTGCAACTGACTGTACCATGCAATAAGCCTTTTTCGTTTCCATTTATTTCGTTTTGTACTGTTTTTGCCATGATTTTTATCTAGTCTAATCGATATGTGAAAGATATGTATCATTTTGTATGAACTCTGCAGCTGATAAACCTTGCTTGTGGTGCTTTTAATCTGATATTATTCCTTTTTGATGTTGTATAAGCTTATCGAACAACTGTTACTGATTTAAGAGAACAATAAACCGATTAAATAATAATTCGTAATTTTCACGCCCTGTGTCGTCATGTTGTCTTCACCTGGAACGCAGTACGAATGTACAGCTGGGTGAGACATGTTTTGCGCAACTTTCGGTTGTCATAAAGGCGGTTATTTAAATAATGCAACACATATATGTCGCAAGAGGTGTTAAACAAGTTACTATAATTATGTTTTGTCAATGTGCAAGCAGTCATGTTGGCATATAAGACAACTTTATTCAACATATTTCTGGTCCCTTTAAGGAAGAAAGCAACAGCGTGATAGTGGACGCCATAGAAGGCTTAGTCACAATGTTTAAATGATAAAACCCAAACCTATAGGACTGCCTTTCAGTTGTACCAGACTACATGCCACAAACTGCATGCGACTTTGCCGACTTTGTTACTGAACATTTCACTTGCACAGTATACGTTGTACGTAATAAATGTTCGTTATATGCTGTTAACTGTCCCTTCATTCCGTCGTTTAAGTCACCATGCTCGGTACACAGTAGCCCATCCTGCTGAGTTATGACACCCAGTGTCAAAAACTCCATCAAGCTTGAGATACAAAAAAGAAGTGAAGTCAACCATGTCCGTGCCATGCCTCTGTTTCGTATTTTTAAGTTAACTAGTAAAAAAAGAAGTCTCTTCATCCCTATAATTACAGGCTCAATTACACCTGAAGGGCCTGGACAGGCCTACCCTAAGGCACACACTCTCTCGGCAGAGGGCGCACCGACTTGTTCCCCTCACGATGGCCCTAGGTATCAGACTCGCTGGACCAAGACCGGTACATGTCGTGACGTCAAGAAGAACATTATTACAGACGTCATTGCTCTGAAGCAACTATTATTATTGATTATTCTTGGGTATTTATATCGCCAAATCCGAGAATACCTAGAATACCTTCAGACGCATGTATATCGAAGTATGCCAGGTACCTTACTAAATATACCGTATTTATTTTAAACATGTTATAGGTTGCTAGCCTTATATAATATAGATATTGACAAAGTGTCAAACCGACCCGATACTGTACTGGGGAGGCTGTAGGGGCTCCTAGCAGCTACATAGAATCACAAAAAACACTCAACCGCTACATAGCAGCACAGCAAACAACTACTCAACAGCTACGTAAAATCGCGGTTTGTGGTGAAATGAGCGCCATGCAACCTGATTGGGCATGAGCACCAGTCTGACAATGTGAAATAACAAACAATGACCATAAACCAGTTTTCATTAAAGTTAAAAAAATAGTTGAATCTGCGACACCGTTGTATCAGGATTATGTTCCTGTGGCGGGGGCCTCGTCACCTTGGATAGAACGCACGTCACAGGAAGTCTGTTTCTTGGATAGAACGCACGTCACAGGAAGTCTGTTTCTTGGATAGAACGCACGTCACAGGAAGTCTCTTTCTTGAATAGAACGCACGTCACAGGAAGTCTGTTTTCTGGGGGAGGGCGTCCCTCACCGGAAGCTAGTCCCCGGCAGCCTCGATCCCGTGTCCAGTCACCACAGGCGCATGGCCAACACGCACAAAGGCGCCAGAACCGCCAGAACGGCTGTTAAAATATGGTGAAAAACGTGGGGATCATGAATAACTTCATATTACATCGATTATATGATTCTGACTCTCCACACTATCCCCACATATCGAACTGTAAATTTCAATATTGGGATCGCCTGTGCTATATTGGAGATTATTATTTATAGGATTTTAGTTGAAACGAGAACATTAGTTTCTCCGCATATACTGGGTGCAGAGACATGACGGAAGCCGCCATAACTCTAAATTGCGTGCGCGGTGCTTGCATGCTTACCTGGCGCCACCAGCATGGCAGACGACGGCTCACACGTGGGAGGGTCACCCAGGGAGGCCTGACACCCCCACGCCTCTCTCCACGCTGACTGGCCAGCCAGCCGGTAGCTGGTGTAGAAGCTCGCGGCGCCGTCCCCGCAGTGGCTCCGGGCGGCTTGACAGAAGCAGGCCAGCTCCTGGTGGACCACGCTGGGGGCGGGGGTGGGAGTGGGGGGGGGGACGAGAGGTGTTAGAGAAGAATGAAAATTCTCACACTCACTTGGCTGTGGCTCATTGTGACACGAGGTCACCCATCCCGGACCCATGCGACTGGGCTGTTTTTTTAAGGTTTGATTGTCACCTGACAAGGTTAAATTTTGACCATGGTTTGTGCGAGAAAATCCATATGACATGGCGAGATGGGTTTATACCAACACACATCTCCTTTTCTATCCTCGCCTACGGGCTCGGAGGGGATATTGGACATTTGTGCTGAGATAAACCCATCTCGCACTCGAACCAATGTCATATGCGTCTCACCTCACCCTTGCTAGTGATTGGTCCATATGACCCAGTCGCCCCAACATCACCATAGAATACACCAGGGAAAGACCAGCGTTCTTCAGGCTTAATTAACACAAGTCAAACACGTAAAGACAGCATTGGCACGGAATAGAAGGTGCCATATATAAACTCATGCAAAAGTTAATATTGTAACTTTCGTATTATTGACTGCAGCGTAAATAAGACGCCCTCGAATAGTGTCTTTTGACATTTTGTGTCCATTTTCATCGACAGTTTCATCGCAATAATAAGTAGAGTTGATCGGGACTTTTTTCATATATAATTTAATTTAATAATCATTTTTATTATACCCCTTACATTAGCAATATTAAAACGTGGAAATATGAATACTTAATGATGCACAACCTAATATGAAACGCATTATAGATTGAAATCATTAGACAGTTGAAGGCGTCAACAAACTGATATGCCTACCCACACGCAGCTCGGTATCTGTCGGCTGTTGTATCTAGTCGGTTGTCTACGATCTCTTTCAATCCGTCATCATGTTCCGTTAGACACGTACCCAGGGCTTGATTAAAGTTCAAAGAATCGAAGAAGCAACCTTTGTGCTGGAGAAAGCCTGCAAGACAATATGTATTTTATGTTATGAATCAGTAAATATCAGTGAGTCTAGCATGTGGTGAAGTCAAATTGAAGGACAGCCATCAGCTAGGAAGGGCACTCACATTTGCTTCGTTTACGATATCACCAATGGAGACGCTAACCTCTACCACAACATTCGTGCAGCACTGACTCTGATCGTTAATAACTTTAATTTAAGTCAGTTTTAGTACTAAGCTGATAGTTCAACTAATTCCACGGGGAATACGGATGGACATGTTTAAAATACGAACTGGATCTCCCAGCGCCGCAGGTGTATCTCCAGGGTCTGGCCACTGATTCCCAGGACGCCGTGAGGGCGTCAGACTCGCACAACGCAAGGCCGTTCAGGGCGCAAAGGTCAAGGTCAGCAAAACCACTTCGAAAGACAGTATGCAGCAATCATAGTATATGCTAATGATTTCAGCGGGTATTGCCATAATATGCATCATTGAATCATCCAATGTTTAATTTAAAATATTTACTAATAAATACGATTTTATGTTGGAAGTGTGCGCCCATGAATGAAGGCGGTGGCGAGACTGGAGGCACCACCACATTAAATACTATTAATTTAACATAATGAAAGATTATATCATGGAAGTGATATGAAACATTCACAATTCAATATTCAGTCAATGTTATTAATTTTTAGCTTGTTTTACTATGGCAAGCAATTCATTACGATATTTTAATGCTGGCTCGGGTTTTACTAACCGGCAGACATCCGTCAGATCCTCTGCAGACACATTAAATTGCGGCGGAGTCGCAGAAGTGCGCAAACATTGATGGATTTGTAGACAAGTACCTATCGCAAAATCGAAGCGTGAGAATCATCCAAGCCAAAATTTCCCTTTCATTCCTGACAAAATATTACTAGTCAACAAGCGGACATAATACACATCTAGTCTTATATTGCACAAACGAATGGTCATTAACAAAGCGTTATTAACGGACAGATCGTTACTTAGTTTCGCATTATTGAACATTATGGATAAAGTGGTCAAAGAAAGTCACTGTGCACATCGTAAACAATATAGCTAACAGTAAAAAATGCTTCTTAAAATGTCACATGTTTTAATCTAATAATTCTTCTTTTGTATTACTTTAAAGACGATACGTATGCAACCCAACGAATTTACCAAATGAGGCCTTTTCGCCTGGCGGAAGTGACGTCATTGCGAGGGTGGGCGGCGTGACCCCGCCGTGGCAGGATGTGGGGGAGCCTCTTATGTCGGGGCACTGGTACAGGTTCCAATAGACCTCGGCCTGCTTGAAGGCGTAGGTTTGGTAGAACCCGGCAGCCTCCACCCCGCAAGCCGGCAGCACGGCGGCACAGGAACAGAAGATCAACTCGTCATTGACACTGAAACACAAACCAGCGGTACACCGCCATGTTGGTAGATCTGGTGATCTTAATGTCTAGTATATTATTATATATAAAGTATCAGCGAATCCACTTTTATACATTTATACCATTATATTTATTATATGCACCTTCATGCCGTTATATGGATGATATAATTGTGTATAAAGTTGTATTTATCATGTTCAATTTTATACCGTTATATTTATTATATATGACCTTCATTCGGTTATATTTAATTCTGTGTATTGTTAAAACTCGCCAAGACATACAACATGGGCGCAAGAGGTTTCCGGTTCACTGTTTTGCCAATACCCAAATATGTCTTGTATTGTATATGTATGTATCAATATATTAGAAATAGATATGTTTTTAAGTACCCACCGGCAGACATCTGCGTACAGGGCATCGGCCGTCTCATAATCCTGAGCGTTGATGAGGGCTATGGCCGCGGTGTATTCTGCTGAGCATTGGTTGATGGATGCCACAATCCTTGGGTCGTCGAGGCACTCTTTGTGGGCGAGGAACACTGGAAGCGACAGAGGTTTGCTTAGACATCGCCGGCTGATTCAGATCCACATGGATCCATAGCACGAGATATGGCCTCATATGCCTCCGTCTGGACTGG
Source organism: Arenicola marina (assembly GCA_964019135.1). Taxonomy (NCBI): domain Eukaryota; kingdom Metazoa; phylum Annelida; class Polychaeta; family Arenicolidae; genus Arenicola; species Arenicola marina. The sequence continues at coordinate 40,884,672 of OZ025251.1, read as the reverse complement.
TTTATCTGGAGAGCTAAACAGTCCTTACTGTGGACAACGAGATTCTGATATAACCTAAGCCGTACAAACGGGCTTGTCTTGCCGATACCGCTTTAAATCACAACCAAACTTCAGATCATGAAGGCAAATCTTACACACTAATCAAGGAAGACTAGTACTTCTTCCATCGATCCCAGAGAGTCTCCTCAACTAATGCCAATGTATTTTTGTCTTGTCAGTAGGTACTAGTCACTGTATTTCTCGTATGTTTCTTTTGTGGCATTTTGAAATAAACATATATCATTCAAACAGACCCTTCTTGAAATTACATCCACCTTCTACTTCCATATTAGGGCGGGGAAGGGGCGTGGTGTTCTAACAAACTGATCACCGCGGGCGAGCAGACTTCTGCTTATGGTTTCCAACAAAAGGGAGTCGAGGGCGGGGCGGGGCGGGGCGGGGCGGGGCGGGCGGGGGAGGGGGCGGACAAGTGCCTCTTTGTCGCCGGGTCCCCACGGCCTGCACATTGGAAGTAAAAAGGGGTGTGTGTGGGGGGGGGGGGGGGCGAGGGGAGGGTATTGGAGGTCATTTTGATATACTATTTTTTTGTATAAACTTTATTTATTTTGCGAGGTTTTCAACAGCGAATGCACATGTTAATGATCACCTCGAATAACGATACAAAACAATTGTGAACTAAACGAATAAAAAATTCAACTTCATAACAAGATCATAAGGTAAGGCACAAGTGAAAAAAGGTCAACAAAGGGTTTGATATACTTCACTCTCCCCACTCTGCCGGCAGAGGGAGTTCGTTCCTCACATCACCTCTGCCCCGCGTCAACGCCCACCTCACGACTGACCCCAACGGTCCTGGGGTCACGAATGATTTTTGAGTTTTTTTTTTGATTGAATAGTGAATTTTCGATGCAGAATTTGAGAAATATAGATTCCGTTGTCGAATACACAATAGAAGATTTAAGCGAAAAAATATTTCAAAATAACACGGGGTCAAAGTTCAAAACGCTTTACGCCTTAGGCCTCGAGCGCACTCGAAAATATAGTTCGAAAGTAACATGGCTTCGAGTTAATTAAACTCAAAAGCATTCGTCAAGTATGATGCCAGTGGCACAGCAAATGCTAAACAATGCGGTATTTGATGCCAAACTGTGAATTTATTTTTGATCAGATTCATTTTTATTTTATGCGTATGAAGGATAATTCTGATGGTTAAATTTGACGTGGGGCAGAGGGACTATGGCGCAAGCGTAACGCCCTTTGCCGGGAGATCGCGCTCTTCCCAATAGTTTCGATCACGTGACAATTCCGCTCCCGAAATGAAATATTATGCCAGTTGTCCAGACCCTTGATAATTTTGAATAACATAAAATTAGGGCCTAAAACAACACTAATTCCACTGTCGCTGCTCGTGTAGTGTTTGATCGGACTCACGTGTCCGGCCTTGGGTCGAGCAGACGTAGCTCTCACGGGCATCCAGGGATGGCCAGCTGTACTCCAGGGAATCACAGGTGGCCACTTCCGGCTCCAGACAACTCTTGAGTATCTCAAACGCACTGAAAGAAAATGTTTGACGAGTAAGTGGCCTGCAGGCGTAAACCAACACTGAATGTTATGCAAATCTACTTAACGCTAGGTGGAACATTTGTCGCGCGATTATTGGGTTCAAATAGAAAACAACAATATGCGAGGTCGGATCAAGCCCGGATCCAAATGGAAAACGGGAGGTGGGGGTGGGGGGGAGCGGGAGGCTTCGCGAGATGGCTTAGCTTTTACTTTTCATGTGTTAAATGGTATCATATTCGGCCACAAAAGTGAGGGCCGGGGCCGGGGCCCCGGCCGGTCGATCCCCCCCACCCCCGTGCATCTGCCCCTGATATGCCTTGTTTCCACGGTATACTCACTCGCAATACTCGCTGAGTTCTGCTTCGGTCCCGACAGCGACCGCGACCGTGTTGGCGTAGGGGAAAGCATCGATGCAGGCCTGGGCGGCCGTACAGTCAGCGGCCACCAGGCCGAACTCTGCAGAGGTAAACCATCACCGCAGGCAACGCGGAAGTCACAGGCTTGACATATTTATATATATGCGTGTTTAGTGGTAATACACGCTAGACCATACAATGCCAAAATCAAAATAGGTGGAGGAAATATAACTGAGAAGTGGTAGTCGAACCCTGGGATTTAGGACGAGATTTTTTGGAGCGAGCCTTTCTTATCGCTCTGGTCCAAATCGCGATACTGTACGTCCAGTATCAAGATATTTATGGTGGATTCGTATTCAGAGAGACTCATCATTTGTATAGAAAGAAAGAAGGTCACATTCACGTCCTCTAGCGCCGCAACTGGAAACGTATGCCCAATGGACGTGTTCTCGAGCCAGGCTGACCGCTCACGCCTGCCTCCAACCTGGAAACGGTCCAGTGCCCCGCCAGAGACGGCTCAAGCGGGAGCGGTGGGTGGGGGGGGGGGGGCCCTATTGCCGAAACTGAGCGTTCTACGTTAAATTTGAGGTCAAATTCGTTTGATAGTTTACTCTCCTGTGTCTTTGCCTGTGGCATCTTTCTTGAGTTAACCCATCGAGTTATCACTCATTCAATGTGACTTCCGCGTTCCGGAACGATGACTTCACGATACTTTCGGTAATACAGTATTTTAAGTACAATAAGCCGGATACAGTTGTTCAGTAATGCAGGAAACTATAGGCAATAGGGAGTAATCATTCCCATAAAATGTCCAGCAGATCTTCAGTGGAAGAGTCGGACTGATCACACAAGCGGCGACATTCAAAACAGTCCTTGCTATTAGGATTCATGGCCCTCTTTACATGATCCTGTTTTATCGTCTACGCAGAAAATGCCCATGCATTGATACTAACAATGACTACATAAATAGAGTAGGGGTGGGGGTGGGGGGGGGGGCACTACAAGTTGAGTCACATGAGGTCTCCGAAAAAAAACAAAAAACAAGAGGTTGGGGTGGGATGAACAATGCGGAAAACTGATAATCGGGGGGCGGGGGAGGTTGTGAGCTAGAGAGAGAGAGAGAGAGGGAGATAAATATATATATAGAGAGGGGAGTGGGGATGGGGAGGGGTGAGGGGGGGGGGAGGGGTCACACCAAAGAAACCAAACTTGCGTTCACCAGTGCAGACGCTGTTGTAGGCGTGATTACACACAATCCCCTGCGGGTCTAGGCGTCATGTGGCGTACGTGACACGCCCAGCTTGGTGCTCGCCGAGGCCAATAGTCATGAAGTCAGTACGGTGATTACCATAAAACAAGAAAGAGCCCCAAGTCGCCGGACGGGCACTCGAGGCAACAAACTCAACGCTTCGAAATTCGTCTTATGTTTTTTTTTACATTGCAGCACAGATCATAGTGTGGTTTCTATGCAGGAGGAAAGTTGTTATTAGTTTGTTATTAGGGAATTTTTGTTTACCAGAGCTGGCTACGTAATGGTTTAAATTCCATTAAGTTAATTATATATTGATAAAAAAATGAATGTTTTTTTCTATAAAATAAAAAAATATACGAAAGTAAAATTTAATGAAATGGCATAACAAATCAGCTATAAGTACCTTAAAGTTACATTTCTGGGTATTTTTGTCATTTTTAAATGTTCATTTTGGTGCACTCGTTGCAACGATCACCTCAAAATATAACTTTAAGACTCACTTTAATCGCCTCCCGTTAAGTTATAGTTATCAGGTGCGGATCCACGATTTTGCAATGAGGAGTGTGTGTGGGTGGGGTGGGGGTCCACTTTGAGTAGGTTCGATCTTGCGACCGAGTCTGGCCGGGGTGTTTAACACAATACCCCCCCCCCACTCCCTGGATCTGCCACTGGTTATGTTCTTAACCAGCATTAAAGACGACGAGATGAGATTCGTACGAGTATTGTCTTATTCGTGTATCTACCTGCCAACCCGTCACACGGTTAGGATATTATTTGTTTCGCGAATGTATGAACATTGTAAACATGGTTATCACTCACCGGCAATAAAATATGCAGCAGTTATGGCGAAGATAAAAGTAACTTTCATCATGCTGAATGTCTGTCAGGCCAAAAGTTCCCTGTCGTCCTGTTGAATATCGAACTGAGCTGTTTTTCACTGTCCTCTCTCTTGGATGATCACTTTCAGTTTGTGGGACTCTCTTCCTGGTAGCACTATATATATAGGGAGATCTACAGAGGACAAACGTAGATCCACTCGTCACGCTTCGGACATAACCGTTCGCCTCCATTACGCCAACACTCCCCCCCCCCCGTCTTCCCATCCTCTAACCGTGCCCATGCCCCCTCCATCCTCCCTCCCCCTCCATCTGCACCCATGCCACCGTACCTCCGCCTCCAAGCGCCCATTCTTTCTAACTCACCCACTTCTTGACTTCCGCGTCTAGACTTTGGGCTGAACGCATACCTCTTCGAGTCAGACACACACAGTAAGGACACTCTGGCTACCTCTAGCACCACTCCACATGACGGTCACAGGCACGTGAACTCAATACAACCGACGTTCCCCACCCCCCCCACTCTGCCAGCAGTAGGAAGCACGTTCATCTCATCACCTCTGCCCCACGTAAAAGCCAACCTCACGGTTGACCTCAACAGTGCTGGGCTCACAAAAGCTCTTAGAGGGTCGAAAGGTTGAATTTTGTATCTTTCGATGCAGAATTTGAAATATATAGACATTCCGTTGTCGTACGATCACAATGGAAAAGTTACGCGAAACAATATTTCAATATGACACGGGGTCAAAGATCAAAGCGCTTCACGCCTTTGGCCTCGATCAAACTCGAAAACATAGTTCGAAAGAAATGTGACCTATAATTAATCAAAATCGAATGGATTCATCCGGTAGGGTACCAGTACCCCAGTAAGTGCTAAACATTGATGTATTTAATGTCAAACTGCGAGTATATCTTCGATTAAATTCTTTTTAAATTTTCGCGTGTGAAAGATAAGTTGGATGATTAAATGGTTGATGTGTGCAGATGGGCTATAGCTTAAAGTTGCATATTGAGTTCTTTCCCGCCAAAACTAAGACCAGACGAAATTTATATCAAACTTTGCAGAAAACTCGATTGTTTCATTCCATATATTCAGAAACCTGATAAACATCGCCGTTTCGCCTGTGGTGTGGCAAACGTGTATATCCCGGGAAACCACAGAACTCTGTCCCGGCACTGCTACTTATATCAAAGCATCGCGAAGTACACAAACTGATGACGTTTACCACTAAAATAAAAACTTGTGGTAAATTGATATCACTGGCAAGGCTAAGAGACACTATATGGCAGTCTGGCATGGGTGGAGTATAGACAAAATAAATCTTGAATGATTCAAGGACTGATTCTTACATGTATTTTGACCTCTTCAGTTTTGGCGGGAAACAACTCGACAAGCAACTTTAAGCGGAACGCCCACAACCGGGAAATCGGTTTTTCATATGAGTGTGTTAGGAAGCGTATTATTTTGCATATTTAAAAGAAGCAATAAAAAGCACATAAAAATACTTTGAGTCTGTAAAACAACAATTTCAACATAAAACTACGCGGTTTGTTTATATCGCGCGCGGACGTCCCAACGAGCCGCGGCCGACATCACACAAAATACCGAACAGCGAACAGGCGCGCAGGGATATAAAACCGGCCACCAACTTCTGCTCCGGTGAATAAATTTGCTTCTCTCCGTATAGCCCACAGGCTTTCAGGATTTAAATTCAAGACCGGATGTAGTTATTTGACATGGAGAAGAGATTGTCGAACGACGCAGTGTATTTGCATGCGGAGCCGGATGGGTCTCAGGTTTGACCTTTTAGACTTTTTCCTACGTGGTCTGATATTCATATATAATTCAATCGATTGTTGACGCGTTTTATCCTGATCATATGAATAAAATACGTATGTAGGAGGGGAAGGGGAAGGGGGTCGGAATGAGGGTTAAGAAATGATTTTTTTCTCTTCTACCACAAGCGATAAAGTACATTTCATCTCTATCAAATGTGAAACTTCATCGGTAAATTTGGCACTCAGCAGGATCCAAGATGGAAAGGGGGGGGGGGGCGTTAAGGGGTTTAAGGAGTTAGTAGAGGGGACACACTCCAAGCTGCAAGGGGGCAAGGGGGGGGGGGGGAGGGGGAGGAAGGTTGCGTTCCCTGATTACTAAGAAACAAATTCTTTATTCCCAGGTCACGCTGAATTCAAACGAGCACTCCCCGCATACAAAGGAATGGAGGATACAGGTTATTATTATGATGCATATGTTTTATATCTCTTTGGGTCTGTAAAACAAACTTTTCAACATAAATCTGCGCGGTCTATTTTTATCGCGCGCGGACGTGATAGCGAGCCGCGGTCGACATCACACACAAAATAGCGAACGGCGAACAGGAGCGCAGGGATATAAAGCCGGCCACCAACTTCTGCTCCGGTGACCAAATTGCTTCTCTCCGGATAGCCCACAGGTTTTCAGGACTTAAATTCAAGACAGAGTGTACTTATTTGACATGGAAAAGAGGTTGGTAATACAAAAAATTACGGAATATATTGCTTTAACCAACTATGGATACGGAAATGTATGGTTACAGCAGGGGGTTGGAGACGAATCGTTGTTTTTCACTAATTTTGTAGCGACTCGTATCATGTGGTTTGAACTGGTTTATTTCCTGTAAATGCAGATGGCATTGTCAAAGTATGTTAACAATAGAGCAGTGGACGGTCTGTCCTTGTCGATACATACAATGCAAACTGCCGGCGTAAGCCTATTTATAGTAGATAGTTGTGTATTGCAACTAGCAAGAAAGAACCAATCAGTGCGATTGAATCAGAGTCAAGTCAGGTCAGGTAACTACGAATAATTAACGTTGTGCGGAAGTTATTTCCTGTTACATATACCCTCTGTTTATAAATGTCGTCCCTTGACATTTCATATAAGTTTAAAAGAACGCAGCAAACAGTTACCTCACTATTATGTTGAGGTCACTCTTAATAACAAATCAGAATCAAGCACGCCTTACATTCACACAGACTACAATTTAAAAATATTAAGCCCAACATTTTTGAGGTCATCGCGCAACACCAGTACATCAATACTACAGATCCATGATAATTAATCCCTTGTCATGGTCTACAATGATAACATTAATATAAAGTGTCGTTATCTAAACACATCATTACGCGCTCCTCACTGGGGGCTCCACATATATACATCATAGGTTCCTTTATACTAATCACTCCACTGAACACTTGTACATTAAGTAGCGCTTTGGTTACTTCACATAATTTAAACATTTTACAAAGCATTAACATTCCATCAACATCTGTGGAAGTTATATATTCGATACGCCCAGTCTCATCTCACGAATAATTCTTGACAGATTAAATCAAGAATTACAATACTCATTTCACCCAAAACGTATTTACAAGTTGATTTTCATGCAAGGCATTCTTTACATGCTACTTGACAATGAACATTTCAAATTTACACAATACTTGTGAACAAATTTTAATAGTGTTACACCGCATTATATTTACACATAATAAATCTGTTGATATAGTTGATAGTCACCAAAAGCGTGATGGAGCTTTTCTTTCGCGGTTTGATCTACGAACATTCGCATTCAACTCAGTTGGGGAGACCGTTTCTTGATTAGTTGTCTCTGAGACACGTGTGGGATCAGGGGATGAAACACTGGGCGTATGAGATGGCGGTGATGCAGGTTGACTGACTGGGCGTGGTGGCGATAACTGGCGCCCGTCACAAGCTGATTTACCTACAGTGGGTGTTGATGATGGAGATGAAGGGTGAAGAGATGATGTTGGTAACTCAGCAGAGCTAGCAATTTCAATTTCACCTGGCGCAAGATTACGCGGTTGAAATGGGGGATGACTTATAATAGGGGTTTGAAATGGATTCCCACTACGAGCATGTCTCTCCTGTCGGGGTAATGCTGAATTGCGCGTGTCATAACGTGGGCGTTCACTGTCTGAGTCTGATGACTGTCTCGCTTTCTAAGGTTACCTTCTTGCGCGGAATTGCAGTATTAGAAGATACCTTAGCCTGGGGATCAAGCTGGGGACCACGATTGTCAATCAATGATCCCACTGGCAGTAGCATGTTTCTATGGAGGACCCGCTGTTTGCCTGAGGACTCATGTTTGACACAAAATACAGGTATCTCTGGGTCAGGCTTCGAGTCAACAAGGTAAACCTCCCTATGCCACTTGTCCGCCAGTTTGTGCGGCCCTGTGAATGCGACTTGTCTGATTAAGACTCTGTCGCCGACACTCAGTGTAGCACCATGGACACGTTTGTCATAGCATTGTTTTTGTCTCTCCTGACTAACTTTCGCATTGGATCCAGCAACGTCATAAGCGGTTGTTAATCTTTGCTTTAGTTTCTCCACATAGTTTCCATATTCTGTTTCAACTGTTTGGGCCTCCCCCCTTTCCCCCCAATACGATATCTACAGGCAACCTCGGTTGTCTGCCGTACATTAGAAAGAAAGGTGAGAACCCGGTGGAGCTATTTCTAATTAAGCGTGTGTAATTGGAAGGTAGGCAGCACGTACGGGCCGTTGGTGCTAGAAATTGACGTAAAGCATAAGTATCCCTGTCTCGTGAGTTCTCGATCACATCCCGTAGCGACTGTACAGCCAAAAGTGTGGAAAGACGACGGTCAAAGAAATGTAAATACCCTGTTAAACATCTCAGGCTATGTAAAAGTTCTCAAACCGTGCATGTTAGAAGGGTATAGATGGGAGAATTGATGCATATGTATATACACTATATAGAATTTATGCTCATTTTAGTGAAGTAAAATCCCGAAGTATATTAAAGAGTGCCTAATTGTTTAAAATTGCCAAGCTAACTTTATCCTTTAAATGCCATAAAGTGAAATACGTGCACTTGTGTTTTGTCTATACATTTCTGTTTGTATATCCAGAAACGTTAAAAGGGCGCCTAGTAGTTTGCATTATGATCGTCTAGTGATTTGGACTGCTGGTGGGGTGCGAAGGAAGGAGGAACAGTTAGTTAGCCTGACTAATTAACCCATTCCATCGATGAAGCTTGATAAAGGGGGCAGAGATTGTCTCACAGCCCAGTGCTTTAGCACCTGGTCCCAGTGCAGCCGTAACCAAGGCGTGGTGTAGGCTACACGCGTACCCCCTGATCGTGAACACTGCACCGGTTTCTGATGGGTGCAGGTGCGATATCATGTCTTTTGTTCCGCAGCGCACATGGGGGCATTATGATAATCTCTAGCCCGCTATATACACTGGCCGGTGTGAATATGTACTGGGTTAAACATGGACGCAGACCCAAATGGGCCATGGTAAAGATATAAGAACTAAACAACGGACGGAATTAATGTTCGTCCTGGTAATTTTAATTGATAAAATCATTCTTGGAGCAGGTATTTATTGAACGAATGACTGCTTCCGCGGACGCTTCGTTTCTCCTGCGTTTGGCTGCTCCCATCGTTATCACTAAGGCGCAACTTTTTGTGAACATTTATATAATTTCCTCCACAATGATTTACGCAAGCGCATTCGCACAAATATTCCAGCTAGCCTATAGTGGTCGGGCAGCATACGTATGGCCAAACAAGCGATGTCGTAGATTGCGAATCGCCATGCGAACAACTTATCTTCTATGATAATTGAATATTATTTGATGGATCGGCAAAGGCTAAACGTTACATAAACATCCCTGGAGAGTGACTACACAAAAACAAATGTTGCAGAACATTATTGTCGCTAAAGCAGCTGTTACTAAACATGACTAAGCAGAAGCGACTGTTCAGCAAATACATATTTTTATCAGCACTCGCCCCTCATCCAATATAGGATCTGATCTGATCTTGTATATTGTCCGACAGGCCAATAAAGATAACTTTATACTTCTCGTAATGTTTGCCACGTCACGAGGGGGTTCCCATGGCAACATCAGGGTGATTACCCTAGGGTTCTGTCAGAAGGCGGTAAGGCCAATACTTTCACATCACGGACTAAATACGCTCCAGTTGGTCACTTACCAGTTGTCTTTTTCTTGATTGTGCGACAATGATCTTGATATATGACCGGCAGTTTAATAAACAAGCATTTTATGTTTTTGAATGGGTGGGAATCAACTTCGGCATGATTTCTGTTAGAGTTTGGGTGCACGATTGTCACAGTCGGTTTGCCTGGTATTGCCAAGATTTATGCCACCAAAATATTAATATACGTATAAATTACTTATATATATGAGCGTACCACATTAATCGATTTGCCCACGACATATATAGGATTCCACGTTTTAAAAGCTGCGAGAATTGCCAATATCTTGACTGAACTCCGGCACACAGCATCGCGTCGAGACGTTTCAGGGGAAGACAGACTGTCCGCGGTCTGCGACAGACGTTGTACGTACCAGACAGTGACAAGCTGGAAGATTACATCAGACAGTCATAGTGTTGAGACACGTGATGCGACTTCTGATCTCTATGATCCGACAGCTGGATGTCTATGATCCGACTGGTGGATGGCTATGATCCGACTGCTGGATGTCTATGATATGACTGCTGCATGTCTATGATGCGACTGCTGAATGTGGAAGAATAGATCCGACTGCTGAATTACTATGATCTGACTGCTGGATGTCCATGATCCGACTGCTGGAAGTCGGAGGATAGATCCGAGTGCTGGATGTCGAAGAATAGATTCGTTGCGGGATGTCTATGGTCCGCCTGCTGAATGTCTATGATCCGACTGCTGGATGTTTATGACTGCTGGATGTCTATGATCTGACTGCTGGATGTCTATGGTCTGCCTGCTGGATGTCTATGATCTGACTGCTGGAAAACGGAGAATAGATCCGAGTGCTGGATGTCTATGATTCAACTGCTGAATGTCTATTATCTGACTGCAGGATGTCTATGTTCTGACTGCTGGAGGTCTATGATTCAACTGTTGGATGTCAATGATCTGACTGCTGGAAAACGGAGAATAGATCCGACTGCTGGATGTCTATGATCCGCCTGTTGAATGTCTATGATCCGACTGCTGGATGTCTATGATCCAACTGCTGAATCTCTTTGATCTGACGGCTGGATGGCTATGGTCTGACTGCTGGATGTCTATGATTCAACTGCTGGATGTCTATCATCTGCCTGCAGGATGTCTATGATTCAACCGCTGGATGTCTATGATCCGACTGCTGAATGTCTATGATCTGACTGCTGGATGTCCATGATTAAACTGCTGGATGACTATGATCCTACTGCTGCATGTCGAAGAATATATTCAACTGCTGGATGTCTATGATCCGACTGCTGCATGTCTATGATCTGACTACTGGATGTCCATGATCCGAATGCTGGAAATCGGAGAATAGATCCGAGTGCTGAATGTCTATGATCCACCTGCTGAATGTCTATGATCCGACTGTTGGATGTCTATGCTCTGACTGCTGGATGTCTATGATCCGACTGCTGGATGTCTATGATCTGACTGCTGGATGTCTATGACCGGCTGCTGGATGTCTATGATCTGACTGCTAGATGTCTATGATTCAACTGCTGGATGTCTACGATCCGACTGCTGGATGTCTATGATCCGACTGCTGGATGTCTATGATCGGCTGCTGGATGTCTATGATCCGACTGCTGGATGTCTATGATTCAACTGCTGGATGTTTATGATCCGAATGCTGGATGTCTATGATCCGACTGCTGGGTGGCTATGATCCGACTGCTGGATGTCTATGATCCGACTGCTGGATGTCTGTGATCCGACTGCTGGATATCTATGATCCGACTGCTGGATGTCTATGATTCAACTGCTGGGTGGCTATGATCCGACTGCTGGATGTCTATGATCCGACTGCTGGATGTCTATGATCCGACTGCTGGATGTCTGTGATCCGACTGCTGGATGTCTATGATCCGACTGCTGGATATCTATGATCCGACTGCTGGATGTCTGTGATCCGACTGCTGGATATCTATGATCCGACTGCTGGATGTCTGTGATCCGACTGCTGGATATCTATGATCCGACTGCTGGATATCTATGATCGGACTGCTGGATATCTGTGATCGGACTGCTGGATATCTGTGATCCGACTAATGGATGTCTTTGATCCAAATGTTGGATGTCTATAATTCGACTGCTGGATGCCTATGATTAGACTGCTGGATGTCTATGATCTGACTGCTGGATGTCTATGGTATGACTGCTGGATGTCTATGATCGGACTGCTGGATGTCTATGATCCGACTGCTGGATGGCTATGATCTGACTGCTGGATGTCTATGATCTGACTGCTGGATGTCTATGATCCGACTGCTGGATGTCTATGATCCGACTGCTGAATGCCTTTGATCCAAATGTTGGATGTCTATGATCGGACTGCTGGATGTCTATGGTATGACTGCTGGATGTCTATGATCTGACTGCTGGATGTCCATGGTATGACTGCTGGATGTCTATGATCTGACTGCTGGATGGCTATGATCTGACTGCTGGATGTCTATGATCTGACTGCTGGATGTCTATGATCGGACTGCTGAATGTCTATGATCCGACTGCTGGATGTCTATGATCTGACTGCTGGATGTCTATGATCTGTCTGGTAGATGTCTTTAATTCAAATGTTGGATGTCTATGATCCGACTGCTGAATGTCTATGATATGACTGCAAGATGTCTGTGATCCGACTGCTCGATGTCTTTGATTCAAATGTTGGATGTCGATGATCCGACTGCTGGATGTCTATGATCCGACTGCTGGATGTCTATGATCTGACTGCTGGATGTCTATGACCGGCTGCTGGATGTCTATGATCTGACTGCTAGATGTCTATGATTCAACTGCTGGATGTCTACGATCCGACTGCTGGATGTCTATGATCCGACTGCTGGATGTCTATGATCGGCTGCTGGATGTCTATGATCCGACTGCTGGATGTGTATGATTCAACTGCTGGATGTTTATGATCCGAATGCTGGATGTCTATGATCCGACTGCTGGGTGGCTATGATCCGACTGCTGGATGTCTATGATCCGACTGCTGGATGTCTGTGATCCGACTGCTGGATATCTATGATCCGACTGCTGGATGTCTATGATTCAACTGCTGGGTGGCTATGATCCGACTGCTGGATGTCTATGATCCGACTGCTGGATGTCTATGATCCGACTGCTGGATGTCTGTGATCCGACTGCTGGATGTCTATGATCCGACTGCTGGATATCTATGATCCGACTGCTGGATGTCTGTGATCCGACTGCTGGATATCTATGATCCGACTGCTGGATGTCTGTGATCCGACTGCTGGATATCTATGATCCGACTGCTGGATATCTATGATCGGACTGCTGGATATCTGTGATCGGACTGCTGGATATCTGTGATCCGACTAATGGATGTCTTTGATCCAAATGTTGGATGTCTATAATTCGACTGCTGGATGCCTATGATTAGACTGCTGGATGTCTATGATCTGACTGCTGGATGTCTATGGTATGACTGCTGGATGTCTATGATCGGACTGCTGGATGTCTATGATCCGACTGCTGGATGGCTATGATCTGACTGCTGGATGTCTATGATCTGACTGCTGGATGTCTATGATCCGACTGCTGGATGTCTATGATCCGACTGCTGAATGCCTTTGATCCAAATGTTGGATGTCTATGATCGGACTGCTGGATGTCTATGGTATGACTGCTGGATGTCTATGATCTGACTGCTGGATGTCCATGGTATGACTGCTGGATGTCTATGATCTGACTGCTGGATGTCTATGATCTGACTGCTGGATGTCTATGATCTGACTGCTGGATGTCTATGATCGGACTGCTGAATGTCTATGATCCGACTGCTGGATGTCTATGATCTGACTGCTGGATGTCTATGATCTGTCTGGTAGATGTCTTTAATTCAAATGTTGGATGTCTATGATCCGACTGCTGAATGTTTATGATATGACTGCAAGATGTCTGTGATCCGGCTGCTCGATGTCTTTGATTCAAATGTTGGATGTCGATGATCCGACTGCTGGATGTCTATGATCCGACTGCTGGATGTCTATGATATGACTGCTGGATGTCTATGATCCGACTGCTGGATGTCTATGATCTGACTGCTGGATGTCTATGATCTGTCTGGTAGATGTCTTTAATTCAAATGTTGGATGTCTATGATCCGACTGCTGGATGTCTATGATCCGATTGCTGGATGTCTATGATATGACTGCTGGATGTCTATGATCTGACTGCTGGATGTCTTTGATCCAAATGTTGGATGTCTATGATCCGACTGCTGGATGTCTATGATCCGACTGCTGAATGGCTATGATATGACTGCTGGATGTCTATGATCGGACTGCTGGATGTCTATGATCCGACTGCTGGATGTCTATGATCCGACTGCTGGATGCCTTTGATCCAAATGTTGGATGTCTATGATCTGACTGCTGGATGTCTATGATCCGACTGCTGGATGTCTATGATCCGACTGCTGGATGTCTATGATCTGACTGCTGGATGTCTATGATCCGACTGCTGGATGTCTATGATCCGACTGCTGAATGTCTATGATATGATGGCTGGATGTCTATGATCTGACTGCCGGATGTCCGAATAAAGATACGAGTGTTGTATGTCCGAGTTAGCCCATGAGGCCATGGTACAATGGAGGTCCCCCGGGGGAAGGACAGATGCAAGACAACTGAGTTAACTCAATCTACCGCTGTTGGCCTTGACTGGATTAGACCAAGGTTAGACCATGCCCAGAGTGGACGATCACATTCAGCCTGTTGCTGACCCCCCCCCCTACCCCCTATCACCCCCACCGCTCCTCATTCAGTGAAACCTTCCCTCACCATAACTCAGCCTCGTGGTGGAGAACTTAGCGATCTAATTGCATTACAACTGTCGGTGAAGGCAACCGGCTTGATGGCGGAATTGTGCAACATATATGAAATTGCATTGGCTCCACTCCACCGCCAAATAGAGTGCCATCTCTCCCGAGGACGTTATGCCGGCCCCTGCCGTCAGTGTGACAGATGTGGCAGTCAGGGCGACCCGGACTCTCTGACTGGCGGGACCCTGGCAGGGTAGGATCTGGTCCACTGCCCACCGGGACCTCGCGGACCGCCCTAATGGGTCTCAGGCCCAAATTGGTGAACCGGTTCCAGTGTCTAAGCGGCGGGTCCCGTCGGCCGGCCTGAAGCAGCCTTGGGTCGGTGGTGGCTGGGGGCAGCACTCTCCCCGCGCAGCAGCTCGCCGCCCCCCCTCAGTGGGGACCCCTTGACTGTGGCAGGGCCAATTGGTCGCTCGCTGCAAAATTCATGCTGACTCTGGTGTCGGGAGTGAAGACAACGTTTCTCCTCCGCCGGGTAGGTACCGAAATACACAGCGCTTTCACCCACTGAGGTTGGGGCGACCAGACCAGAAAACCTGGGGAAAGTGAGAGAGAGAGAGGGAGAGAGGGAGAAAGAGAGAGAGACAGGCAGAGACACGGTGCCTCCTGTGTGCCAGCTCGCTATGAAACACATTTATGGATATACAATGAAGAATACAGTCATGCATTTTTGATGTAGGGCCATCTGCTGTTGGTGACGCGGTTCCAGCGGACAGAGGCAGCGGCTCGTGTGGGCTAGCTAGCCCTAGAGTCCCACACCAGTGACTAGTGCCGATTGCCAAACACACAACGTGGAAATGTAATTTCGCCTAATGGGCGGCTGCTTTCTACGGCTGCTTTCCTCTGGGAACACAGTTCTGTTGCTGTCAGTATGCTCCAATGGCTCGAGGGCCTGACGCAATCCTAGTCCCGTCTGGATCTATGACGTGGGCCCCCACCGCTGCCCCTATAGCGTGTAAATCCACATATAGATATCATACGTAGATACATATATATATCCGATCTAGCTGGGGAGCGAGTAGTGAGGACAAGACAGCAGTGGACAGTGCAGTGACTTGGCCGGTGTAGTGGCCGTCGCCCGTGGCTGTCTGGTCCCATTCCAGCGTCCCTCGTCCTGCCCAGCGTGTCGCCATGGCCAACAAGGTCTTACTCATCGTTTGCTGGACGCATTCATCAGGCTGCCAACGACGCGTGGTGTCCAGGAAGCTCCCGGATATATTGTAAGCCGAGCCAGTGACGCCGAGCTTTGTGTCCGTCTCTGGGCGACTTAGAGCTGAAGACAGCTGCCGTCGCCAGCCAATTCATAAACGTAAGTTACGAGAAAAAAAAAAATTGCAATTACTTTTGGGTGATTTGTTGTCTCCACGTACTGTTGTCCAAATTCGTGTGCGTATTATTTACTTATTATCATATTATTCTTCTATATATATTCAGACTTTTTGTGTACACCGTTTATGTGACTTGATTGAGTTGATTACTTGACACGTTTTATAACATTCTGGTTGCAGCATTACGGGTATTTGAACATTATAAACATGGAGCATACCTCTCTGTAAGTATGTTGTGTTGGTCATGTATACATTGCACCTGATGTCGCTCATGTTAAGGGAGGTGAGATATCAATGCTTCAGAGAGCCGCCAACAGATCCTTCTCGTTTCTCTGTTTCTTATGATTATTACAGCCTGTCGTAAAATATATATTGGAGGCTGCATGTACATGTCGTAGCTGTGGAATGGGTCATATAGTAGCATAGCCTGCATCACTCATAGGGGAGGAGGGGAGGGGGGGAGGGGGGAGGGGGGTATTGTCACCCGTGACTAGTAGGTAGTGCGTTCGGCTATTGTTTACGAGGGCGCTCTGATAGACCAGCCTAAGCTGCCGGTGTAGGGTTTGCAGCCCAACTGTGCAAATGTTTGTGCAGGATGAAGACACCATGTCCTCCCTCGCAAAGAGTAGATTACCCTCGGAGACATGGCTCCCCTCTGACTTGATCTTTCCCATTGTCGCGATATTACCTTAACACGGGTTAAGAGTCCTACTTAATCAGGCAACCAACCGTTTCCGTCTTCTGATCTATAAGCGGTATAAGCACACATAGGTACCACCAGAGCCGCTGAGTAAACACATACAAAGATTGGGAATCAGATTGTCTGCCGCGATGTTCATGTGGCCATTTGGTCATCAGGAGGAGTTGCTTTTTGCTCCAGAGTAGGGGAGATCCTAATGGATGTATGTTGGTCGACGGAAGTATTCTCCCCTACAGTTGGACGGTAATTGGGTGCCTTCAATCTACCCCCCCCCCCTCCCCCCTCCATCCGCCCTCATCTCCCCTTCCAGCCTTGCGGCGTTGGCCCAATCAATTATCTCCTGCAATCGTCGGTCTAGGCTACTGTATTAAGTGCCGGATGTTGGTTGTACGCTAGGGTTGACGCTGGTTTTCAGGTCACTGCTATGGAGCAGTTGTCCACCAAACAGGGATATCGCTGATTACAAAAGGCCCGCGCAGAACCTGACAGCGATAACTGGGCCATGGTGTCAACCATATCCCTGGAAATTGGCGGCCTGGCACTGAACGTCACGGCAGGGGCTGACATTTGTGAGGCATACATATGACATATATTGGTGGATCCCGTCCGGCCCCAAGCCCTCCACGGCCTCCGTCACGGCGGTTACTACAGTCGTCAAACTGCTTACTTCCCGTCGGTTCTTGATTCCGGAAATGACCTGGCCGGGATCGTTGGCCGCCAGCGACGTTAGCCCGGAGTGGCTGTGCCGGGCACCTGGCTGGGCACCCCACGGAGTCGTGGCCGTGTAAATATAACGTCCAACTAACGTCCTCGTACCGACGTCCCCGGCGGCGATGGGAAGGGTAGGTGCGGGGGGGGGGGCGTGCTGATGGGAGGGGTAGGGGTAGGGGGCGCGGTGGCGGGGATGGGAGGGGCGGGGGGGGGAGGGCGTGATGGGGGCGACGGAAGGGGTAGGGGGGAGGGCGTGGTGGCGGTGATGGTAGGGCGTGGTGGGGCGATGGGAGGGTGGGGGTGGGCGTGGTGGGGCGATGGGAGGGTGGGGGTGGGTGTGGTGGGGCGATGGGAGGGTGCGGGGTGGGCGTGGTGGCGGTGATGGAAGGTGTCGGGGCGAGGGCGTAGTGGGGGCGATGGGGGGATGGGGAGGGGGAGCGTGGTGGCGGCGATGGGGGGGTAGGGGGGCGTGGTGGCGGCGATGGGGGGGGGTAGGGGGGCGTGGTGGCGGCGATGCCAGGGGTGGGGGGGAGTGGTGCCGGCGATGGGAGGGGGCAGCGTGGTGGCGGTGATGGAAGGGGTGGGGGGCGTGGTGGCGGCGATGGGGCCGGGGGGTGGTGACCTCGATGGGAGGGAGGGGACGATAGTAGTGGTGGTGGTGGTGGTGATTGGGTGGCAGTGCCAGTGGTGGTGTCTGCGGAGCCGGTCTTGGTATCGGTAGTGCCGGTGGTGTCGGTGGTGGTGTTGGTGGTGCGATGGGAGGGGTGGAGGGCGTGGTGGCGGCGATGG